>PVKZ01002622.1:95544-204666 GCA_004027375.1 Macroglossus sobrinus | reverse complement strand
CTACCTACCTACCTACCTATCTCTCTGTCATCATCTGTCAACCTATTTAATCTTCATTTAATTTTTACAACTCTCATAATATGGGTATTATTATTGGTCATTATTTTATAAATAAATGAACTGAGGCACAGGGAAATTAAGTAACTTAACCATGCTCACACAGCTGGTAGGTGGTAGGACCAGGATTCCAATTCTGACATCTTAACTCCAGTATCTGTATTTGACCCACTAATACTGAAAGAAACTTTAGAAAATTGTAGCAGTTGATGAGTGAGGAAGAAAATGATGACCAGAAAACCAGAGGCACAGAAAGCACCACACATTTCTTAAGATATTATAAAACAACCATTAAAGAACCGGTATGATAGAAACGTTGTTTAGGCTGATAAAATATAGACAGACCACTTGGTAATTTAATATATTTTGGTAAGAAGGATTAAAAGCTCAAAGATCTGATTGAAAAAGATTTCTGTAATGGTTCTATCCCATCTGTGTGGAAATAGCTTAGAAACAGTAGCAACCATGCAGAGTAGTAAGTAGATTTTATTTATTTTTTAATGTTAAACTTCATGGAGATTACAACCCTACACAGTTAGATGTGAACCTACTGTGTGTGTGTGCTTGTACATGTGTGTGTGTGTGTGTGTGTGTGTGAGAGAGAGAGAGAGAGAGAGAGAGAGAGAGAGAGAGACAAAGAGAGAGAGAGAGAGAGAGAGAGAGAGAGAGAGACAAAGAGAGAGAGAGAGAGAGAGTTTATTTTGTTGTTTTTAATACCTTGCTAGCTAATTGTATATTCTCATGTTGGGTGGATTTGAAAAACATCTCTAATCTTTAAAGAGCTGATCTATTTTATTTAATTATAATTGATCATAGACAAGCAAAGATGTCTTGTTTAAAACAGGCTGCACAGTAAATCTAAACTTGTAGCCCTTAATCTGAAGTTTGTAGACCCTTTCACAAATACTTTCAAGCTCTTATTTGTATATAAACAATTTTGCTAATTTGTTTGCTTACATGGACATTTTTCTATGGAAGATTCTGTATCATTCATTAGATAATAGACTCTTTACTCCTCGGTCCTCCTGAGATAGTAAACTTGTTTCTTTGAAAGGTGCGTGTGTGTGTTTGTGTGTGTGTATGTGTATGTGTATGTGTGTGTGTGTGTGTGTGTGTGTGTAATACACATCTTGGCCACTTAAGATTTTGATATACCATATATCATTATAAATGAAAGCAGACATTTTGCTGTAGTGTCTCCTTGTCTCCTAACACTTTCTGCTGTCTCCAGTTTATCCTGGATGGTGTCATTTGAGGGAGTTTCAAATGGACTTTGATATGTGAATTATAGGACTTGGCATTTTTGTCCAACTGGTTTAAATAGTATTTGAAGATGAATTGATGACAGTGAGAATCTGCTAACCAACGTCTTACTTGGATCTTAAGTATAAACTTTCTTATTTTATTGGTAGTTAAATGGCGGAGAAGAGCTGAGCTAAAAGTGATCTGAGGAAGCTGACTTCCCACTTTTTACTGGAAAAACCTTTTGAAGAAAAATATACATTTTATGTTTTTCTATAATTTTGTGGTTTTAAATTATAAGAGACAAATGACTGGAACTTGTGTTTAACATTAGGTTTCCTTTGAGCAGCCATTGGTACCAATTACACATCTATTTTGCACATGAATGATATTTTCTTTTTCTGCTCAAGTTTTCCTTTGGAAAATGCATTTACTATTGATAAAATGCTATAATCAGAGGGTTTTTTTTTTGTTATTTTGATGATAATTTCAGTACTTTTTTGGTATGGAAAAAATAATGCTAAAATTACTAAATAACTACTCTTTTCAGATGTGTTAATACCTGTCTATTTGACAACTAATTTTAAAAGCATGCTGACTAATGTATCAAAGGTCTCAAAGTCTTAGTTAAAAACATATTTCTCACTTTTTTCTGAATTCATTTTTTTTTGTAAAATGAAAAATAAACTGCATTTATTTTATTGGTTTTACAATTATAAGGGTAAAACAGAATTATTATACAAGGATTAAATACAAGTATTGGCAACATTTGTACCTGTTTTATGCTAGAATGTACTAAAATTTTTATTTACTGAGATTTTTCAGTGCTTATCAGTGCTATATCAGTAAGATTTATTTAGCTTTCTTCAAAGAAGTTTCATAAACTTTATCTATTTGCATATTCTATTTCCTCTCTGCATCTAACCTATTACTAATTTCTTTGTAAGTGTCATTTGCTATATTTAGTTATAGAAATTTAGGACACTTTTCCAATTTGCATAGTACTTGTATAAGCAGTTGTCTTCTTATTTATTACATATTTTTGAAAAAGATGTTTTGCTTGGTATATATTTAATGTTACTATTTATTTAGTTTTTTTTTGTTCCAAAGGTTTTGTGTATTATCACTCAACATGTTATTTAATTATTTTAAAATATTGATGACATTTAAATCTTATAAAGGGCACTACATTTTATTTAGAAATGGCCTATTTTGGAGATGTTAATGTATGTAGATTTATCTTATATATGAACAGAAATTGGAGAATGTTTGAAAATATATATAGATATATGTGTTACATAGTCTACGTTTTCAGAGTAGAATTAGCATAAAAGAATGACAATTTCTCATTTGTCCTAAGTGAACAGTAAAACTGCATACTAAGCACAATCAATTGGCTAATGACACTGCATGAATAGAGAGTGAATTATAGGAAAATTTAAACCAACTGAAGGAACAAGTAACAGTAGGACCTATTTAATATTATACAGCTCAGTGTCTTACCCTGTGTTCATGGACCCCTAGGAGTGTGTGGATAGAAGCATATTTCAAAATAAATGGTTTCCTTTCTAATCATATATATTTTGAAATACTTAAAAAAACATTATTATGAGAAATATTTCACTAGACTCCCAAAGGAGTCTATGGCTCACAAAAAGTGAAAAATCCTGAGTGCATATAATGAAAATTGCTAATATTTTATCATTGTTTGCAATGTACCATTCACTATTATAAGGATTTTACTTATCTTCATTTATGAAATTCTCCCTACAATCCTGAGAGGATTGTGTCTTTATTAGGCTTCATTTTATAGATGAGGTAACTGGGTCACAAAGAGGTTCAATAACTTTCTGAGAGTCACACAGTCATAACTGGAATTCTGGCTACAGACTTTGTGTTAATACTTTACTGTCTCTAGATATAATAGTAGCTTTTAAGATACAATAAAGTAATATAACAGAATTTAAAAGAGAACGTTTATTATAGGTATTTGTTATTTGTATTTTAACAACATGATACAAACTTTTAAAATAACATATATGGTTTACTTATATTTGTACAGCTATATACTTTAATTCACATTTTTTAACTTATAAAATTTCTACTTAGTTCAAAATATGAATCAGTTATAACTCTTACATTTTCAGTGAACCATAGTATGGGAAGAAGCACCCAAACAAATATCAATTATACATAAAAGTGTTGTTTGTTAGCATGATACAACAGGTCCTTAACTGATTATCTTCTAGCGGTCCTCATGAATTGGTTTGCAATACTTTCACTTAATCCTAACACGACTAACATTATAGTCTGCAAACTGTTGCAAGTTTTTATGGCTCTTTAGTTAATGAGGTATCATGGGTTTACTGAATGAACGCATCAATAAAACAAGTTCTATATTTTGGCAGAGAAATGATTCACCTACCTTAACCGCTGAATTTAGGGAATAAGTTTTAAATCACATTACTTCTAACCATAAGAGAAATCTAGTGCTTGCTGACATGATATATGTTTTATGTATAACACCAGTGGATACATTCATCTTTTGAAAAGTCTTTTTTGCTAAAAGAATGGCAAACACTTATATGTCTGCTATATTAGATTTAAGAGGAATAAAACAATGGATTACAATTGTTTCTTTTTTTTTCTTTCTTCCTCACTCCCCCGCCCCACCCCTTTACCCCCGATTTAATTCAGTGTTGCTGTCATGGCTATCAACCAGCCATGCTACTGTTGCAGTTTTACTACATGGAATGGGTCTTGATTTATTAGCTTTCATACTCAAGCTTTGCTGTGTTGTTACATTCTTTGGCTTACACAGCACCTGTGTAGACTTCTGGTGATAGTTTTATTTATTATTTATGCAACTTTCAGGGACAAATAGGAGACAAAGTGGTTCAGAGGTCATCACCAAGATTTAAAGTCCCCTAGGTAATATTCTTTCTGATTTCCATAGAAACAGGGGCAGCCCAATCAGCTAAAATGTAGTGTAAAATACCATTACCTTTGAAAAGTGAGTAACCTAAATGAAAGAAAATTTGTTTACGATATGGCTTTCCTGTTTATTTTAACACACCATTTTACATGTTGCTATATCTTTTGTAGAATTGGTGGGCGCATGGAAGCTACTGTGTCATCAATCTCCAAAAAGAATACCCTGAAAAAAAAGAGGTTTTGCCAAGTTGAATTTGACCATTTGTTATCATTAGAAAACTGTTTGTGAAAAACAGAATTTTCTTCTTAGCTGACAGTGCAGAAATATCAAAGACTTAAATAATCGAGACGCAGGAAAGAATTTTGGACTCAGTCCTCAAAGCTTTCCTTGTAACTTGGCCATGTATTTATATATACCTCAACCGTTCTTGGAATGCCTGGAGTCAGAGTGACATACAATTTGCATAGAAAGCAGCTCTAGAGGCAATTGATCACAATTCTTTCTTTTTAGAGGTGAGAAAATTGAGGAAATGACTATGAAACAATGAATTACATCAAACTTATGAAGAAATCAATGGTGTGTTAATAAAGCTAAAATCCCATTAAGTAATTTGCACATTTACAGATTTGGTTTCTTAATGTATGTACAAATGTCAGTAGTGACATTTAGAGAATCCCTATCTGTGCAAATATTTAATTTTTCTTTTTTATCTCAACAAGTATTTATTTGAGTAATGTCCTTGTTTTTTTCACAGAACAGTTGTTTTTCTGAAATCTTCATCTCTATAAATTGGACAGCGATAAACTTGGTTGCTTTAGTTAAAAATGGAAGGTTCTTTGATGTCCCACTCTTTGCCTCACCTCTTAGCTCTACCCTTGCACTAATCCTCTGAGTTCTAATTGCAAGCTTGTATCGCTAGTTTTCTCCCTGTGGCTGGTGTCACCACTCAAGTGTAAGCTGTTTCCTCTAGCCTGAGCCATTGCAGTCTTATCAGGCTTCCCTGATTTTACCATGACCTCTGTAGAGCGCATTCTATTTAAAAATGCAAATTGCATTATGCCATTTCTGTGTTTTCTATATCTTCTTCTGTGCCACTTTATATCTTCTTATTCCAGTTATGGGTAATTTCAAACTCTTCCCGTGGCTTCCAAGAGCCTCCATGATCTGATCCCTACCGACTCCCCCTGCCTTACTTCAAGAGTGATTTATATTTGCATCATAAAGAGTCACCATTTTTTTGATGTTCAAATGCAGATAGTTTTTAAGTCTCCCCTTTTCTCTTCCTTTGGCCCTGCATCTAAGCCAGCTAATTAATGTCAGGGCAGTACCCTCTTTATTGCCAGTGAGAGGTTCAAAACACTGCTCAGATGTGGGAATTCTCAATCCCTCCTACCCCAAAGCACTACAAAAATCTCAGCCAGTCTCCTTTACATTTTCTATTTTCATTTTTGTGCCTGCACTTCACAGAGAAAACCTCATTTTTTAAGTAATAAACCCTTTCAGTTAAGTATGCAGCATCATTAATTTCAACATAAGAACCAAATTTTGAGTATGGAGGGTTTTCATCCTGGTTCTGCGGAGTTGTAAAATAATTTGTTTTCTTAGTTTGGAAAGATAATTGTTTGGAAAATATACTCTAAAAACCAACAGTAATGTGTATAGAGAAATAAAATTCTTCATTCCGTGTCTTCAGGAAAATCTAATAACTAGAAGGTGGTTAAAATTCAGTTAATTATTTTGTTTAAATGTAACGTATACTCTTAATAGTTGAAAAACAAGTCAGTATAGCACTACATAAATATATTTATAATTCTATAATGATACCAACCAATGAAATCCTTATTTAGTATTTAATTCTTTTTTTTATGGACTAAGATCAAAATGATTTTGACTTCTTAAGCACTCTAACATGACATTTATCACTTTTCTGTCACTATCTTGCAATCTCTCTCTCTTTTTTTACCTTCCCTCCTCTGAATAACAATTGGCATAAATATAAGTCCTGCCATTTTACAGATAAGAGAATTCAGATACTGCTACTATTGCCTGAATTGTAGTAATTTAACAGATACATATTCTGAATTTGTGATGCTATAGCTATGTTACAGAATTTATATGAATTTATACAGTGCAAAATAACAATTTAAAAGTCTAACAGAAACAGTACTCTGAATCCTCAAACAAACTTCATATGAAAAATAATGTCAGAATGCTCATAGAGACTGATACAGTCTTTAAATAAATACAAAATGTTAGTAAGATTGTTATTAGAAAATAATGAAGATTTAAAAAGCTGAAAAAAAATTTGAAGTTTGATTATTTTGGCATCAGTAATAAAACGAAGTCTCTAGCACTCAATTATAAGCAGGAAAATATTTTTTTCCTTATTATTTTTCTTTCATAGGTTGGTAATCATCATGCTGATAGCATGTGATGTGACAGTATCATGTTGTCTTTTAGACTTACATTTAATCTAATTCAGATGAAAACTTTGCATAAAAAGATAATTTCCTAGTCTGATGTTAAAGGACATTTGCAAGCTTATTTGAAGTATATCTTTGTAAGAGGTGAGGATATATTCGATTTTCAAATTCCTAAGTAAGAACCTTTGTGTCAAGTTGTGACTTTTGAATCTGGGAAAGGGATCATGATATAAACCAGCATAGATAGGCTAAATAGATTGGAAGCCTTAGAAATAAGAAGATGATTTTTGTGGTGGGGAGAGGTAAGGAAGAGAATATATGCATAATTAGATATTTTACAACAATGATCTGTAAGGAGAGAAGTGCCAGAGCCAGCCGGCTAAGATCAAACTCCCCCGAGAGGGGGAGTGAGGATTGAGAAAAAAAGAGAGACAGACAGACAGAAGATAGAGTCAGGAGGGCTAACAGTGAATACTGCATCCCCGAGTTTATTAAGCACAGCATATTTATACCCTAGGATGTACATGAGAAGCAACACCCATATGCAAATGATTGCTGACCTTTACATAAATTCTCTCAAAATATCCTTGTTCCTGTTTTCTGTCTCATTCCTTGGGGCAAGGAACATTCAACTCTTTCCATTAAGCCAAACTTCCTCCTTCAGTAATGAGCCCACCTGCCCTGCAAACTTCTAGCTTGCAGGCAACTTTAACCCTGTCTGTAGGGCATTCAACAAGAATGGCTCCCAACAAAGAAGGTAGAATGTTTTGCTAAATATCTTTGAATTTTCTTGAAATGTTACTTTTGTGAAATCACCTCGAGATTGGCTAATTCTTCTTTGTTGGACTGAACACACTATAGAATAATCTCTAATAGAAGATATACTATATGTTAAATTTAGAGTGTTAGATTACCTAGGTTCAAAGCCTGTCTCTACCACTAGCTGGGGGAATAGAGGCAAGTTACTTTTTTGTTTCTATTTCCTTTTTGCAAATAAGATAACAACGTTGCATATTTCCTGGACTGATTAGAGTTTACACTTGTAAAACACTTAACATATAGCAATATCTTGATAAATATTAGTTTAACAGTTTTTAAAAATAGTAGTAGTTGACGTATTCTTGGACTAGTGTGTGTTTTCCCTTGATTTTCTTCAGTGAAACCATAAGCATCACAAGGTGCTTTCTAGAAAATTATACCTGCAGATCCTATCAAGTATTCTGTGTGTAGTGAATGGTTGTTCATTGTTGGTAATGTTCAACATAAATACTTATTTTTCCATCATAATTTATTTATTAAAGAAACTGCATTACTTTCTCATGAAGAGTTTTCTATAGTCTGGATTTTGTTGATAGCATTCCTGTGAGATTCCTCTGTCTTTAATCTTTCCTATAAATCGGTAGCTGACTCTGAAGAATTGGTTAAATATTTTTAAATTTAAGTATTTTTTTTTTCTGGCAAGACCACTTTATAGTTTGTTATATCAAGAGGCATATAATATTTCTTTTTTTTTAATGTTGGCAACCATTAATACCTAGTGTTTAAGTACATTTGCAATTGGCAAAGAGTGATATTCTGATTCTATTCTTCCTTTTTCATTAGTTGGAATACTTCTGTAATGAGAAACTTCTTGTTATCTATGATTTGGTTTCAGAGGGGTACATTTTGTATAGGAAATGCAGAATAACTACTCATTTTTCTCTTTATTTACCAGTTTTTAAAATATTTAATTTGGCCCTTATTCTCCTCTACAGGTGATCATTTAGTTTTTTTTTTTTTAATATTAACCCAGGGATTTAAACAATTCCATGTATTTCAATGCATTGTAATTATTTTTTATGATCAAATTGTGCCATTTTTGGACAAAGTGATGCTCTTAGATGGGCTCCTGAATCCTTTTGACATCCTTGGTAGACTTTTATTGCTTCCTTGCTACCTTTTTATGATAAGATGTTCTAGATTCATATTGAACAATTTCTACCCAGACCTAGAATCACCCATTTTTACAAAATGCCCTGGTTTCTATTAGAGAAAAATGGTATTTCAAGAGCAAAATCTGGATGTAAGTTAAGGACAAGGATGCTCATTCATTATTTCTAGGTTTTAAGTAGAGGGAGCAAGGAAATTATATACATGTGGGGGTGTGGGAAGAGGGAGAGAGAGAGAGAAAGGGTGAAAGAATGGATTAGAGAAAATAGTGTATGAGTTCATATTGATATTTATAATTCAAATTTAGGAATACTAGGTTTTTAACTTAACCTCATCTAACATCTGTATGTTCTTTATTCTACACTAATCGTTATTCTAAAGGACACAAGATGCAATTAGAATATAAATACTCATCTGCTTTGTGCAACATTATATCCATAATAGTCTGTTAACAATACAAATATTAAAATTATTAATAAAAATTACTAGAAAAATTTAAAAACATTTTGCATATCAATTTTGAGTTCTACTGTATTTACATTGTAAGATCACATACCATTATATAGTATGTCCTGTTCTTTTAAACCCATACTTTATAAGTAAATATTTATTGCTTTCAAGTCATTATATTGCTCTTTTCAGATCATTTTCTTGTCTAATACTTGTTCTCTAGTATATTTCTTAGGAAGATCAACACAAATATTTATTGATCACCTTATGTTTCTGCCTATTCCAAGCATTTAAAAATAATCAAGAACATAAATTTATCTAAGAGAATATCCTAAGTTTACTACTTAAGAAACACCAGTGTAACCTATTGGTCATGATACTATTTGGTGACATTGGGTATGAAGAGGATAGGATGTGATGCTGAATTAGAACTAGGTTATGTTAGCTAGAACCAGGTTACCTCCAGTGGGTTTATAGACAATCTATTTCACATTACAAGACTTCTGTGATGTTTGTTTACTCAAAAAAAGCCACAGAGACATCATGCTTAATACTGAAAGGGTTATGAAGGCAACGTCTTCAAAACCAATAAACTAAAATATGCTCAGTTCTTCCTAGAGAAAAGTTGGTCTTAAAAAACTCAACTTTTCTATATTGTAGTTGTCAAGAGAATGGATAACAGTCAGATAACCAAACTACTTTGGGTGAACTTAAGAGAGATGAGCTTGTACAGGGCACCTAGATAAAATTCTTCAAGGGCATACAAAAAATTGTATTCTCCTGTTGCTTTGCTTTAGGAAACTCACACCAATAACATTGCAAAACTGGACAACAGTTTTTTTGTGACTAGCAGAGCTTGTATATGGGTAGACTCAATTTGCAGGTCTGTAATTTGTTCTCAGGGAGTTGAAAAGACAGATTGGATAGTAGTGTAATGGTCTTCTAGAAGAGATAGAGGAGGGTGATATAAAGCCAGTCCTCACGGACAAACACTGTAGAGTGATGTGTATCATGGATTACTTTGCTGGGTGAGTTGCAGCATCAAGGACATAATCTTTAGGCAGTAGTAACTGCTCCTCCTGATCATCACATTATTTATCCATATATCCATACAGGGAAGCCAGAACACATCTGTTTTATGAAACGAGTAACTAGACCTACTATTGCATTGACAGAGAAATTGGAAACACTGTATAAAAACAAAATTGTCTAAGTACCTAAAATTTATTTCATCAATTCAAATGTAAACAGAAGAGATAAAAAGATAATAAAAACAAACGGTTTTGGAATGTGTTATACTGCTGGGGTGATCTACACAAATTTCCAGAAAATGGAGGAGCACAAAACATCAACAGTAATTAAATGCCTAAATGGTAATACAAAGCAGGTATGCAGCTTAGTACTCTGGGACTATCATTGTTGCAACAACAACATAATCAGATCTTCTAGTTAGGGCTGCTATTGTGAAGGAGAGTCTGTTGGCAGGCCTGTTAGACACCACTTTTCTTTTTCATAGACATCTCATTATTTATTATCCCTTCAGTCCTTTTAATTGCTCTGAGCAAAGATTTCTTTTTTCATTTAGCAATGGGGACTGAACCCATCAATACCCAATTTAAGCAAGACACTCATAAAGACAGCAGTGAAATTACTGCTCTGCTGCTTTTCTAAATATCAAGATAGTTTGGCTTCTAAAACTAGGCCTTTTACTTGATTGCTGAATAACTCCTCTGATATACAGTGTTTCTAATTAGCTAAATCAAAATCTGGAAAAACACATTTTGCATTGTTTTAATGTATTTGTTAAACTGTCATTCATTCTTTATTTGTGGATAGCACACAGATAATTTGGGTTCATTTTTTCATTGATAGTTGTAAAAATATAAACAATTATATTAATTGTTATTTTATGCAAAATAAACAGCAGTTGTTTGAATTGTTAAAAATTAAATTATATACCAAAAAAGAACAGATTTTTTAACTCAAAAATGTTAGCTTTTCAAAGATCTAAATAATAAATTTAATTAAAATAATAATGGTTTTTAATTTGGTAACTATAAATTTTACTTAATAGTATATAAAATTAAATCCTGCATATTATAATTTATTTATGTTATAATTCATAATGTATTAACCTATACTAAAACCATTATTCTTGAAAAACAGTAGAGAATAAAACATGATTTTTAAAAACGTTTTGTACATGTCATATTATGTGAGATACAATCTTGAATTTTATTCAAATTAATTATAACAATCAATATTATATATTGAACTATTTATACTGGTGGTTCTCAAAGGCTTTATAAGCCACATTCTTAAAGTATCCTTAACTAAAATAAGATTATGCAGTAGAAATATCAAAAATTTAATTATATAGTTTAAATATTCCTAGGTTATTTTATTATAGTTGATAAAATTCCCAATGAGTTTATTCTCTCCTCTAATTTTCATTTCAGGTTGGAGGAAGGAAGGATAAAATGGTGTGAAAGAAAATATATTTTCTCACAAATTTGTAATGGATTCTATGTATGAAAAAAGATTCATCAAATATCTGCTTATGTCAATTTGTGGAGAATTAGTGGAAAGAACAATAATGGGAGCGAGATTACATAGTGAAAGAAACCTCTAGGCCTGAGAAAATGGGTAAAGGTTGACAACTAGGGAGTCATACCTCTATTTAAGGAAATCATACTACTGAAAATCTTGAGAGAGTTTATGTAGTTCCAATAGTTAAAATAAATCTGAAATAGATGAAGAGCTTAAGGAAGCTGACTCTTACCAGTCTACATATAAAATGCTTGAATATAGTTATTTGAAGTTCCACTGGATGTTTTTATATTATGCCCAGAAGTTTAGCTACACCTAATTTTCAAAGATTTTTTTTTTACCAGTTCTGCTTGTTTGATTTGTACCTGATCAATTCATCTAATTAATATTTAAGCATCTATTAATAATATGAATTTGGCATATTAACAGTGATGCCAGTCATCTTTTGTTGTGTTTTACCTGTTTCAGTCTCTGTGCTAAGGGATTTATTAGTTAGATGTCACATAATCATAACAAACCTGAGATAGGTAGTTTTATCACCATTTTAAAGAGAGAATTTAGTGACTTGACCAAGGACTGCCAGTAAAAAGTAAACAAGGGCATTAAACCCTAGATATATGACTCTGGAGTTCAAGTTGTTTTTTTAAACTGCTAGGTAGAGAACCTCATTCCAGGCTTTACTAAGGTGAGAAGATGGAAGAGTGTTAGAGCTATTTTGTAAGTAGCTATCTGTGGGAGTAAGAATGTAAAGACAGGTCATACAGTAGACAAAGAAGAGCCATGCTGGTCATGGTGGATTCTTTTCCGTTACCATTTCTACTCTATTCTTCCGGGTTATTTCTTGATTGTTGAGGATAGTCAAGGGTGGGGTCAGATATAAACAGAGCAAAGGTATAGTGCCCAATCATGGAGTTTTGGATGAGGCTGAATTTTCATAATAAAAGAATATTTCTTGTTTGAGAACCAAAGTTTCAAACAAAATTACTGCTTTAGATGAACTGGCCATTCAAGAGAAACTGGACACTGAAGACCCATTGGTCAGCCCATATCTAAACAACACTCTTGAAATACTGATTGCCTAGAGAGAGTGACAAGCTCAAATCCAGACATACTGATTGACATCTCGAACACACTCAGCAACTTAGATTTACCACCAGAATAAATAAATAGGTTATCTTATATACACAGTGGACTACTAGAGAAATAACTTATTAATTACCATGAGATTTTTCTATACACCCCAAATTACACACACGAATTACTATGTGCATGCATGCGTGTGCTCGCGTGCATGAGTGCTCACGTGCACACTGCATACTGCAGGGGAGGGGAATTGAACTTATTCCTTCCAGATTTCAGATTGCCATTTTCTATCATCTACTTTTACTAAACACATATAAAAAATTCAGGAGAGAATTTTCACTTAGTAGTCAATGCATCAATTAATGCATGAGCCTATTTATAAATATTAACATTGACAGGTGACAGACAGGTAATGACTTTATGTAAGAATTGTAAGCATGTTTAGTAGTTATTTGCTGAATTTAAAAGTAAGTTACCCTACTATTTCTACAATGTATACTTTTTAAGTATATCATTTTAAAAAAATTTTTATACAGTGCATAAATGTGGCAGAAACTGAATTTCTTTCCAAATATATCACAATGAGACTTAGAATCTATTTACAGACAATGAAACTTATAATAACAGAAAACTAAGTGCTCCTTCTAGAGCTTACACATGGATTTATTAAATGTTGCATCTGTAAAAGATATGTTGTCAACTGTGATTCCAATAAAATTGATAAATCAAAGAAGAAAAAAAAAAGGAAAGACAGGACAGAGGGGTAGAGTGACAAAGTGAAAAAAGAAAGAAAAGGGAAAGGTGGAAGGAGGAATGTATTTTTTAAAATTTAAGATCTGTTTAGATTCTCCATGTTTTGAGTACATAGTTTTGCTTATTTTCATGGAATACTAGAGAAACATTGTAATTAATATTGTCTGAAAGTTTTAGACTTACTTTGCCATCTGAAACTTTATATATTTGCAATTGGTGTCTATGTCATTACCTTTCATCTTGGCTGGAGACTATTTTGAACTGTAGTAAGCCTAAAGTTATACCATTGTTTTATCTGTAGACCACTAGATCTCTCTCTCTCTCTCTCTCTCTCTCTCTCTCTCTCTCTCTCTCTCTCTCTCTCTCTCTCTCAGTTCCCTAATATATCAATGAAACAAGAGAATTAAAACGGGCAAAAAAGCAATATTCCAAATACTTTACAATTTGAACATAGCCCCCAAAAATACAAAATATTTGCTTTTGTAAATCTTTATGTATAGGATAAATAGCTATCTACTTGATTTATTTAGATATAATCCCAAATCAAGGTAGGAAGCTACTTTCAGAACTTCTGGAATTTTCACATTTCTATAATCAAAATGGTAGCAGATGTGTTTGAGTTTAATTTTTCCCCTGAAAAATCCCTTAACAGATAAACGCTCTTCAAAGTTTCTTTGTTCAATTTTGCAATATCAATGATACTATGTGTACCTTTTTTTTTTTCTCCAGAAGAGGAGGAGGAAAATAAAAGTCAACCTCTAGGAAAAGTTAGTACAATAAATATAATTCTATGTTGTCAAATGATTTTCAGAAATTGTCAGAAAACAGTGTTCTGGAGTAATTCTCTAAAACCTTTAGTTTGGCCCAGCACTGTGATGCCTCTGGGCTTCTGAAGATGCATAATTATGCTAATGATTTACTTAGAGTCATTGGAGCTAAATACTTGTTCTTGTGTAGAAGTTATTATTTTTTAATAATATTATAACACATTAATAAAAACTCATGTACATTCAACATTAAATACAAAAATAGTAACAATGAAAACCTATGGATCTAGCTCTGTGACTATTGTGAGAATTTTATAACCTCCCTAAGCTACCATTCATTTAACCATTTCTTTAGTTGATCATTCAATAAATGTTTGTTGAGTTTCTAATATTTATGTAATATTTCTTTTGTCACCTGGTATGGGGGGAGAGTGTTGAGAAGAAACTCAGCATTCCTCAGTTTTGTGGTTTGATTTTGGAAGGAAAATAAGCTCAAATACATTTAATTGATACAAAAATATGAATGAAATAAAAAAATCAAAATGGCAATGTGTTAATGACAATACATTCAATAAATATTTATTGAGAGCTTCCTATATGCCAGATGCTGTTCTAGGTATTCTGATATATTAGGTACTCAAACAGACAAATACCTGTCCTATGGAACTTATATTCTAGGGAGGCAGACAATAAAAAATAGTCATATGAAAGGAGTACATTATTATAGTATATTAAAATGTGATGAGCCCTTCATGAAGAAAATATAAATAAAGCAGAACAAAGGAAATATTGAGAATGCTGGGAAAAGCAATGTGTTTTAAATATGGTGGTTAAGTTAGAACCAGGAACTTTTAGAGTCTGGAGTTTACTGTGGATTTCAGAAGTATAGGAAAGGACGTAGAGAAGAAGCTGAGTAGAGTTTTGATATGCAGATGGGGCTTCCTAGATATGAGCAGAAGGGAGTAATGTAAAAAGAATCATTTTAATTTTTTCCTGAAGATTATAGAGAGTGTCAAATATATTTTTAAAGTTCAGTTGCTTGTAATAGGGCTTGTGACTTCTGAATAAGATAAAGTAAGACTGTGTTTAGTTTAACACATTTCTTAGGTAATGCAGATCAGTCTGATCCTGGGAGGACCAGAAAATCATTATAATTGTACTAATTCAGGTATGTTGACGATGTATAACCAAGACCCAGGATGAAATACTATATATGTGAAAGTAGGGCTACTCACTGAATTCTATTGCTAAATGCACGTGTGTGCATTTAAGTGTAAGATTAGGAAATCAAGTGATGGGTAGGTGGTTTTCATTGAGCATTTGTTTTGTGTCATGTACTGTTACAGTTGTTTCATATGTACTAACTCATTTGACAATGAGCATAACCTTATATAGGAAAAGTTATTATAATACCCATTTTGGAAATTAAGACACAGATAAACCAAAAGTTATGTAGATAATAATTTTCAGGGCTAGAAAAGCTAAGTAGATTTTTTTTTTAATGCCTATAGCACCTGGTCTTCCTAAGTGGTCTCCCATCCAAGTACTAATCAGGTCCAACCTTGCTTAGTTTCTGAGATCAGACATGTTCAGGGTGGCATAGCCATAGATTCAAGTTGATTCTTAACCAAACTTTTAAATCAGCTCACTATGTTGCTTTCAGAGGAGGCCACATTTGAGACAAGATTTTACTAACGTAAGGGTCTGCAAACTGTTGCCAGTAGTCCAAATGCAGCCAATGATTCTTGTAAATAAATTTTTGTGGGAGCACATCCACACCTACTTCATTCACATATATTATTTCTGCTTTTGGGTTACAGAAACAAACTAAGTAGTTGTGACAAAGAGCATATAGCTCACAATCTTAAATATCTACTACATAGCCCTACATAAAAAAATAATTGCCAGTCCCTGAACTAAAATAAGGGCACACACCATGTGATATATTAATAAAAACTTTTCAGAGGGTGGAGAAAACAAGTAAGAATGCCTGAGGTAGGACTGTGACTGACATATCCAAGAAAGAGCAATTAGCTCAGTGGAGCTGAAGTAAAATGAATGAGGCAGGTATTGAGAGAAAATATAAAAATAGTTGGTAGCAAGATCTAATGGGTCTTAACAGCCCTGAAATAACTTTGAAATTGATCTTGAGTAATATGGGAAGCCATTGAAAGATTTTCAGCATAGAAGTGACATGAATTGATGTAGTGAACACTGATGTTCTTTCCAGAACCCCCTTCTGAACTGAAGGTCTTACTCCTTCAGGGGATGAAAATGGTGGCAGGCATCGGTCCTCTCTTGGAGTAGCCTTAACTGAAGAGAGTTGCTATGCTAAATTAACACATGCCTCATTCCTGGGGCAGGCTGCAACAATGACTAGCTGATGTGGGAATATAAAGCCTGTCTTACTGCCCTAACTTGGAACAACTATGCAATTTCAGAGCTCTCGTGGGATTAGCTGAGGCCTTCATTGAGACTGCATTGCAGCTCACCTTTTTCCTCTGTCCAGGCCTGCTTCCTTCTCCTACACTTGTGATGATATCCAGGACACTCTTTAATGAATCACTTTCAGACCTATCTCTATAGCACGGGAAACCTAACCAGTGCTATCTGGTTTGCTTATGAAAAAATCACTAAATGTGAAGAATATTATAGGTAGGCAAGCCTGGAAGCAACAAGGATGAATAGAAAAATGTTATAGTAATTGATATAAGAAATGAATGATGCATTGATCAAAGGACATGGTGAGATTCTTAGAGTCTTGTTTTATTTCGATGATTGTTTTATTATGATTTGTAAGTAAATTGGAGATGAGGAAGAGGGTGGGAAGAGAGAGAGAGAGAGAGAGCATGTGAATGAGCAATCTGAGATGGCTACAAGATTTTTAACCTAAATAATTGACAGATCATCAGAATTTTCATGTTTTTGGGGTGGGTTAGATGAGGAAGTAAATCAGGAATATGCTTTTTGTATGTAATTTACAGACTAATAATTAGGGTATTATCGTTAACGCTATAACAAATTTCTCAACAATCTCATGACTTAATACAATAAATATCTATTTTTCACGTTTAATCCAACATATATGTCTAGGTTGGACAATTCTTTTGGATGCTCTTCTCTTCAAGGTTGACTAAGATTTGAGCTGCTTCTATCTCATGGTTTGTTCTATCATCCTGTGGCTCCAAGGCCCACCTTGGTGTCCTCTACCAACAGGTAGAGTAGGAGATCACCTTCCATAACCTGTTGTCCTTTAAGGGAACCACAGTGCTTCCACCTACATTCCACCACCCAGTTTTAGTGATGTAAATCAACATAGAAATGAGGTTAAGAGAGGGCTACAGGGAAATATTGTCCTTGACTGAGCACCTCCTTCTCATTAGCTCTATACTATAAGTAAAAGCACAGAATTTTGGTGATCACCAAATCATTTCTGTTGCCTCCCTGTTAAGTCCAAAATGCTTATTATATATCCAAATGGAGATATAAAAATCCAGTTGACATATGTGTGTGTCCTGGGAGATATCTGGGATGAAGAAATAAATTGGGAATTCTTCAGTGAATAGATGGCATTTAAAGTCATGAGAAGGTATCCAGTTTCTTAGGAGTTGTGTACATTAAGAAGAGAAGACCTTCAGGTCCTGAACCCTGGGTCATTTCAGTGTTTATAGATTAAGTGGATGCAGCAAAACAGCAAAAAAGACTGAAGGGAGATGTCTGTGAGTGGAGAGAAAAAAGAGTGTGGTTAGCCCTGAGGCTAAGTGAGGAAAGTATTTTGAGGCTGAAGTAATGAACTGTATCAAATATTGCTGCCAAGTGGAGTTAGGTGAATTCAGAGAATTGATCATTCATTCTGCAATGTGACCTTAATAAGAATAGTTTTGTGGAGGAATGTGTCAGACATTGGTTAGAATAAGCTTAAAAGAAAATGGACAGAGGTGAAGTGGAAACAGCAAATATAGCAAGTCTTGAGAATTTGTATATAAGGGCACAACAGTTCTTTTATGAGACAGGTCTTATAGTCAGTGTCTGAAATACTTCAGGGGGAAAAACACATCAAATACTTAACATTGCGATGGGTTAACTCATTAAGATATGGGTGATGACTACGTTGTTTCTTGGAAGGGCAGGAAGTAGTGATGACACAATTTAGTGATTATTTGGATACCTATATGTAAATAGTAAAAATAGTTTAATAAAGAATAACAGGAATCTTCAGCTTGACTATCCACTAGGATTATAAATTAACTTCAGAGCTCTAAAGAGACTAAAAAAAAAAAAAATATTGTGTGACTGATAAGTCTTATAAAGTTAAGGAAAAGGGATAAAAAGCAACAGGAAGATATAGCTAAGAGAGTACCATTTATATGAAATAGATTTGCTTGGTAGCTTCATGACATTTGAAGATTTTTTTCCTACTAAAAGTTTTTTATTTGTCTCCCTTTACTCACAATATTTTTCTCTCCCTTACATGGAAGTTCCCATAATTTATTTTAAGATTAGGAATATACATAGCTGCTGTTGGAGAATTCCTGGTAAAGGGCTTGTTCTAAATGAAAATTATCAGATTTTGGAAAAGGAAAAGACAAAACTTGACAGTAAAGAGACTATTTTTTATTCTTGCTTCATTTCATTATAAGTCATGCAGACAATTGAAGTAGAGCGGGGAAAATGATATTCAGGAACAAATAACCCCCTACACTTGAAAACATAGTTTCTGAAAGAGGAAAGTGTTTTTAGATTGAAAGTGTGCCTGGCATTGTTTCTTTGATGGGTTCTGACAGTGTGAACTCTTGGGTAAAAATTATGGCAGAAAAATCTTGGCTCATTAGCACTCGGTCTAGATTAAGTGTCAATATGATGATTACTAGAGATTTTTCTGAAACAGGGCTTATTTGAACTAGATGAAGAAGGAATTACAACAAATTGAAAGTGGCATAGATTTTTATGTTGTAAATCCTTGTGCTTTTCAATTCTTACAAAGGAAGGATAATATTCTTGTGACACTTATTTATTGCCCTTTATTCTTTCTTTTATTTGCTAACTTTTTAGGCAGCCTTCTCTGCTCTGAGTGATTAAAGCACACAGATTTAAATACTTCATTTCTTTCAATTTGTTTCAAATGCTTACAGAAAGGATTATTTACATTAGGAGGTGAATATTGTGACTAGATTTCAAAAATGCATGACCCTGTGTGTGTTGACTATACCATCTGTCCTTTTGGCACAAACATTTTAAAACTGAATAATTTCAAAATTCTTTCATTGTACATGGTTTTTATTTATTCCTACTTGGATGACTCCCAACATCAAGAACAGTTGGGACTGGGTTTCAAGGTGGCCTGATAAATCAAAGTGGCAGAGTAGAATCAGGTTTTTTGGATTTTAAAATGAACTTACTGTGATTTCCTAATTGAAAGCACATTCAGAAGGCAGTCCTATGAATGGAAGGTAGCTGGTAACAGCAAGCGTGCTGCCCCAAAGCCTCATTCACACGGGAGCATTCTGAAGAAAATGGAATTTGTAAGTGCAGATTTTCTGAAATAAAATCACATCCAAACAGCAGGATTTCTAAACAGAAGGTACTTATAACTATGTTCTAAAATTAAACCTCATTTAAACAGCATTCATTCTAAATGGAAAATGTACTGTAGTTGTTTTCTACATTAAAGTCAAATTCAAATCATTGTTATCCTAAGAGCTAAGTAGCTTAAGTAACTTCTGCCATGTAATGAAGATTAGTGTATACTTTTTATTAGGTTCGCAGAGTAATTTTAGGGAAAGTGTTTTCTTTTTGCATGTGTTTCACATAGAATACAATAGAAAAAAATTTCATTATTTGAGAAAGATTGTTCATCAGTAAGATGTAAAACTTGTTTCAAGTTTTGTCCTAGTAGAAGACCAAACAATATGTGACATAGTATTGATCAACCTACTTCTCAGAGAAAGAAACCATTTTAGGAACTTGATGTCATTAAGTTATATAAGAGGCTTATAATATAGAAATAATACTGAATATACACTTTGGAAAAAAAGACAAAGCTTTTAGTGTATGGCACATAAAACCGAATGCTTATTAGTGAACTGCTCAACAGAAATAGGAGTCCGAAGAAATTTTAATGCTATTGTAGCATTCATTATCTCTTCTTTTCAGATAACTGATTTTACAAAACTCACCAGCCCAGCCCTTGTTATAGATCCTAATATGTCCCTTAATAGAAAATCAAATACTAATTGTTTAAGCAGAAATGAAATCTTTTACTCACATGTCTGTACTTACAAACAATAAAACCAATAACGTATCTGAACACTAATAATATATTACATACATATAAAACATTTAGTTTTCCCAAACACTTTTACATTAGTTCAGAATTGAAGCAAGATGTCCTAATCACCTACCACAATTTTCTCTTTCCAAGTGTCTTTAATTCAGGTGTCTAAATAAAGAGGATAAAAACGATTTCCCAATGATGTTTTAAATATTTTGTAAATTTTCTAAAGCTGATGCTACTCAACATGCTCATTATCTTCAAAATGTGTCTTGAAAATTCTAATTGATGACCAGTGGCTCCTACATAGAATTTCTAGACTTTTCCTACATAGAATTTCTAGCCTTTGACTCATCATTGCAGCTATGAGCAGCACCTGATGTGTCTTCAGATGTGGCTCTTTATGCTTGTATTCTGTCTGAAATACGAGTGGAAAAGAAAAAACAAACAAATCATCTTTATATCCCCTGAGTTTTTTCTGTCAGGCTAGTGTGACCACCATCATTAATCACCAGAGAACTATAACTGAGCTTAAGTATAAACCTCTTTAAAAGATGCTTCTGACTCATTTACAATCTTAGCACTTGAAATCACTTGAGAAGTACTTCTTGGCCATTTTATTATGCATTATTCAAGCATACTCTTTTTCACTAAAATTGAACAATGCATTGAACATTGTTTTGATGTTATTACTAGTATTAAGATGTATATTTTGCTTCCCTAAAAGGAATCAACACATTTGACATTAAAATAACAAACTCGGTGACAAAAGCTGAAGTGGAAGGTATTTGAAGCACTCAAGTAATGTATTTGAAAGTGTGTTATACATATATTTGAAACAGTTTTTAGAAATAAGAAAAAAATATTTTATTTTCTGAAAAGTGAATACGAAACATACACATTTACTTACTAGAAAAATATTTTTTGTAAATTAAAGCCGGCATTTATCAAGTGAATAGTAATATAAATGCCACTGAATTGTAGACTGAATTTTGAGAAAAGGTGTTCAAAACTGTATTTTCACTAGACCGTATTTTCAGCTAGTAGGTATTTGGATCATGAGGTTACAAGGAATCTCTCCAGAGTAAGTTCTACTTTGTAAATGCCCTATTTTAGCAAATTGTCGTGCCATTCTCATTGTCCTCCAGCCCTGATACTGTGAAGTATTCTTTGCCAGCTTTATTTATGTATATTTACATACAAGATGTGCATCGTTGAACTATGTGGTTTAATGAGTTTTGTCTAATGTATATCCTAATATAATGACTACTGGAAATAAAATATATTTCCAGCACTCCTCAAAATTCCAAGTTAATCCTAATTGCCATACCAGAGAACTAGTAATCTAATTTCTATCACTGTATCTTAGTTTTGCTTGTTTGGGACTTTTATGTAAATGGAATCTACAGCATGTAATATATTTTTTTCTAGCTGCTTTTATTAAACATGATTTTGAGATTCATCCATGTTGTTGCATAGATAAGTAGTTTGTACATTTTATTGCTGAGTGGTAGTATATTACATGAGGAGACCACAGTTGATTTCATCTCTTTTCTCTTTAATGCACATTTGTGTTCTATGCAGTTTTTGGCTATTATCAGTGGTATCCTACTCTGGTCTTTTCTTTTTCTATTAGGTATGATGTTAAGCTATCATTATTTGTAAATACTTTTCAAATTAGAGAACTGACATTCTTTTTCTAGTTTGTTATGAGTTCTTCTGTTTTGTAAAATCATAAATGGGTGCTAAATTTTATCTAATGCTCTTTGTGCTATTGAGATTATTATACTATATTTCACCTTTATTCTTTTAACATGGTGAATTATATTAACATGTATTTTTATAACAGATGTATAGTTTATATACCTTATAATTCACCTACTTAAAGTATACAATTTAAGGGTTTTTGTATGTTCATCATAATTACAATAAATTTTAGAAGGTCAGAAAGAAATCTCATACTAATTACACACAGTCTCCATTTCCTCCGAACAATCTCAGTCCTAAAGTCCTTTCTGTCTCAGTAGATTTGCCTTTCGTGGACATTTCATGCAAATATAATTACATAGTATGTGGTCTTTTATGATTGGTTTCTTTCACTTTGCATGCTTTCAAGATTCATCCATGTGTAGAATGTATTGGAACTCTATTTCTTTTTATGGATAGAACTATTTCATTGTATGGATATACCATATTATATATTCACTCATCAATTGATGAACATTTGAGTTCTTTCAACTTATTGCCTATTATGAGTAATACTGCTATAAAGATTTATGTACAAATTTTTGTGCGAATACACATTTTCATTTCTTTCAGGTAGTTATTTAGGAGTAGAACTGTGTTGTGTGGTAACTTTACGTCCAACTATTTGACACACTGTCAGACTGTTTTTCAGTGCAGCTCTACGCCTTTACATTTGTTTTTAAATACAGGGTTTATTATTATTTATGTATGGTAAGGCCAACAATCCAAGAAAGGCTGCCATTGAAAAGATAGTTATACTCACTGATTTCAAAGTTGGGAGGCATGCCACTTCATGGCGGGGGCGGGCACATGGGAAAGCACCAGCTTTGGTCAGCAGCCAGAGAGGAGGAGAAAATGCATGCAAGAGTCTTTTTGTAGTTTCCATGAGAAGGAACAGGTGAAGCAGGGTAAGCAGGTTGAGGATCGACCAGCCTAAATAATTTCAATGGGCTCTGGGTCATCAGGCTGTCCTTGTTTTTCTGGTACCTGGCTCTGGGTGATAGGGCAGGTGGATAGTAGTCTACTACCTAGATTGAGAACCCAATAAAACAGGTAGTTGGGAACCTGGGCTCTGTATTGGTTCATTTTCATATGAAAGTGACACTTGCAGGCAAATTATTTGCTACCTTTAGAAGTTTGCTAACCCTGGAAGAGGTAGTCCCCCCAGAGTTATCAAGGCCCAAGATACCTAAGCATCAGGATATAGGAAATAACTGGCATGATTAATGAAACATTACCATTAGCAAGAATTACTTCATAGGCTCATCAACAATTATTTATTATCTTTTTAATTATAGTCACCTAATAGGTATGAAATGATATCTCACTGTAGTTTTGTTTTCTAAGTCTCTGATGACTAACAATTTTGAACATCTTTTTATGGACATATTGACTATTCTTTTCTTTGGACAAATATCTATTCAGATGCTTTGTATGTTTTTGGTTGGTTATTTATCTTTTAATTAATGAGTTGCAAGTGTTTTGTATTCTAGAGTCAAATTTTAGATTCAAAATTTGCAAATATTTTTTCCCATTCATTAAAGTGTCTTTTTATTGCTTAATGATATCTTTTAAAACAGAAGTTTTTACTTTTGGTAAATTCTAATTTATTGATTCTTTCATTGCTTGTGCTTTTGATGTTATATCTAGGAAACCATGGCCTAATCTTAGGTAATTAAATTTTATTTCCATTAAAAAATTTTTTATATGTGTTTTTCTAACATTTCTATAACTTTGGCTTTTATATTTCAGTCTTTGACCCTTTTCTATTTAATTTTTATATAATATGAAACAGGCATTCAAATGCACTCTTTTGGATGTGGGTGTCCATTTGTCATAGTTCAATTTGTTAAAAATTATCCTGTTTCCATAAAATTGCCTGTTAAAAAAATCACTGACTATAAATCTGAGAATTAATTTCAGGGTGCTCTAATTCTATTTTACTAATCAATATGTCTATCCTTATACCAGTACCACACTACACTGATTATTGCAGCCTTGAAATTGGTTTTAAAATTAGGAAACATGACTGCTCCAACTTTATTTTCTTTTTAATCAAAGTTATTTTGGATATTTTGGGTTTATTGCATTTCCATGTCCATTTTAAGACTAGTTTAGCAATTTCTCTAATCAATATGGGTGGGGCTTGATAGGGATGACATTTAACCTATTTTCAACTTGGAGAGATTACCATATTATTTACTATTCTAATACTAAATATTGTATATCTTTCTATTTATCTCTCTTGTTTCAATTATTTAAACATACTTTATAGTTTTCAGAGTATAAAGTTTGCTCTCCTTTAAATTTGCTCCTACATTTTCTAACGCAATTGTAAATTGAATTTACCTAATTGTATTTTGATATTATTCACTGCTAGTGTATTAAAATACAATTGAGTTTTGTATATTGTTTTTATAATCTGCAACCTTACCATATTTCTTTATTAGTCCCAGTAGGTTTTTTTTTTTCTAGTGGATTTCTTAGGATTTTCTAAATACAAGGTCATGTTATCTCCAAATAGAAATAATTTTATCATTTACTTTCTACTCTAAATGCATGTGAGCTCATTTTCTTGCCTAACTGTCCTGGCTAGTACATCCAGTTCAATGTTGTATAGAGGTAGTGAGAATGGACGTTTTCTTATTTCTGAATGTAGAAGGAAAACATATATATGTATATAAACATTGGCTTTGGGGATTCTTGAGTGTCTTTTTCCAAGTTATATAAGTTTCTTGTTTATTATTTTATTATACAGAAATAACAAATTTTGTCGTGTGCTTTTTTGTGCCTATTGACATGATCATGTGGTTTTTATCTTTTATTCAATTCATGTGGTTTATTATATTAATTTATGAATATTTAACCATTTTTACACTCCTGAGATAACTCTCAAGTGGTTATGGTATATAATCCTTTTTGTATGTTACTAGATTGGATTTTTACATCTATACTTATTAAAGATATTTTCCTGTTATTTGTATACCTTGTGATATCTTTGTCCAGTTTGGTATCAGTATATTACTGGCCTCAGAGAATGAGATGTGATGTGGCCCCTTCTTTTATCATTTTTGCAAGAACTTGTGAAGAATAGTTATTAATTTTTCTTAAATTTTTGGTGAAATGAACAAGAGAAGTCATCTAGGTCTGGGATTTTATTCGTGCAAAGTTTCGATTGCTAATTCAATCTTTTTACTTACTTTAGTTATTCAGATTTTCTATTAAGTCAGTTTTGTTATTTTATATCTTTCTAGGAATTCGGCCATTTCACTTATTTGTTTTATTATGAATCATAGTATTTCCTTATGTTACAGGCTAAACTGCTTCCTCTCCAAATTCATATGTTGAAGCTCTAAAGCCAGAAACCCAGAATGTGACTATATTCAGAATTAGAGCCTTTATAAAGGTATTAGGTTAAAATGAACCATTAGAGTGAGCCCTAATCCGATCTGACTGGTGTCCTTATAAAAAGAGAAAATTTGGACATACAAAGGGACACCAAGGATGCATATGCACAGAGGAAGGACCATGTGAGGACACAGTGAAAAGTGAACATCTGTAAGCCAGAGAGAGGTCTCAGCAGAAACCAAATCTCCTGTCACCAGAACTGTGAAAAAATAAGTTTCTATTCTTTAAGCCATCCAGTCTATGGTATTTTCTTAGAACATCCCTAGAAAACTAATACACTTTATAATCCTTTTTATTTCTATATGGAGTAATGTATCCTTTTTATTTTCTGATTTTAGTAATTTGAGTACTCTCTCTTCTCTCCCTTGCTCATTTAGCTAAAATGTTGCCAAATGGTTGTTATTTTCTAACAACTATTTTTTATTTATTTATTTTTTTTGGGTATATTCCATTCTCTATTTTATTAATTTTCACTCTGTTATTTCTATGTTTCTTCTTACTGTGGATATAGTTTGCCCTTCTTTTTTTGGTTTCTTAAGTGAAGTTTAGATTATTGATTCGAGATCTCTCTTCTGTTATATTTACTACACACTTTTCTACACACTTTTTCATGTAAATTCATTATATTTGAAAAGAGTGTCAGAGTTGTTTGTTCTTAAGGACTTCTTTCATGCTAGGCAGAATCTCTGAGTGACTATTCTGGAGCTAGGGGCTAGTGCAACATCTTTGCTTTACAGGTAGATGACAACATAGTTTTCATTCTTTTTATATTGACTCTATTGGTGTGGAACCTTTGCTCTACAAGTGAAATGGAACAAAGGTCATTAAAATCACAATATTGGAACTCCAAAAAATGAGGAGTCATGCCTTCATGCCACATATAGGGACTGAGTAGAAAGGGAGGGAGCCCCCCAACCCCTCAATCACCCTTATCAGGAATTTGGTCTGTGGAACTTAAGGCTTGAGATGATAAGAAATGTCCATTTTTCTCTTTGAGATACTAGATCCCTTGACTGGGAGCTAAGAGAAGATGAAGTTTTTTTTTTATTGGTCACACACACACACACACACATATTGTGAGTGGAGCTTCTGTCCTTGAGCTAGGTGAGGGGTAGGGAGGAGCAGATTTGGCTCAAGTGCTAGATACTTTTGTTTTTCTTAATAACTTGTCGAAGATTGTCTTGAATCACTGTTTCCTCTTTGGATCTGTGACCTTGAGACGATTTCTAGAGATTTCAACTGGCCTTTTTAAAAATAATTTTTATTAGTTATGGTTACCCCTCTAGGGAAGGGGTCTATGGAGCTACTCACTTGCCATTCTGGAAGTGGAACTCCACATTTATTTATTTTTGAATATAATAACCAAACTTCTATTCATGAGATAAACACAATTTGGTCATAATGTGGTGTAATATTTTTATATTTCTGTATTCAATTTGCTAAAATAGCATTGCAGATTTTTGCATTTTTGTTCAGGAATAATATCAGTATATGAATTTGTTGATTTAAACATTAGAATTAAATAGCCTCATAAATTGAGAAGAAAATTGTTCTTTTCTCCTTTATTTTCTGAAAAAAATTGTGTAAAATAAGAATTTCTTAAAGGCAGGATAGATTTTATTTGTTGAGGCCAAAAGAGTCTGAGTTTTTCTTTTTGGCAATTTTTAATTATAGGTTTATTTTTAGAAAAGATATGTAGTTAGATTTTTGTATATGTCAGTTATTGTATATGTTTTATTCAAATGATTCATCTATTTCATCTAAATTACCATGTTTCTTGGCATAAAAGTATTTATTATGTCACCTGTATGTTCTAAAGCACCTTGAAGACATGTGCTGATGTTAGTTTTCATTTCTAATATAGATACTACATTTTCTTTCTGTTACTTTAGCTATAGGTTTAACAATTTAATTAATTTACTTAAAAATTTTTGGCTTCTTTTAATTTTTTCTTTTATTTGTTTTCTATTCTGTTGAATTATTTTATCTTTTTCCATTTAATTACTACATTTTTTTCTAATATGCTCTTGAAATAGAATTTTCTGGGTTGAACTCTAAATCTTTGCTTTAATCATTTCACCTTTTCTAATATATGCATTTTAGCCTATACATTTCTCTGCAATCTCTACTTTAGCTGAAACTTATAGAATTCAATATGATATCTTTTTATCATATTTTGATTTTTAAAGTTTTCCTTGTAATTCTTTTTTGATTAACAGATGATTTAGGAGTATTTTTCCTAATTTTTAACTACTCTAAAGTTTTCCTGATACTTTACTGCTGTTACTCTTAAATTAAAGTTCATTGTGTTCAGAGATCCTACTGTATATTTATTTCAAATTTTAAAATATATTAAAACTTATTTTAAGGCCCAAAATTTGGTGACTACTCCACAAGCACTTGAGAAATAGGTGTATTCTTTTTGTGTAGTTCCTGTACGTGTCAGTTAAGTTGGTTGACAGTGTAGTTTGTCGTCTGTATCCTTACCTTTTATATTTGTCTTCTTATTCTCAATGACAGCAATGAGTGTTATAATCTTCTAACCCCTTTATTTCTGTTAATTTTTCCTTTATACATATTTAAGATCTGTCATTAGTAATTACACAATTAAGATAGTTATCTTCTGAGGAATTAACCATTATCATTATTAAACACACACACACACACACACACACACACACACACACACACACACACACACTTTTTAATAGGTCTCCTTGTCTTGATATCTATCATGTAAAATGTTAATAGTGCTTCACTACCATTCTTATGCTTAGCATTTCTAGTTTTCATTTTTCTTCAACCTGTGTAAGATATATTTAACATATATCTCTTGTAAACAGCTTGTTGTTGAATCTTGGTTTATATACAGCCTGCTGACTTTTTTCATTTTACATGTAATGTTTTGACTACTTGCATTTAAAATAATAATATGATTAGATTTGTTTACTTCCATTTTTTTCTATAAAACAGTATAATTCCATTTAGATCTCTTCTATATCTTGTGCTAAAGTTGTTATATATTTCCCTTCTGCACATATTATAAATCCCCAATATATGTTCATTATTTTTGCTTTGAACAACAAAATGAACTTCGTGTTCTCAAGCTGGGGTGATGATAAGCTATGCCTAGGATTCCCTTCCCTGTGCTATGTCCTACAAACTGTCTGCAGTCAGGAAGCTCAGACAATCATGAGCTTATTTCATTTGTTTCCTACCTCTTGGGGCCTGTGGCCCTTTCCTTCCTGATATACAATAACTTGATGCACATCATATCATATATTTTATTGATAATCACATTTTATCCTTTGTTTTAGATAATTCAGGCAAAAAGAAAAATCTAATTCCTGATATTTCATCTTGGTAAGAGATGAAATTTTACTCTTTTCTTAAAAATATATGTTTGCTAGCATAGAATTTCTAATTGACAAGTTTTTATTTTATTCTAGTTTTTTCTTTGAGTGCTTTAAATATGTTGTTTCCTTTTTCCTGTGTACTGTTTCTGATTTGAAATATACTATCCTGCTTATTGTTCCACTTTATGTATGTAATGTATTTATTTTTTTCTTCTGTATTTAAGATTTTTTTCTTACCTTTGGTTTTAGCAATTTGATTTGCTGAGGGGTGACAGGTTTTATCCCTATTCTGCTCGTAGTTTGCTAAATTTCTTAGATTAGTGGGTTGCAATATTTCATAAAATTTGAAAAAATTAATATTAAATATTTTTCCTGCACCATTGTATCTTATCAATCTACTATTCCAGTTAAACGTTTGACTGTTATATCCTTTCACAAGTTATAGACATGCTACTCATTTTGTTTCAGTCTTTTTTTACCCTCTGTTCTTAAGTATTTCTATTGACTGGTTTTATGTTGTGTTTGTTCTGTTCATTTCGATGAATTTTTTTACATTGCAGTTTTATATTTCTCAATTTCATAATTTTAATTTGGTTCTTTTTTATGTTTTCAAATTTCTTCTGATAATTCATCTCTCATATCCATTTTGTATTCATTTTAAGAAGTTTTTAATGAGTTGTTAAAAGTCTATTGATGATTGCACCATTTCTATGTGTGGGTCTGTTTATATTGTCTAATTTTGCCTTTATGTAGGGGTCACATTCTTCTGATTTTCTTTTTTTTCTTAGGCAACTAGGCTAAGAGGATGATCATTTTGATCCAGCAAGATAATTAGGTACTGAGCAGTTTTAGAGTGGGATTGCGGTTTTAGTTTTCCTGTGAGTTTAAGTTCAAGGAGTTTTCAGCTTTGGTTAGATTTAATTCATCTCTGTTTTGAAAAACTTTAATTATGAGTTCAGGCTTCCTTCTCAAGGAGAGACTACCTTATTCTCTGCACTACTTTGAGAACTTGAAATCTCAGACATTTTTCCTTCAAGACAGGGGAGACTAGGAGACTAAGAGTACATGGGCCATGAAGCCATGAGATTTTAAGGCTCTGAGACTTCGAGGCTGTGGGTCAATGGATATTTGAGGTCACAAAACATCAAAACTGAAATTGCTAACCTAAATAATTATAAAACTGCAAGACTATGCAGCCCCATCTCCAGCCTTTTTTTTTTTTTTACTCAGTAAAACTCTCCTTGAATCTCGATCTCTTTCAGAATTTATATCTCATATGCCAGCTCATACGTTCATCAGAGATTTTCCTGTTTTTTTTTTTTTCCCCATGTCTATGACACATTCATACTCTTTTGCAAACCCTGTTCCCAACTTCTGTTATAATCCTCAGGTAGAAAATCTTTCTGTATTGTGTGCTCATTCAGAAAGGGAAATTTCCTGCAGAGTATTATTCCTTTGGAATTCTTTATCCACAATTTTTAAAGGGCTTTAAAAATAATATGAGAGTTTAGTTTATCTGATAATATCTTGTTTCTAGAAGATGTAAAAGTCTTTAAAACCTTCTATAATTTAGTCAGAGAAGAATTGTTAGATTATTCTTTAACACTTCCTCTTTTTTTCCTATTCTCCTGTGAATACTTGTTTTTTCATTTCTGTGGTATTAGTAATTTCCTTTTTATTGTTTTTTCCATGATCCCATCTCAATTCTTATCATCCTTGTTTATATGTCCATCATTACCAGATTTGTTTTCCTAGATTGCTACTTTCTTCATATGAAACAAACCCTACACCTGCAATTCTGCTATGAAACCTGTCATCACAAATGTTTTTCCAATACAAGGCTGTGAAGTGCTAACATGTTTTTTGTAAAATCTATATTATTTAATATATTATGCTCTTTGTAAAATGGTTGAAGAAGAGGGTTTACTTGCCTGTACTATCAGTTCTTTGACATTGATTATGCAAAATATGAACAAAGTAAAAACAAGTATGGACAAAAGTTTGCATATTTGGTTTATATATGAATTAGTTCCAGTGTTACTATATCAATTATTAACCTATTTATAAATTTCAAAATGTGAAACACAGACACATATATATATATGGATTTTTAAAAAAAGTTGGGTTAACTTCTTCTGGAAAAATGAGTGTTTCCACTATTAAAAGAAGTTACTTGATTAAAAGATATCTGTAAGGATAGAGTTTTAGACATTGTTACATTGAAAGTATTGACTCGTGGCTCTAAGGGTAATGAAAAGAATCTATATACTAGGACAATTGACAATCACAGTTTATGATGCCCTTATATGTTTTTACTGGTCTGATGTCTAGGATTTTCTAAGTAAAATTACTATCCTAGAAATAAGAATGTCTCAAAAAGCAAATATATTTATATCATGTATCAAAAATACTCCTGGATGGAAAAAATTCTAACCTTTTAAAAACGTTTCACTAAGAAGTATAAACAAAGTTGATCAGCTACTTTATTGATATTTGGAAAGGGGGAAAACAGGAAGATAATAGGTTCAAAGTACTAAACCTCTTACTGAGGACTATATTTACTCATAAGTATTCTACTATTAAGTATGCTTTGACATTAAATCATGAAATAGGTGATATCTGCTTGATAGTGTGGTACAGTTATTCTCTTTCAGAGATTTAGAAGTTGATAAAAGTGATGCCTTTTTAAAATAGCAACATCGAATAGCATGGAAAACTGAAAAAAGTTATCGATGTCAATAAACTAATATTTAAAAGACAATGCTTCTTACATATGAAGATTCCAACTTAGAGTAAAGATATGCTAATTGATGTTAGAAATATTTTTTTTCTACTTGGACATGATAGTTTTTTGGGGAGCGGAGAGGGAAAGTGTTCCAAATTAAAATATTATGTTTGTTTAGTAGAAACTCTTAATAGATCATTTTCTCACTGACTTTTTTTGAGCACTTTAGGTTTAAAAAACTATTTAGTCCTTGGGTTACATTTTCTAAAATATTTGTTTTACAATTTCAGAAAGTTTGGATTGGTGACAGATCAGAAAAGATTAACATAGTGGTAGATATATCTTTGGAAGACAAAACCAAAAAATTTTATAAATTTACTTGCAATCAAAATGAAAATATTATTATGGACAATGTCAGAGAAAGTTTACTGACTACACAAAGTATTTTCAGAGAAAAATCACTAAAAAATAATCTAGCAATTATCATGACAGAAAACATTGCAATAAGAAGTTAACTTGATATTTGAATGTTCTTTTCATTGAACTCATGAAAGTAAATTTTTACTAGTCAAAATAAATTTTTAAAAGGCATGTATTATCAAGGTTTATTAATATAAATTAGTAAAAATAATTTTGGACTGTTAATTATTAGATTATATTTAAAATTAATAAATTTGAAAAGTCATGCTTATCTGACAGTAGATCTTAAAAATGCACATGAAATTTATCTTTGAGAGGCAAAGATATAGCAATACTCTAAAGCCACTAATATATAATAATAACCACTTATATGACTGTCAATCATGAGGAACATGCTAACATAAATGAGTCTAGAATGAGGAAAATAAACAATAATTTTAAACATAAGCCAAAATAAAAAATCATGAGGTCAAATGTTCTGAATTTTAGATATTCATGATCAAACTCTACTTTCATGGGCAACTCTTTTGTAGGTTGCTTTAGAATGCATACCAATCATCAGGTACTTATTCAGCATAGATTTCAGCAACAAAGGTAAGACCAGCCAATAAATAACTAACATTAAATCAAAATGAAAAATTACATATTAACAACAAGAAGAGATTTTCAATGAGTTAATATAATAAACAAAATCTATCTCAAAACAAAAGAACTTCAGTAATTGAAATTTTAGTAGGCCTTTGAAAAAGTGGGGAATTCTAAAGGACAATGTCAGTAATAACAGACAAAGATATTTTCCTATTGTAGGTACAGGATAGGGTTTGATATCTGGAAAGTTATAATTGAAATCCTTTTGCCTTTTGGATCCATGATGAAAGCCCTCATCAAACTCACATGCAGTACAGTCCCCAGAAGGTGATTTTAGTGATTTTTAAAAAGGAAATAACATTTATAAAACTCTACCTTATGTGAAATGTATTTTGTCCCTCTTTCCACGCAGAAAAAAACAAAATGCACTCTGGTAAAAGATGAAATATGTGAAGATGAGTTGTGACAGGAGGCCTTGTGAGCTACTGCCAGGTGGGTGATATATATATTAAGTCATAATGTCAAACTAGTCATTCTTCCAAATGATAAATTCTCATAACATTGTGGGCTGACTGCAATAGAAACCTAAATGTTGGATTCTATTTAAATGTGTTCATCAATGTAATGAAAACACCTAAAAACTTGGTATTATTCAACTTTACTAGAAGTTTATCTTATATATATGAGATGTTCTTGAAGATTTGGACACCTGTATGTATATTTACTTTCCTAGAATAGTATTTCCTCATTTTAAATTGATTCCTTTTCTTTTTCTAATTAATCAGTTAGCAATTGCATTGAATGCTTTAGTAGAAAACTATGTAAAAATTTTGTTAAATATTGAATAGAATTAAATGGAGAATATATTTTTAATGAATATATAAAATCCATAGTATATACTGTTGTTTAGTGATATTCAGACACTGACAATAGAATTTCTGTTCTAAAAAATGTTTCTAGGTTAGGTGCAGTCTGAATATATACATTTTTCAGAGTCTATTTTTTTTAACTATGTGAACACATAATTTGGTCCAAATTATAAAAAAAGATTCAGATAAAAAGCAAACAAAACATCAGGACTTAATTTCATTCTCTTAATTATTAATTATATGGTGTACTATTACTAAACTTTAAAATGAGATACATTTTTTTTTCTGTATTATTTCTAACATGAGTGTCATTTCTGTATTTGTATTTTTTTCATACCTATGGAATTATAAAGTTGCTCATCTGTTTGTTAATCAATGAACAGGAAAGAAATCTATACAAGTTTCTGGAAGATCAGGGAAGATTTGTTTAGTGTGATAGGGCATCAACATACTTTCTACCAGGGGCAGTTTTCCTCCATGGTCGAGAATGTGGGACAAAAGGCTTTATTACAAAGCAAAAGGATGTTGGTACCGAGGCCTCTCAGACACCATCCCTTCCTCTGCCTCCCCACAACCACACACACGTAGAAGTGCCTCAATGACCCAAGGTTGTAATCTAATAAATTCTGAAGCCCATTTTAGTTAAACTTGATGCAGCAGTATGAAGGAGTCAGCTTTTATCCACTCAAAAGAGCCAATTGTTAAAATTTTAAGAATTTTAAGAGCCACTTAACATGTTGGTAGTCTGAAAATAGATTATATTGGGACTATTTATAATATAAAAATCAGCATATGCTACAAATCTCTGTCCTCCTCCTACAACCTAGTGACCTGTTCAGCATTGATGGGGACATCACTGGTTGTTTATCACCGTGGGTCATGATTTCATCTTTAAACTCATTGACTTCTGTAAGAGACTTTTTCCTAGCTATGATTTCCCCCCTCAGAATGCTCTTTTGTGGTTGCGTATATGAATTCTTGCTCCTCTACACTTATTATGTGTGTGTATTTCTCAGAATTTTGTCCCAGGCCCCTTCCATTCTCACTCTATGTTCTATCCATGTGTGAATATTGTCACTGTTTTTAACTATCTTATAACACTTTCTTGAGCTGTAAAACAATTTTTTTATTTGCTTTCTGAGCAACTCCACTTTTATAGAACACTTATATGTTCTATAAAGCACAGCAGTCTCAACATGTGCAAAACTGAGCTGGTCCTGCTACTATCTGTTCACCTGCTTTTGAAAACAATGTCTCAAATATTATTTCATGTGATTAAATGCTCATTGTAAAATAATGCCTACATAAAATATAATAACACGATCAAGTGCTTTAAGAATTCTCAGGCATGAACAAAACAGTTCTGATTTTTACAAATGTCTTTTAAATTATTTCTTATTGCCTTTGAAACAGTACAGATACATTTCTATTTTACTTCATGTTAATTAATAATACTTGTACACTTAAAAACATACTCATTTTTGCATGGTCTCCCATTTGATTGTGGATATGTGAGTATTTTTATTTAGTTCACATAAGAAGAATTACACCATGGTATAAAACAGAAAATTAGGTAGTCTGTAACCCATATGGAATTGCTGTCATTCTGAAAATATATTCAAGACATTTATAATTTGAAAGAGCAACACAGAGGTGCAGATGGTGATGTATCAAATGTGTGAGGCACAGAGCAAATGCTGAGCATTCAGGGGAGTGAGTTATCACTGTATATTAGAGCAGTCAAGATAGGTTTTGGGAAGGACATAGACTTGAGAAGATATTTAAAGAATAATCAACATATGAATAAATGAAGAGTTACAGAGAGAGCATTCCAGGTACAGCTATCCAACTGTTTCTCATGTAAAGTATGTTCAGTATGTTTGGGGATATGTAAAATTATCACCAACCATAAATTGTATATACTGTTTGATTTTTTTTGTTTTAAATAACTTATAGCTTCTTGTTCTCAAAGGTCTGTTCAATTTGGTTTAAAAACCATAACTTCGATAAATATGAGTTTTCTCACTTTCATCTCACATTTTTCTTCCCTGTATCTTTATGCATTGTCTTTTTTTTTCTGTTTCAGAGGAAGAGTTGTGCATGTGCCTTTCCTCCTTAACTCTGCATTCCAGCCTTTGAACCCATTCTCTCCTGCTTCCTCCGAGCCCTCCCTCTCTCAAGCTCTAGCAGTGCCAGTTTGTCTCTCTTTCTTGTTGACTTATTCTCTCCCACTTATGTTTCTTTTAAGCATACACAAGTTCTTTTAATCTTGATAAATCCAAACTGTGAATTCAAAGCATAAAATTACTGTTTTCAATTCACCACTAGCCACTAACTCAGTAAAAGCTTAAAATCTGGATTCCTAAGCAAAAGATACTGTTCTTTAAACAAATATCAAACTGCCTGTATAAAAGTCAAACCCCATCCCAAGAAACTACCTTTAGAATGGGAAACATTTGGCCGTGGCGTGTGTGTGTGTGTTGCTACCAGTTGCCAGTAGCAGATGATGTTATTGCAACATTAGGGAGGGACAAAGTAAAGAGAAATATCTGTTTTATAGTAGCAAATAAATAAGCTTTTCAGTTTTTTAAAAATCAAGCATGGTGTTGATGCTAAGTTGGCTATAATTCTACCTATATCATAATCTCCAGATTCCAGAGGCTTACTGTTGTACAGTATTTTTAGTCATAAAATCAATAAACTCATCCTGGTCTTTACTTGCTCGATATCTGCATAATTTGACAAGGTTCTACCTATGTCGTCTTAAATCTCCTTTGTTTTAAATTTTCACAACACAGCACCTTCTGGTTTGCTACTTGTGACTGACAACTCCTCTAATCCTTAAATGCTTTGCTGTTTTCATGCTATAAAAGCAGTTTTTCAGCCTTTACTTTTCATCTTCTCATTTGCTATATTAGTCTATTCCCATGAATAAAGCACCTCTCTATAGAAATTAATCTCAAATTCTCCTTTCTAACCTAAATTTTTATTCTAATTTTTTATCTTTCTCTTCACATACTCTACAGTTTATTTTGGCTGTTCTCTATTAAGCATAATTAGGTTTCTCATATAATTTATTATCCAAACCATGACATTTTTGAGAAAGAAAATGTCTTATCAAAAATTATAAAAATGATATCTGGGCAACAAACAGATGTAAACCAAACTAACCCAAGAAAGCTGGCAGATGTTCATCCTACGTAAAATTTATCATTGTCCCTGCCAAGAAACCTGTTTCTGAATTGGAACACAATACTCTGACAATCATGGCATTTAATTTATTAGGTATAATTATTGGTCTTTTTCAAGGCAAATAATTTTTTCTTCCCCTCAATGTATTGCCTCCATCTCATTAGGGCCTCATTACCTCAAATATAGAATATGATAATTGCCTCCAAACTGGCTTGAGGTAGGAAAAGCCTCTCTTTTCCTACCCCAAATGGATTATGCTTACACTGCTATATTAATTTTGTTTATCAGATTTTTTTTGGGGGGGGAATGAAAAACTTAAAACATTTATCATTGCCTACAGATTTAATTTCAAATTCTCAACGTTGTTATTTTAGAATATTTTAAATAAGCTGAAACTAATTTTTTTGGCCTTGTTTTCTGTTTATTATTCTTCCCTCTGGTTTATATTTCTGGTCCTACTGTTGTTATACAAACACAGACTGAGTTTCCTAATTCAAAAATTTTGTTTATACCATCTCAAATTTCTCATGAAATTATTCCTCATTATTTTAACTAGAAGTCACTTCTCTTGTCTCAAAGTTTCTACAATTTATATTGAATATGATAATTACATCACGAATTACTTATCACTGAATTATTTCTTATAAGCTGAAGCATCTGAGGTCAGTAACAATGTTTTATATATATTTTTCTGTATTTTTATCTAGTGCTCATTGACTGATTATGCAGCTAACAAAGTCACAAGAACATAAATGACCAAAAAATGTTGAATTAAAAATGTATATTGAATTAATATTTTGAAAAAACCATTTTGTACTCAATTATATAGATTATATACTTGTAGATAGAATGCACATCAGAGCTGTATACCATGAAAATCCAAGGGTACCAATCACAGTTGTACATAATAAACTGTCCTCTCCAATATTGTAAGTGCTATGATAAATAACTACATTTAATTCAAGATGTATGATAGAATAGTGTAAAATGAGGATCCACAGGAAATTTTGCCAAAAAAGCAATCACATGCTCTGTCAAAACATAGTTAATAATAAAAACAACAGCTTCCCCAAATAAAGACAAATATATTTTGGTGTAATAATTTCTTATCATTATGTGCTCTAGTTTTGAAGTAATGTGTTTTGTCAGTGAAGGAATACTAATGGAACACTAGAAACTAAAGTAAGAGCACCAAATCTAATTTTAGAGCTAGAATATCATTTGCCTATTAGTTCATGTACAGATGAGTTGATAAGCTGTAAGAAAAATCAATGGTGCATTTAGAAACTGCATTTCAACTGAAAAAAGAAGGTCATAACCTGGAAGGCAAGATTTATAGTAACAAAGATTAAGTACTAAGGTTAATTTTCAGTTTTCCTTTTGGCTTAGTGAAAAAGAATCTTTAAATGGTAGTAAGAATATTGTTTCTTGGTAGGGATATTACATCTGCTTTCATATGCTTCCATGAACAAGTAAATCATGAAATTTAATGCTTCAGTTGATACAAATTATAGTAGCTGCACATTCTTTTTCTCACTAAATTCTAAAATGTAAAATTATCTTCTGAGAGAGAATTTGCTAAAATACTATTACCACATGGCTTTTAGCAAGTCATCTGTTTCGTTCAAAGGCTGTTCCTGTACTTTTGTTTGGTGATACTTTTACGCAAGCTTGACTATTCTTACTTCTTATGTTTTCTCACAACACTGAACACAATCCATATGTGACAGAGTTATAAAATAACTAGGTACAAATTAAGACCAATAATTATTTTAATTAACATCTATTCATAAATATCTTAAGGGTCTATTATCAAAATATAATGAGATTTTAAAATTATTTTTTATAGAAACATGAAAATTAAAAGAGCAAAGCTAGCATATTCTGTAATAATTAATATCACTTGATCCTTTAATTCTGAATGATTATTCTAGTTAATGAAAACTATGTACCTTCTAAGGCTAATTTTTAAATTTTTTTATGGAGTATCATGTATTAATTAATGTGTGTCTAAAACTGTATTTGCTCTCTGGAGTGTTAATTTAATTGAGGTAAAATTCACATAACTTAAAATTAGTCATTTGAAAGTGAACAATTCAATGGCATTTAGCATACTACCAATGTTGTGCAGCCATAATTTCTGTTTAGTTCTAAATTTTTTACATCATTCTAAAAGTTAACTCCATACCCATTAAATTGTTGCTCCTCATCTCTCCTCCCGCTAGCTCCACCATTTTTTTTCTGTCTCTATAAGTTTACCTGTTCTGGATATTACATATAAATGGAATCATATATGCAGTGCATGACCTTTTGTTGTCTGGCTGCATTCACTTTGTTTTTGAGGTTAATTCATCTTGTATAAAATAGTGTTTCATTCCTTTTTATGGCTAAATAACATTCCATTGTTATGTCTATACTATTTTTTCTTGATTCATTCATCCATTAACAAACATGTGCGTTCTTTTTACATTTGGCTATTGTGAATGCTACTGCTGTAAATGTTAGTGTGCAATTACTTGTCTGAGTATCTGTTTTGAGTTCTTTTGGGTAGAATGCTACTTTTACTACGAAACAATCATTCTGTCTTGCCAAGGTCTCCAGACCATCGCCCTTTTAGTACTAAAACTAGAACACTGCCCGGACAAACCAGGGCAGTTGAACTGAGGAAGCCTTTCTAGATATTCCCAGGTGGAATTTGTAATATCCAGAAATAATGCTCTCTACTTTCTACTACTAATAGCTCGCATTTCATCATAGCTTTATCTTGCACAGGGCCATGAGCTTTTGAAATTCATTTTATGTTGTAGACTTCAAAGCATCTAGCACAGTGTTTTATAATCATAGCATATTTGGGGAGGGTGAGCTAAATTGCTGTAGATTTTAATAAAATTCTTTAAAAGTATTTGGAAAAAAAACTTATTGGTTCTTTTATGTAGTTTAGAGCCACACTGCTTGGGTTCAAATCCTAGCTTTGTAAGTTATTTTCCTAGAGTAAATATTCTGTAAATTTTTTTTATTCTTAAAGATTAAACTGTTTGCATTCATGGAAAAGTGATAGAATAAATGAATCAGCTCTTCATATACATTTAATTATTTATATATATTTATTTCATATTTATAGTTAATATTCTTTTACAACTGCATAAATAAGTGAAACTGTCTAGTTCAAAGGATTCCCCCTCACCCATGGGATTACATGAATAGTGTTAAAAGGTATAGTTTTTCACAATCTATGCTTATTCACTTAATTTTATTTCTTTTTCTCCTAATTTAGAAGAAAATGACTAAAGTTATCAGCATAATGATTAAAACCAATCATTGGTTAACATTTAGAAGCCTAATAAGATAAAAGTCAGTAACCTAGATTTGAAAGACATTTAATCTGTTTAGTGATTCTTTGAGATCACCCATTTTTAATCATACTTATTGTCTCGAATGAAGATAATTTACTGAACACTTAATTCATATTTCTTGTTCAGGTTTAAGTCCTAATTGAGTTGATATGCCATATATGTTTAAAAAGTGACGTCTCAGAGAGTCTCCTCATTTGGAAACATATTGCTTCATTAGGAGATGGCACAAGACAATAAAACCAATGGAGTGACTTTTGGTTTTGAACATATCACATTCAGAAAGGTTGTTGTAAGACACACTGTTGAAATTTCTCTTTATCTTAAAACAAAATAGGGTTAGTAAGCATATGATGATAGTCCAAACTTTCTGTATGTTTATTATTTATTTCCCTATATTGATAGCTGTGAAAGCACAGAGAAACCTAAAATACCGCTCTCACACGGGAGTTGCTCACTTTCCCAAAGATGACCTGAATCTTTGAGTCAGATCTGCTTCTGCAATAAGTTTCTGCATATAGGCCTTAATGCACTCAGTCTAATAAAACCTAAATAAGTTGAGGATTTGAAATAAAGATTATAAATTTGATTTGCATTTAGTATGCTGAGAATAGTTGTGGTCCCATTGCTAGATGAAAGGCACTTGAGACCAGTACTCAGTCTTTTTTGTTTTTTATATCCCAGAATAAAAAAGTAAGTTTTCCTGGCATCAGCCTTTATTTAATTTTATCTTGCTGTTGCACAGCATATTGCTGAACTATTAATCTTTAAAAGTACTGAGACCGTGTTTTATTTGTGGATGACTAGAAAAGTCCTAAAAACTATATAAGGAAAACAAATGGCTTGACTGAGTTTCACTAATTCTTATAAAAAAGTATTTATCTCAGTTTGCAATTTGAGTACCAGGTTTCAGGACATTACATTTTGATTCGCCGATAAAGAAGTGCTCAAAAGCCAGTGTTTTGAAGGGAAGCACAAAGACTTTAAACCATGGCACCATGATGCATGACACTGTAATCAAGAAACAATTCTTGATACACATTTCCAGTGAGGATTTTTATATTATACGGTTCCCTTAGGAGGAGATGAAAGATGTTTCTCACAGAGAAAATGTCATGGCTAGTGAAGGAAATGTGTTTTACATGATTTGTAATTGCTAATATGATTCAGGTGCCTGCCTGAGATGACTTTGTGAAATAAAACTAGTTTTCTATAACATATGATTCAAACACTATCAGATCGGCACACAGCTATGAAGGTTATGGTAGTTTGTAAGATAATGACCATTTTGTGAAAAATAAATTATTCATATTTGTTTTTATCTTGAAATTAAATAATGTGTATAATTCTGCAGAAATTTTTTTCATACAATTATGTGACATCAAAAATGCTGATTTTTGTCTGAATTATTTTATCAATTTATCTTGTTCTAAATGGATAAAATGATTTGATATTTCAACACCAGTTTGAAAAAATCCTGACTCTAGAGTCTGTTATTCCCCTATATTTCTACACAATTAGTTAACATTAATAGAGAAATATGCCTAGTTCAGTTTTGAGTGTTTAATCTCTGAATACGTTTACTATAAATTGAAATTTTTCTCCCACTAGAATTAACAGGAAGGTGACTTTGTCTTACCTCTTCCTCTAATTTAATGCCTAGAAAAGATCTGTAACATTATATATATTTATAAACATATAGAGATTGATTAAATTAACATTAATTTATCAAAATTATGTTGTTGAAAATAGCACATCTTACTAATTTTTTTTCTAGTAACATTTTGCTCAGCCATATTCCTCAAAGATTGTTTCATACAGTATTTCACATTCAGACAATGGAATTTCTTCAACTCTGGCAATACCTTTTTATCACATTTCGCAGAGAAAATTAAAAACAAATTCCATTATCGTCCCTCTACCAAATGAATAAATTGTCTGCATCTATACTCTTCCTATCCTTTTCTCTGGGTTTAAATAAAAAATGTGCCATCTCAGAAATAGGGTAAAGGAAGTCAAATATATGGTGAAGAAGGAAATTTAACTTTGGGTGGTGAACACAAAATGCAACATACATCTGAAGTATCATTAAATTGTACACTTGAAAACTATATAATTTTTTTAACCAATGTCACCTCAATAAATTTAATTTAAAAAATTATGCTATCTCTCTATGAAATACCAACCAGCTCCTGTCTTCATCCTCTGAATTTTCTTACAAATTGACTTTGCAGGAATCTGAATTCTACTAGAAATCTTCTGTCTCACCTTAATCTTTTTTAGGATCCCCAGTATCATTTAAAAAGTATGTCTTGGTAACTTTTGTAATAAAACAAAACAAAAGAAAATAAAACACTATTATAGGCAAATCTTTCTCTAGCAAATACCCTTATTTTTCTACGTAATTCTTTAATCTCAATTCAGGTATTTAAAGACTGAAAATCAAGTTTTTCAAAAAATTTTATTTAGCTGGTTAAAACTATGTCAGGCTTTAACTGACAAGTGGCTATGTATTGCCTTATGTAACTTAGCATGAGTTTCATGTATTTTACGCTAGAAAAAACTAATAAAAATTTTAATATAATATTTGATTTTGAGGTGCTACTGAAAAGTAATTGGGTGTCTTCTGGATAAAACAACAGAATATCCATTCTAAAAATCTTACTAAAATGAAATAAAGGAATAAAAAAGAAAAAAAGTAATTGGGTGTCACTTACATACAATAGATATTTTCTTAAGTGTGAAATTATTAGAATAACAAAACATACCTGACTCAAAATCTTCAAATAAAGGACTGTGGATCTGTCCTTTCCTGCTTGGTCAAGCTTCTTAAGATAGTTCCCATTCACACACTATTTTCACTTTATTGTTTCCAGTTGTCCATTTAACACACCCCGGCCTTCTCTGTTGAAACTGTTCTTACTAAGGTAGTTAGTATTTTCCTTGTTGACATATCCAAATGACACTTTCCATTTCTTTTCTTTCTTGACCTGTGAGTACCATTTGACTCAGTTGCTCATTCCCTGCTTCGTAAAATATTTTTTTCACCAAGTTTTCGTAACGTACTCAGTAACTAGTAGTCTCCTCTTGAATGTTTTATAACTACCTTAAACTTCTTTTGCTTCAAATTTAACTCATATTTTCTTCCTTGCACTCTTTCTAAACAAAACAAAACTAATAAAAATAAAACCACTTTCTTCATGTATTAATTTGAATTTTTATTAATTACTTACTATAAGCCTAACACTCTTCTAGGCACAAGAAATATACCAGTGAAAGAGATAATTATGGTTTCTCTCTGCATGAAGGAGACCCGATTGCCAAATCATAAGTTAAAACAAATATTTCCATCTTACCATTTTGTATAGGTGGGATGAAGTAAAGTAAATAGGTTCCTGAGATAGAGCAGATATCTTGGTTTGGCTGAGAAGGATTTTCTGAAGAGACAGTATTAATGCTGAGCTCTGAAGGGTAAGACATATCTGATGAGAGCCATGGTGAGAGTCCAGGAAAGGAAAAGTGAAAAAGTCCTGAGTGGAATGACAGAAAAAAGGACACTATAACAAATATCAACTTTAACTAGATAACAAAAGTAGGTAAAATTTTGCAGTTCTGTGAAGCAATAAATTGCATGTTTTAAAATTATTTTATGCCACTTTTAAAAGGTATATTTCTAACAAATTTTTTGACAATAGCTCACAGTTGAACTTCCTCCAGAAGTATTGCCTATGTGGCTTCCATTTGTTTTCTTGACTAAATTCCATGATATGTTATATTCTTTCTGTGAAAGAAGACTAAGTCTGCTCAACATTTGAAAAGTTATTGAAATGAGTGACTTAGAACTTGTGAGAACATTTTTTCTAACGTCTTCTTGGAAAATGTTATGGTAGTGAATAATTATTTATTTTAAATTAATCTTAGGTTGATGTGAAACTCTTAATCAGTATCTTCTTAGTCACTTCCAATTCCTTTCTTCATAATGAGTTGAAATATAGCAAGATGACCCAAATTACCACTCAAGTTTACAACTTCAGGAGTCCAAAATGATGGATAGGATTTGGATGGTTACAACATGTAGAAAAGTACAGTAAAGCATAAGAAAATATTACTGTTTTATACAAACACAATTTTACTTTCAATCAGCAGAAATGGTAATTACAAATACTTGTAATTTTTACTGTGTTCCAACACTGTACTAAGTTCTTCAGATATGTTACACAACTTAACTCTAATAATAATCTTTTGAGCCAGGTACCTCCATTTTATAGTTTTAAACAGACTTAGGGGTGTTAACTAGCTCACCTGAGATCACAGACGGTAAATGGCAAAGACAGGCTTTAAAATCCTATCATCCAATAGCAGAGCTCAAGGTCTTAGATATTGTTTATTTTTCTTGCATGTGTGTGATATGAAAGGAACAATGGCCAAAATCAGGGTGTTCATGACCAAAAATTGAGTACTTATTACCTATGAGAGCACAAAATTATATTCCTTGCTCAAAAATATGTAAGTTGAATGAGGTTTAAAACTGTGTATATGTTAAAAGAACTCAGTAGAGGAACTGGTATCAAATCTTATTTTGACTGATTACATAGTAATTATACCACATTCTAATATAACCATACAATCTAAGAAATAATAATTAAATGGTACAAGAGATTATAGATTTTCTAATCCCAACTCATATTCCCATGCAATTATTAAAATAAAGAACATACTTACATAGAAAGTGACTCCAATATAAATGTAACAAAATAGATATTGGTACGAACTATAGTTTTTACAGAGCATAGGATTTAGATTCTAATATTGGATAATATTTACCTGGCTTATTAATTTTAGAACAGAGTCATTAATGATTTGAGAGTTCAGATTCCATTCACCATTGCACCAGACCAAAATGAAGTACAACTAATGTCAGCAGAAACATCAGATATATTAATGTGGCTTTTTTAAACCTCTGTAGTTGTTGACCTAGTTTTAAATGATAATCTATAATGCTAAGAAGACAGGATTTGTGGTCTGGATAGAAGAAAATATTCTCTTCAAAGTGGTGAAAACAGAATCACTTAAATCCAGGGTTCCATTTTTTACTTGCTATGTAAGATAATAAAAAGTATGAGTAAAGTGTAGTGAAGAGCAATTCCACATCAACCTTGCACAGTGTCCAGCACAACGACATCTAGTTGGTGCATGCCCTTTTAGATGATTGCTTTTGTACAAACAATATTTGTCACAACTTTGTATGTTGATGAGAATTGTATATATTTTGTCTGCAATATAGTCATAAGCATTACCCGAGAGATATAAAGTTATGCTGACAAATATCTATATTATGAAATTTTATTCAGAAATATGCTTGAGTTTTCTCTTTATTTTTGTAACATAGGATTGTGCAGTTGGCAAATATCCAGTTTTTAGCTCTAAAGCAAATGTTACACAATAACCATTTTATTTTTCAAAATATGGGCTTTAAAAACTATCCTAGCTATAAGAATATGCTTAAGAATGTGGAAAACAAGTATGGCCATTCTTCCTTGAGCTCACCTGATCTTGTCTCATCTTGGAAGCTAAGCAGAGTTGAGCCTGGTTAGTACTTTGATGAGAGACCATCTAGTAATACCAAGTGCTGTAGGCATATTAAAAAAAGGAAAAAAAATGTGTTTTTTTTTTGTCTGAAAAATTTAGACAATTTTTGGGGAAATAAATAGAAAGACTAGGAGGGGGTTAATAGATATCTTAAAGTAAATTATATAGAATGATAGTCTGCAAATAACCATATATCACTGGTCAGTTCTTCAGTCTCTCTTTCTTTCCTTTCCTTCTCCTCCCCTCCCCTCCCCTTTTCCTTTTTTGCTGGGTGGACTCAATCTAAAACAGTCTTTTTGGATCCTAGTAATGGCAATAAGAAAGATTTGCATGATGCTTTGATATTTCTGCAAAACTAGTACAGCATTTTTCATTATTCTGTTTTTAGTAACATGCAATTTAGATCAGTGATTTTTAACCTGACTTTAGAGAACTTGTGAACATCTTTAAACTTCTTTGTAGACAGAATATTCTGAGAAATAAATGCTTTAAGAGGAATTTCTGGATAAGGATAAATATTTTTACCAGATTCATAAATGACATCCATGATTCTCCAGAAAATATTGAAAACCACTGAAATAATTACTAGAAATAATTCATTATGAAATGGAAAAAGAACACCTTTGCTTTATGAATTTAAAAGCTTATATTTTTAAAGATTCTTTGTTCATAAAGTCAAGGAATCATGGATCTAGAATAGATATCAAGAAAACTGCAATCAAATATTTCCAAAAATAAGTAATAATTTTTCTTCAAGTATTAGAAATTAAATTGAAGCATCATTTTTTAATAAAATAATTCAGTATTGCTTGTAGTCTAAGCATTTTACTTTCCATTAACTAGCATGCAGAATTTTCTCTTACATTATCTGTGGTAAAATATTGCTTAATTTGCTAACATTTATTGTCTGCAGAAAGCAAATGTATGTATTTTACCACTCTTCATAACAGTTTTTTTCATACCCTTATTTATCTATCTTGCTTTCTTTTGGCATTTTTTAAAGTGGAAGATACTCTAATAGAAACATTTATAGAAGCATATTTTCTATACCTTCGCTGCCAACTATAAAAAGAATTAAATTTGTTCACTATTTAGCAAATAATTTTAAATAATAAATTTAATAGTTATTTAAAATGTTTATTTGACTAATTCATGTGAACTTCATGTCATATAATACATTTGCATTTTACATTTTAACAGTAGAATTATTTAGAAGTATCTCACAGTTTTTTTTTTTATCTTAACTGATCTCATTTCTACCTTTTTCCTGATAGGATCCATTTTGTCTCATGCTTTATTCACCTTTATTTAGCCAACTATGGCCATTTGCTCCCTTTCTATATACAGTTCAACTCAGTTTTGCCTTCTAGCTTTCCTGGTTTCCTTATATCTCAAAGCTGCTTCTTTTGCTAGTTGTAACACATCTAATTTTACCAAAATCAAATTACTCAAAATTTATTTTTTTAATTATTGTTAATCTAAACACTCAGTATTCTATCAATTCTTAACCATTATATTACCTCAGATTATTTATACGCAGAATTATCAAATTAACAGTGACCTGATCGCTGAAAGGCATTCGTGGCATATTTCATCAGGTTGATCATATTTACTAGTTAAACACAATCAAATTTAAATTATTAGACAATATAGGTAGAACCTTATTTGGACATATTGAGCCTAAAAGTGGATAGAGTCTAAGATCTAATGGTAATAATCTATGTTTAATTTTAAAAGGCAAAGAATACACTACTATATTTCCTATCAAACAGGACTGAGCATTTAAGTGATGGTTTTAATATACAATACATTTCTACTGAAAATAAATTGAATATTATTAGCAGGTTGTTTAAATAAAATTTTCTCATAGTGGCAGTCTCACATATATAAACATAATTGTAGAATCTATATTTCATTTTAGCGCACATAGAATAATTGATTTTCAAAATTCCTTCTTCCCTAATTTTTTCTTTTTATAGCCCAACCACAGAGTTACAAGTACTGAAAATAGCCAGTTCATCTTTCTTGTAGACTTTTCATTAAAATCTATAACTTATTTTGAAAGGATTGATTATAATGGTTATTACAAACTTGGCTAAGAACATGAGCTGATGAGGATGTAACTAGCAAAGTCACCAAATTAATAGCTTTACAAGAGGATTATAATGAGCAGTATTAATGTGCAGGAGTTTTATTAATTTACAAGAGACTTTTTTTTGTATTTGATGATATTAATACAATGACAAAATGCTGTAAATATTTCTTATTTAATTTAAAATGAAATATAAAGAGATATATGTAAACAGAAAGAAAGAGGCTCATCAAATAGAATCACTATTAAAAGAAAACAAAAGTAGTCATGAGAGCCATAAAATTTCTTTTTATATAAAGTTGGTTTTACATTATCACTAGCTTCACTGATCACTATACAGGTGAGGCTATTGCTTTTTCAGTTTTATTAATAAACCTATTAGTACATAAATAGCCTTCTGGCCTTTCCTAAACAAATGGAAAATGAAATAGTTTCATTATCCTCAGGGTTTCATGCACTCCTGGTTATAGAACTACCCCTGAAGGAATGGCTCTGTTTACAAGAAAATGTTTATCTTGAAGACTTCAAATTAGATTCTATTGTTTGTATTCTCTAGATTTTTTAACCAGGAATGGAATATCATTTGAAACCCTGTTCTGTTTTATTAAAAAAATCTTTTAAAAATATTAGATGCAATTCCACAAAAGGATAAAACATGAGTCCTGTCAAATTGCAAAACTTCCCAGAAAAAGAAATATGAGAACAAGCATTTTGGTTTCAAAGAAGCTTATTTTTTTATACTGCAGAGATATTTTAGGAGTTGAATGTTTTAATTTGCAAATGGCTTTCAAAGCAAGAAAATAGAAAAGCACCAACTACATACCAGGCCTAAAAACATGTGATGGGAAGTGAAAGATAAATAACACACATCCCATTCATTCATGCTCAGATTGAGCTAACTGTTCTCCAACCAAGAAGGTACTCATCACCTGTTCCAAAGTCCCAGAATTTCTTAAACTTTACATATATAAAAAATAATTCCTTATTTGCCACAAATTTGTTCATTGTATTTATTATAGCTGTGTCAAATTGCTTTGGTTACAATACTAAGAAAGATACCAATGATAATTTTAAAAGCAATTCTTATGTGCCTGCTTTGTGCCCCATAATTCTATTATTATAGCAGGCTGGAGTTAATAGAATATCCATTTAACTTACTGAATTTCAGAGGACTCAATGAAGCTGAAAGGAAGCAGGCAACTAAAAAAAGCAAGGAAGTTGAAAAAGCAGGGTTTAAAGAATTGGCTTAATAGCCAATCTGCCATTTATAGGAAACATAGACTATTGGATGGATAATAAAGTATGATGGAATAAAGTACAGGAATTATTGTAATTAAACAGGTCTAAACTTCATGCTTTGATATAAATAGTTTGAAATGGTTAGAGATAAACCACTCCTGTGAATTCTTGGAAAGCAGTGGACAACCTTTATTTCTCCAACTCCAGTGGTGGGTCCAGTGCTTGATGGATAAAGTACACTAAAATTTTCTTGACCTAATAAATTAATTTATTAATAAAAATGAATAAAACCCAGTATCTATAGGTTAAAAATTTCTATTACAATACAGTATTTCAAACATATTTATTGAAGAATCTGTATATTTAGAATACTTTATTTCTCTTTATAGGTGATTAGAAACCAATAAAAAGCCTATACAGTTATTTAAGATTATTGCATTCTAATTGAAAGCTCAAATCTGAGTTACTTAGATTATAAGTTACTTAGGATCTTATGTAATATGTAATTTGGAAATAAAAAGATTCAGAGTAAAGAGTAACATGCCAAACATGTTTGCGTTTCCTATTAGCATCAGAATTCACATAAATTACAATTTTCTCTATGAAATTTCTACAAAGCTATAAGGAGATGTCAAAGTTTTTCCTTCGAAAAACTTAGGTGATATGCTTCCCATGGTAGAGTACCAATTTTTTACAAAAGTAGTCCAAGAACATTCATTAGCATTTTATTACAGTTAATAAAAATTGGAATCCTAAAAATAAGCATACATGCCCATGAAATGTCATAAACATTTAGAATAATTGCTTTTAAAAGCACACACAACTATTAAATACCAGATATGTAATTGAAAATAAGAAAAATAATACATTTTCAGTACATGAAAGACATGACTTTTGATTGAAGGTAAATTTAAATATATTCAGTTTCTGGCATATAGGGTGTTTTGATTTTTATGTATGTTACTATAAATTTTCACAAAAAATTATAACTGAGTAGCTTCCTGGTTGCCTTTCTAGGTTCTAGTACCTGCTTAGAGATACTGTTGGGTTTTCTGTCTGTTTTATGCCACATTTGATCAAGAAGAAGGCTGAGTGAGTACTGTGTTTTGTGATACTCATGCCCACGTAATAACTTTACAGTTTGCTACATGTGAAGAAAAAAAATATTCTTTTTATTTCTAAATGTGAAGCCTCAGTATTAAACATTAATTTTTTTAATTCAGTTTTAAAAATGCTTTTATATCCATTTCCCCATTTGTCTACTTCCCTGAAAGGTGCTACCTCTTGAATTTAGGAAGTACATGATTCATTGAAATGGTAATTTAGCAAATGTTTAGCGATTCTATTTACTTTTCAATATTCCTTTTAGGATGCCCTTAAGAGATTCAATATCTCATTTTCTAGTACCAAGGGACAGCAGGCAATTTATGCATAATAACTATCTGTTACATTTCCCTAACATTAACTTTGCTTGTAAATAATAATTGTGTTTTAGATGTGGAAATATTTACCAGGAGATTAACAATTTGTAAAAGCTCTGACATGGCTGATGTAAAATAATATAATTCAATTTGAAAAACCATAATTTCAAGTGATACAGTTTACACTGCTCTTCTTAGTTAAGGTAGGATAAAGCACACTTCCTGTCAGAGATGATTGGATAATGTGATACATTACCTGATTACAAAATGATTCTAGGAAAACAACCCATTTCTCTATATTAATCTGACTTTTTTAGTGTCCTCCCTCTCTCTGCATTCAGATGAGGTGCTCTGCACCAACATAATTCTTTTTTATGTGCATTGGCGGTTTTTTCTTTTTTTTTTAAAGCACAGTTTTCTCTAAACTACTTAAATAATGACAGTTTTGCAAAATTTTTAATAGTTTTTCAAATGTCTTGAATTTTAATTTAGTTTATTTTTCTTTATAACAATATATGTGAGTAGTAACAAGACTGAAAAATATGTAACTTCGTGAGTTTCAACAATATGTAACAATATTTTAATTGGCTATTATCACTTTGAATTTGTTATCTTTCATTATGTGGTTTTCACATATTTTGTTATTTTGCAATTATTAAAATTTTTAGAAAAGGAAATTAAACATGCAGATAAATATAGAGAATTCAGTTTTACATAGCAAATGAATAAATTACAAATATTAGACAGATGTCTTTTCTAAGTTTTTAAAACATTTAATTAAGAAAGGTAGAAATCATTTGTCTATTGATGAATACTAGAACTTTCACATATTGTGCTAAAAATACTCCCAGTTTCTAAGGAAAGACATTATATTTTACAAGATATGATTGTCCTTTTTTCCATTATAAAAATGGAAGTTACTCAAGTCTGTTCTCAGTGTCACTCAGTACACTAATATATTCTTTCCAGTAGAATGGCAAATAAGGACTATGGTGTTCTTTCCTGTACTGATTTGTTATAGTTGTTGGAATATTTTTACTCATGTTCTTAGTTTGTTTCAAGATTCTTTTCCAGTAATACAAGAGACAGTCCACACAGAATTAACTCACATCATACAACACAGACTTTCTGTCTGAGTAAACTTTAATGGCCATATTGTTTAACTTTCTTGTTCATGTGGAAACTGAGACTCCCCAAAATTGAAGGGCTTTTCCTAAATCAAAGGGGAAATTAATGGCAGAATTGCAAATGTAAAGGTTACTCTTTATGCTGCCTTTTTGGATTATAAATGTATTCTTTTTTTTAATTCCATGATTATTTAATTAAACCTGGACCACTTTTATCATACCACAAAAAAAGCTGTTTTTGTTTTTTTAAAGCCAACAATGGTATAGACTTTGGGTGTTAGTTTCATGTCATTTGACTGCCAGACTTTCTTCTCCTTGCTTTCTTATACATGGACATTTAATATTCTAGCTTGATTTTCTATCTGTTGTTATATTTTTAAAGTTCTATTTCCTACATTGAATATTTTATGAAAACTCTTACTGACCTTAGTCTTTGGCTTGATTTTTGTCTACTTATTCAACTTCTGTTCAATTGCCTCTATGCACAGACCAGGATAATTTTTTTAAAACCATTCTACTGATATATGATTGATGTACAAAAGGCTGCAAATTATATGTATATAATTTGATGAGATTGCAGATAAGTATACACCTATAAAACATCACTGCAGGCAATGCCATAAACACATCCAGTACCTCCAAAATTTTTATTTTGCCTTCTTTCTTTTTTTTTGTGGAATAAGAATATTTAACACAAGATGTAACTTCTTAGCAAATATTTAAGTGTACAATACATTGCTAACCACAAGCACTAATCTCTTGGATTTATTCATCTTGTATAACTGAAAATTTGTACCCTTTATCCAACACCTCCTCATTTCCCTCACTTCCAAGGTTTCTGGTAATCACTGTTCTACCCTCCAATTCTGTGAGTTTGACTATTTTGTATTTCTCATATATATATAGATCATGTAGCATTTGTTCTTCTATATCTGGCTTATTTCACTTAGCATAATATCTTCCAGATTCTTCCACAGTGTTACAAATGGCAGAATTTCCTCCTTTTTTGAGGTTGAATAATATCTTGTTACATGTAAATACCATATTTTCTTTATTCATTCATTCATCAGTGGATATTTAAGTTGCTTCTATGCCTTGGCTATTGTGAATAATACAGCAGTGAATATGGGATTGCAGGTAACTTTTCAAGATTCCAATTTTAATATTTTTGGATATATACCCAGAAGGGGAATTTCTGGGTCACATGGAAGTTCTATTTTTAATTTTTGAATTTTGGGAAAGACAGTTTCATGTGCACGTTCTTTCTAGCCCAGCTAGGCCATGTAAGAATTAGATGTGGGCCTTGAACGCTTCCGAAGTGGGAGATGAAGAGCCCACACAACCTTTGTTAGGCTTATCACTTTGTGTGGAAATCCTTTCCTGTTCAGGCACAGTATCTCTTTTGTTCATTTTAAGAATGTGCGTCCATGACCCTTAGGCACACTTCAAGCTTTCAGTGTTTCAGGTTTCACAGGGGAGAAGCTGAGAGAGGTTCTTCAGCAGCCTGTAGGATAGTTGTCATTATTTGCAAAGAACCTGAGAGTCATAAGGGGCCAATGGATGCTGTTAGAGCTGACATTGCTCTGTCTCTTCTCTGAGTAAAAGTTGTTCTATCTGAGTCCTGACTGTGTTGTACTTTTGTTGGTGATGCTAATATCAAGATGCAGTGGGCAGGAAGGTTTGGATGTCTATTCCTAGTCGTTGGAATAGCGATGATCTTTGCTATCTTCCATGTAGTCGAAGTTCTCCTTTAGTGTTGGTGACAAGTTCATGGTGTTCTGCTGGACACAAAGGAACCTCCATACTGTTTCTCACAGTGGCTGTGCCAATATGCATTCCAGCAAATGGGGTACAAGGTTTTTCTTTTTTCCTATACCTTAGGTGACATTTGTTATCTTTTGTGGTTTTGGTAATAGCTATTCTTAATACGTGTCAGGTGATATATCAGTGTCAGTTTATTTACATTTTCCTGATGACTAGTGATATTGAGTACCTTTGACTAGACCTGTTAACTGTGTGTCTTCTTTGGAGAAATGTCTGGTTAGATCGTTAGTCCATTTTTAAATCAGGTTATTTGTTTTCTAGCTGTTTTGTTTGTTTGTTTGTTTGTTTTTTGCTATTGAGTTATATGAATTTCTTTAAAAATTGGATATTAAGCATTTCACATATTTGCAGATATTTCCTCTCACATAATAGATGCCTTTCACTGTGTTGGTTGTTACTTTTGCTGTGCAGAAGCTTTTCCATTTGATGTGTGAAAAATAATATAAATGGAGCAACTTTAAATGGAGTTGGAGTTGCCATCTTAGAGGAGCTGCCTAGCATGTCTTACTCCTCAAACCTCTGGAAAGTTAAAACTGGGCAAAATAACCTTTGAACGAGGCCTAATGCAGCACTATATTTTAAACAACTGTTTGTAAAGATAACAAGAGTATGGACTGCTTTATGACTACTAGACTGAAAATTAAGGACCTTCTTTAGAATTAACATCACTGCCTTAGCTTATCTGCACCTATAGAAATTCCTTCCTTAGTCTGTTGACACTGATAGAGATTGCTTTCTTCTATTCATGTAATTGCTCCCCTCTGCTTTCTCGTAAATATCCCTTGCTTTTGCCTCCTAATAGGAACACTACATAGGTGTTTCCTGTATCAGTGCTTCCCGTATGTCTATTTTTGGAGATCTGAAATAAATTATTTCTTCTCACTATGGATTTTTATTTTTAGATTAATAGATGTGATTCCATATGTCTATTTTGCTTTGGTTACCTGTAATTTTGATGTCATATCTAAGAAATTATTGTCAAGGCTAATATCAAGAAGCTTTTTCTACATATTTTCTTCTATGAGTTTAATAGCTCCAGGTGTTATATTTAACTGTATAACCCATTTAGAGTAGAATTTTGTTTATAATGTAGGATAAGGGTACAATTTTATTCCTTTGTGTGGGAATATCCAGTTTTCCTGATAGCATTTATTGGAGAGACATAGATGACTCAGAATTTTACATACAATGGTTATAGACATGTAAGCTTTATGTGTGTGTGTGCACACACATGTGTGTTTTTGTGGAGTGATGACACAATTATGCACATAGACATATCAAGGATCACATCTAGTATCCCCCTGGTACCCATAATGCCCTTCCTCTTCTCTTAGAGTAGTCTAGTTTAATGACATTTGGGGTCTCCCTGATGTGAATGGACCCATTACTATGACAGCTTTTTTCTTCTGTGATATTCCTAGTAGAAAAGATGTGGTATCTTGTAATCAGTGAGAATCTACTATTTTCACAGAATATTCTGGAAGACCACTTGGGTAACCACAATTCTTAAATGTTATCTGGCTGCTGGTATAACAGCTGTGTTGATAGATACTAAAACGGAAGAAAAAAAAGTAAGATCTATAATTCTAGTATGAGTGGTTGCTAAAGAAATAATTCTAGGTCTTGATTAAAATATTCCTCTAATCTGTAGGCCAAAAATGTGTAAAGTCATGACAGAAAGTGTCACAAGTCATGATTAAGTAAATAACATGGAGTGCCTTGAGAAGTCTTCTTAAAAAATGGCATATAAAATAATGATTATATTTGAAAGTCTGATGATTAGGATAGCTTATGTATATGACAGAGTTCACTGACACATAATATAAGTAATTAGAGATTTGTGGGTGATTGCAAAGAAGAAAATACAGGCTATAATTTTCGAGTGAACATCTGCTACCACATAGATTCTGATAGAAAAAAGGGCCATTCACAATTTAGTGTCTATATATGTTCAGAGAGTCTTACATAGGCTGAAAGAATAAAACATCTTGGTTATCAGGTCTGTTGGCAAGGAGAGACAATCTAGTGTTAGATTCTCTACATTCTTGTTTGAAAAAATATCCCTACTATTAATTAACTCACATAAATGAATTAGTTCAATGTAAGCATTCTCAAAAATCACCTGGTACATAGTTAATGTTGTGCAAGCATTTGTTTTTCTTATTATGATCAAATGGACATTCTAGCAAAATAAGGAATAGATAGAGCAGATACATGTAAATAGAGATTCATAGTATCCCAAAGAATGACAGTGTTTGCTACTTCAAAGGACAGTGTGTCAGTACATATTTATATTTAAAAAGTAATAAAAGACCTTCACAAACCCTTACAATGGCCAGCTGGACTAGACTTTTGCTGTTAGGTTTTTAACATTGATGTCAAAGATAGGAGAAGAAAGTTGAATAGTTGCTTTGACAAGAGCCTGGAGGAACTCTGCTTCTGTCTTTTCTGTGGTATCATTACTCTTCATTTGCTAAATTTTCAGCATTTGTTTTCAAACCTGATAGTCATTTCTGGAAATAGCTCTGAGATTTAACAAAGGTGGATTTGTATTTTAACACTTCCCAATAAAATATAAAAAGGTAATTAAAGTTTACAAAGAAAGTAGTGTAAAAACCTACAGTTTTATGACCATCTATTGCTTGCATGTATTCTTCTTTTAAAAAATTTACAGAATTGGATTAATACTTTAAAACAATTATTTTCCTTTCCATGATATATATTTTTTTTACATTTATGAATTCAAAAGACTGAGAATACAAAGCACAATCTGGAGAAAAGGCCAAAGAACTGGGTAAATTGACACACTTGCATTGTTGTAGGGACCCCCTGCATGGTTTCCTGCCTCCTCTTGATAAGTTCTATATCGAAGAAATGACTCAGGTCTAGAAATGGGAAAGGGGTCATGAGTTTTCCATTACTGCAACTGACATCAGAATGCAGCTCTTGAGCTTTGTATAAATTAGTAAAATTTTGTTTGTTTCTTATGTTTCACCTTCAGGAACACTAATGTCTATTTACCGTTGCCACAGGTTCTTCAAAGGGATAGCCCTTTTTTATCCCTTCAGGCTGGTTGCCCATTTAGATAAGCATGAACTAATTAATTATGTTGGTTAATTATCACCATCTGGCCTCTAATATTTTGTCATCCTATCATCATCCCATTGGTACTAGGGAGCCTAGTTTCAAGGCAACATCTCCTATCTTCAATCCTGGACTATACAAGAAGACCACCAAAAAATTTCTCATGAAATGCTCTCTTGCTAGTGTTTTTCTTATTTAAAAAAGAGTTTGTCCTCTGGGTTATCTTGGGAAACAGTGAGCTGGTGGACTTTGGTGGTCACCTTCAATCATTTCTAAGATGCTTAAATCTATGAGCCTACTAATTCCTTCTTTGATACTCTATGAAAAACAATTTCAGTATCTCTACATTATTTACTGTAAACTATTATCATTACCAAGTTTCAAGAAACCATCCAAGCAGGAAGTTAGGGTCAACCCCAGGTGTCTTTTTAATGACATTGTATTCTGAATCATAAGAGCATGTCACTATATCAATACACTCTCCCCAATCCAGTCATTTTATTTCATGCCCCAATACTGGATTTGGACACCCTTAACGTTAACTCCCAAATATTTTCTCAAAATTTCTGCTGGTTTATATTGTCCAAGACCTGCAGTTATTTTGGTAAATAATATATTTTCTTCTGCAACAGGATCATATTTCCCTGTGTGGTCCATAATGAATCTCGATCCTATTTACTGGTTGAAAGGAAATCAAAATAGGCAAGGACAGATTGTGGGGATGTTAAGTATCATCATATGAGGCATCCATCTCAGGTGAAGACTACATGTTCTCCAGCTAATGAAAGTCTTCTCTCTTTTATTTGAAGCTCTTCTGGACCAGAGAATTTGGGGATTCCTTTTTAAGTCTCATTTTTTGGTTTCTTCTTTATGTGGTACTTAACATTAGCATGAAAAACCTGCCAAACTTTGCATTCATTCTTCCATATAACTTTGTTATAGTTAAGAACAAGTTCTGGGCCTGAATTCTTCATAGGAAATAATGTCATTATATGCTGCTCTGTAGGACACCTTGCTTTCATGATATTTTTTGAGTTGGTAATTATCTGATCTGAGCCTTTCCTTTTCTTTCAAAACAGTTAAGCCATCACCACAATTTTTATAATTATTTTTTGCCCTTGTATCTTTCAAGTTCTAGTGGTACTTCACAAGCCAGTGCTTCCTATGTCACCTGCATCTTATCTCATTTACTAAGATAGAGAATTACTAAGAACGAGAAATATCAGAAGCTGTATAATGATATATGCTATCATGGTCCGTTTATCTTTAACAATGGGATTGTTGTTGACTTTTGACTAGTGGCTGATAGAACTCCAGAATCCCATTTGAAGTGTCTGCTTTCTAGGATTACTTCTAAATTATATAAAATGTGGTCCCTCCAAAGCACACTCTCCAAGAAGGCCTTTTTTTTTTTTTTTTTTTTAGCTTATTTGAGAGATGAGGCCTCAAATCACAAATGAAGGCTCTAGGAGAGATCAGGGAGTGGGTAACACCAATAAAGGCAAAAGAGTGAGTTACATTCCTGGACTACTGGTTGCCCTACCAGGACTCTCTGAGTAATGTGCTTGGGGGCCTTGGCATTTATACACCTTTTCCCATCTCTTCTAGGCTTGGTTGAGGGTTTCTTCTTGAAGTCACACAATTTGGGATTATGCGTAGGATGACTAAGGAAACTCCTACTGTGTGGGAGAAAGCTGTCAGGATGATAATAACACTTACACTTAGGAGGCAAAGCTGTAAATATGCAAGAAATTGTGTACATAGCAGCATGCCAACTCAAAAAAAAGCTAAAAGCATTTTTTTACAATTATTTCTATAATTATCAACTCATGGTCAATCACATTTCTTTATACCTCCCACACACTTCCATCCTCAGCAAGGTTATAATTTTACCTGCAATTATGTGAGTATGTATCTTTAAAAAGGAAAAATGGTTTAAAAATATAATCACGACCATATCAGTACACCTTAAAAAGGAGCAGTAATACCTTAAATTTGCTAAGCATCAAATTTAAACTTAATTTTTAACTTACATATTTGAAATAATTGTTTCATGTGTACTTAATGCACCCCATCTATACACAGGTATCCTTGTTTTATTTGCTTTAAATTTCAAGAATTGTAAGAAAATTATAATTTAATTGTCCTATTCTCATTTGGACATAATCCACCTAGGCTTTTACTCTCCATCATTTCATTGATGCAACTTAAACTCAATGTTCTTAATTTTCTCTTTATCAATAGTATTTAAAGCAACCAATAACTTCCCACATATTGAGAAACTTTTTATTAAGAAGTATATTTAGAGGTATCATTTTCTCTTTGTTTTACTCTACTACACTGTTCATTCTACATTTTTTCTCATTTTTTAAATTTTTTCACAATTCCTTAATCTCTAAAGTTGAAAAATACAAAACTCAGTCATTGATTTATTACACTCTGTGTGTGTGTGTGTGTGTGTGTGTGTGTGTGTGTGTGTGTGTGTGTGTGTTATTCTCTTGGTGATATCATTCAGTTTGATGACTATATACCTTTTATTAATTACTGCAAAATATGTATTGTTAGCTTGGACCATGGCTCTAATCTGCAGGTTTGTGACTTCAACTTTCTATTTTGATATCTCCACTTACATGTCTAATACACAACTCAGACGTAACGTGCACAAAAGCAGCTGCTAATTTCTGAACTACTCCCCACCATCTTTGTCCTTCCACATTCCTTCTCATTACAATAAATTTAACACCATTCTTCAGGTTGCCAAGGATGAAATTCTTTGAGTCACACTTGACTCTTCTCTATTTTTTTATTAAAGATATTGAAATATAATCCACTTTTTATAGAATTCATCCACTTAAAGTGTATAATTCAAAGATTTTTTTAGTGTATTCACAGGTATTTACAACCACCACACAACCAGTTTTAGAACATTTTCATCACCTCACAGGAAAACACTTTCATTTTCACCCTCTTCCTCTCCAGCCCCCTAGACCTAAGCAACTACTAATCTACTTGCTTTCTCTATATAGTTGCCTATTCTGGCCAGTTAATTTTCAAAGATATCTTTTTATCTGGTTGAGCAAGTTCCCTTTTAGTCCTAGTTTGTTGATTGTTTTTAATCATGAGGAATATTAGATTTTGTCAAATGCTGTTTTTGTGTATAATGAGTTGATCACATGGTTTCTGTTTTCATTCTTTCATATGCTATGTTAAATTAAATGCTATTTGAATGTTCTACCAATCTTGCATTTCTGGGATAGTTGCTACTTGGTCATTATTTTTATGTGTTGCTGCTTTTGCATTTATTGGGGATTTGTGTGTGTGTGTGTATATTCATAGACAGTTTTGGTCTATAGTTTTCTTGTGATATCTTTGTTTGGTTTGATTTAAGGGTAATAATGGCTAATACAAAGAGTTGGACTAATTTATTGGTCTTAAAATGAAAATAAATTGCATATAATATTGTTTAGTTGACTCTAAAAACAGAGTAATGTAAGTCCATACTACAAATCTGAAACTCTTATTTTTGTCTACCTAACAAATTATCCATTATCAAAAGATGGAGCCTCAATTTGCATAATATTCATATTATTCTTTAACACAAATTTTTCTATAGGTGAAGTTATATGTCTGAGCTGATGTCTTTTTTCATGTCTTTTTGCTAACACAAATATAAGGAAGGATCAAGTACAGTTTTATTTTCAGAGGTTGTTTATTTAAAAGCCAAATTCCATTTCTCTGTCATAATAGAGACCCATAACAGAATGATGGAATTCTAGCCATAAGGTGGTAGAGCAAAAAATTTGCACATTAAATAAAAGATATCAGAACTTTTTTCCTCTGACTTCATGACATTATTGGTGGTCGGGGGAAAATAAAAACAAGTTTAAGTTGGGTAATTTTCATGTTGTAAGAGTAGACATTCATAGATGCCAAAGTTCCTATTTCTTTTCTGTCAGACAAAATGTTTAACTTTGATGTCAGATGTTTCTGGGAAATATAAATATTTCTTTCATAAATACATGACTGATATCATTTTCTCTTTCTTCTAACATAGCATTCTAAAAATATTTAACTCTAGGGGTTGAGAATAACAAATTTAGCATTTTTAAACTTTGTTTTTTTATGCAGGCCATGTACTTGCCAAGTTAACTGTGTTGGTGGAAGTGATTTCTTGCTTAAGCTTTTCTTGTTGTATAGAATTTCATCATGACAGTATGTAAGCAACACTATTAGGTATGCTAGGGAAACTCAAGAATCGGGTTATGATTTCCTACCTAATAGCAGAATTTTCATTTTCATAAACTTTCCTATCTAAAAATAAGTGCTGCTTAAAAGAAGCAAAGTGGCCTTACATGTCTTATAGAGTCTTAATCATTTGCCCCTTTTCATATAATGTATAGTCATGATTATTTAGAAATGTGCACATCAGAATTGAAAATAAATTCTTTCAAATGTGAGAAATGTTATTTTTAAATCAGCATTTTAAAAACCTGGCAATGTATTATAGGGGCAATTAATGCTACGTGTACTCACGAAATATGAAGCATGTGTCTTTAAAATTCAAGTAAATTTTTTCTCCTGCCTTTGATAACTGATACTCTTAGAAAAATAGAAATATTTTTTAGTATTCAAAATGAATCAAACTTTTGCTTCAAATTATATGTGTATGTGTGTGCGTGTGTGCGCAGCCCTTGCCCATATGTGTTTACTACTTTATTTTCTTTGCACTCCCAGGAGTTTGATGTGTGATATTGCCATTGCCTTGGAGAGGTTTTTATTTTTATTTATTTTTATTTACATATAATTTTTACTGTTTCCAGTTTTATGTGGATAATTACCATACAAAGTTTTAAATAGATTGCTTCATATTTAATATTGTTAAGATTTATGATTTCACACCAATGTTATTTTCAAATATCTCACTAAACTAAAAGGACTATACTAATAATCTTTATATAATGCTTATGATTTTTTTATAAAAAGTTTTATAGCTCTGCTTCATCATAGTGGAATATACAGTTAATGGAAAAATTTCTCTTTAAATCAATATTTTAATACATGAGGATTAGGTGGTTGAAAAGAATGAAACTTAACTCTCTACATATACTCCATCTACAGTATACCAAAAGAATTTTATTGGAGGGAAAAAAAATTAAGTATAAACTATGTGAGGGAACAGTCATCAAAACTAACTGCTATCAGAGAGAAGTATATTCTTATTTTATATATAGTGTACTGGATTGCTCTGGTAGTAATAAACATTGTTAAGTGCAGGAAAACTGTGAAATGTTTTGACTATTATGCCTAGCATTTATGGCCTAAAAGACACATTTTCCTGCTATTTTTCCCCATAGAGCAAATGATCCATTATAGAGAAATGGTGCCTCAGCTTAAAACCAAGCTGGATTTTAGGGCTCAAATTTTTCTCTGGCTCCAGTTTTAGTATCTGTGATCACTATGTTAGCTCTTCTAATTCACCAAATTCTAAGAATCTGAGAGAGAAAAGCAACAAGGGTTCCTATTTAAACTTTTAGATTGTTATCAATAATATTGTTCACAGGCCTCTCATTAATGTTCCTTTGTATTTCCAGCAGTTCAGAAGTTCAAAATACTAGGGTAAATTTATGAAATATACAGAAGGTTATATACATATGTATGTATAACATTTTAATTCCCCACAACAAAGTAATGCTACATTTTTTCTTTATGTCTCAGTATGAAAAACTTTATTTTATATTTTAAAACTTCATGTGTATGATTTATATACATTGCATCATGCTTCAAACAAATTTTTTGTATTTCTCACAGACTATATTATACATGCTAAGGGTGCACAATAATTTCTCACTTAATGTCATCAATAAGTTCTGTGACTTTAAGAAAACAACATATAATAACACCAGCTTTACTATAGTCTAATTGATATAAACAATAGTTAAGTTTCTATAATATCTCATTAATGCTATAACAAACAATATTAAACAAAACAACATTATCTGGGGACCTTTTGTATATTAATTATGGATTCCCTTTCCTGCTTTCCAGGGGCTAGATGGGAATGGAGTTTGTTTGCTGTGGTCGCATTTAGGAAGATAGTTTTTATCCATCATAGTGATGTTGATATTGGCTTTAAAAGGCATATACTAAATAAACAAAATGTCCTCTTATTTAAGGATTAAATGAATAAAATATTTGTTTTAGAATTGTAATTAAAGATCTGAAAGAGATAAGAAATAGACAATGGAATATAAAGCTACCGCTGTTATATGTTTTAAGTCACTTCAGACATTGACAACTGCCAACTTCGGCTGTGGCACAATTAGTAGATTTTGTAATCTCTAAATGGGAGTGTTTGTATGTTTGTGCATGTATGGTTAGAATGCATCAGGGTATCTGAAATAAGGAGATTTTCAACCATAGTTGATAAATAAAAGGATAGTAAAGAAGAATTTTTATATCTTACAAGTATACAAATGCACTTGTTTTAAAGTAGTAATCCTACCTACCTTCCATCCTTTAAAGTCAGTTCTGTTTCCTAGAGTTTACCTGCCCTCGTTTTTTTTGGCCCACTATATCTATGTCCCCAAATAGTTCATTATTTTCTCTTGAGTCATGTGAATGTTATTAGAGCTCACTCCACCCACTGCCACTTGCTTCCACAATATCTGTTTTTGGATAAAAACAGAGGAGAAAATTTTAAGGCTCAAGAGCAGAAGAAGCAAGAATGAGAGACTTTGGAATGATTCTCAATTGTAGGTTTTTCAAGTTACTATTTTATTATTTATTGTCTCAAGTATTTATAAAAAAAATCATAATTTTTCTCATGAGAGTTAAATTTTTATATAAAGCTGTCATGTGTGCTTGCTACGAGAATCATGTCACTCATGCTAGTATAATTTTGTTTTTCATATATGGAAAAATCAGTCCCTGATCTTGGATAAGTTTTGGTAAAGCCTTCTTCTTTTACTACTTTTATTGAAGACCCTATTTCCAATTGCTCTTCCCAATTCTTAGATTTCTCTCTCTGGATCCAATATGAATAGAATGCAGAAAGGTAATATTACTCATGTATACACAATAGATTGGACACTGTCATGTACAAATAATCATTTTTTATTGAAGAAGTTCTCCAAGGTACTTATAAAGCCTAAGAGATTCTGGTCCACCTAGATCCTTTTATTAGGTTTCTCACATTGTCCAACAGTGAAGATCACAGTTGATTATACTGCAGAGCATCACTTCACGTTAACAGCAGCCATTTATAGGATACCTGACCTAGGAGCTCTATCCTGAAGTCTATTTCTTACTAAAAATTTGATCCAATTAGGTGATCTTTTGGGGGGATCTTGAATCCAATACAAACCGGATTATCAAATAAGAACAACATGTGGAAACAAAACATAGAAAATAGAGACAACTCAGCAAAAGGCATGATGCAGTGGAATTATATCTAAGACTATGCAGTAGGCAGAAGGTAGATTCCTTCACTAATAAAGTAGATTCTCAGCCTATTACTGCTTTCTAAACTGTGAGTGATCAACTTTATCATAGTTATGCCTGGCTGTGTGACTGCTAATATTGTTTCCTATGCTCTTTGTTTTCCTGTGGGTTTTGTAGTCATTACAGATTAACCAGAGCAATTTGATTTTTTTTCCTCTAAAAATCAAATCTTATTAAAATGCTATTAAAATTAAGGAGAGTTCTTTGTTCAAGGAATTGGTCTTTCAAACTCATTTAAATATAAGAATCGACTAATCATAAAGGTAATTTAAATAGTGCCGAAATAGGTTTTATTTGTAATGCATTTCCTCAATGTAGTAATACCATTTAGAAATAAATAATGCAAATGTCCTAGGAATCTTATGAGAAAAATAGTTTTTTAACATTATTTGTTCACAGTAAGGATTCTTATTGAATATTATTAACTTTTTGGGTGTATATAAGTTAGAATCACATTAATTCTGACCCAGAATACTTTATACACCATATAAATTGAAATGCAATTGAAAAAAATTACAAATGCCATTTTTAAATAAAGCTTATGTATTTAATATTTTGTTTGACTGTATATTTATTTGTGAGTCTTAATCATAGCATTAGTTGAAACTGAAATTGCTTAGCTCCAGAATATTTTTATATAAAAAGATATAAACTATTTCACAAGCAGTATTTACTTCTAATTCTCTTCTCTTAGACTGCATTAATCATTGTATGTAAGCTAACTTGCAAGAGCACATTTTTATTATACGCGCAAGAAATAACTGGTCAAATTGGTAATTTCATTTTTATAAAACTATTAGTTGGTCTTTGAGCAATTTATTCTGGCATTATATGATAATAATATAGTTATTATTATATGTATAGATACACATATATATACACACATACACACATAATTTTAAGTCCCTGTATCTTATTTAATGAATTCTTGAAGCTGTATGATGTCCAAGTGACTTTGATCAAGTCATAAACTATCTGTTTGTTGGTTATCAAGAGTAAGGAAAACTCTTTTTAATCATTTTAACAAATTCATTGGAACATATATAAAGCAATGATTGTCAAAGATTAAGCTACAGATCTAGAGAGCACATACCTTGAGGAGTATTACACTTCTATTGGCAAAAGAGCTTGCTATAAAGTCTGGGTTGCATGAAAAAGAATAACTAACACTCCTACAACTATCAAACATGTCACCTTCAGATAAATTCATATTTCTAGCATATTACTAGCATTTATTCCAGGCAGTTATGTATGGTGAAAGCCAAATATCATTTTAAAGTTTTTAAGGTGGCTTATTCAATATAACATCTTTAAGAAATGAATTTTTAAAATTTATATGTGGGGATTTCTTTTTCATTTTTAGTGTCATATATGCTGTAATCTGTGTCTGGGCTTTCTCACTATTATGCTGATTAGGTTGTTATTTTTTGTAAAGTAATATAATTTTTATTGTAGTTTTATAATATATTTTAAGTTTTTAAGCTAGGGCCAACTTTTGCTTACCAATTTTAAAAAATGTTTTTAATATTCTTATGAAATTATTTTAATCAAATATCTGAACACCCCATGGCCATCAAGTTGACATATGAAATTAACCACCACAGGTCTACCTCTTGTCAATTTGGCACCAATATACACCCCCTTAAATCATACTTATTCTCCAAATAAAGATATTAACAAGGTTGTAGTTTCAACTATCATTTTACACTATCCTACATACATAGAAAACACATTATCTCTTCCCTGGAAAAAGTAAAACCTTGAGTTGTGTTGGCTCTTCTTCTTCATATCCCATAACTTAAATACTATGATAAAAAAATTAACAATATGTAAATGGTACAATATTGCATCAATATATTTTATGTTATGTGATAAGGGTATAAAAGAGGGAAGAAAACAAAGACATATGAATATAAATTTATTCATAACAAAGTATGAAGGAAATACTGATGACAATTATAGTCTTTATTTCTGTAACTGGTCATGTGGCATTCATAACTACCATCTTCAACTATTTATTCTGTATTTCCTTTGTTGTTAGCAAGCACCTCAGCTGGTCATGGTTTTTTACCTGACGAGTGAACAAAGTTTCATTCTTGAAGGATCTGATCCTGCCTGTATTGGGCTGTGATCATTTTTCACTTACCTTACTCACACAGTATAGTAATAATTAGAGAGACACTAAGGGATCTCCTGTATTTCAAACATACTCTTCCTCACCTCCATTGTGGAATATAAGTCCAATTTCTTCCTGATAATGAGGATTGATCACACTAGCCACCACACTAACTTACTTCTTTGCCTGTTGACTGAAAAGTATGAGGAGTCTAAAGTGGCTAGGTGATAGTATTAATTCCAATTCAGAGTAATTATTTTTGTGTTTCCCTTTGCATCTGTGCACTCTTCCCTTTGAATCTAAAACCTCTAGGTCAATAAAGCATAAGGTTGTGAGAACACGAAGCAGAGATTTTGCTAGCGAGTCACTGAGGGTAATGATGAATAGTGCCACTTCCATTTCTACCCCTTGATTTTGGACCCGTGAATCTGGTTATGAGAGGAACAACACTAATATTTTATGCTGATTCTGAGCACATACAGCCTTGTCAATAACCTTGTCCCAACTCTGTAAGGTATTGCCATATAGCTGACAGTTTCATTTGGTCACTACATTTTTCTAATGAACCAGCTCTTTCAGAGAAGTGGGGAACCCGATAAAATCAGTGAATTTTATAATCATGGGCTCATTGTTGCACTTCATTTGCTATGAAATGAGTTCCTTGATGAGAAACAATGCTGTTTGGAATACCATGATGATGGCTAAGTCATTTTATAAGTCCATGTCTAGTAGCTTTGGCAGAAACATTGCGTGCAGAAAAAGCAAATCCATATCTAGAGTCAATGTCTTTTCCAGTTGGAAGAAAATGCTGCCCTTCCATGACGGAAGCAATCTGATATAATCATCCTGTCTCCAGGTAGTTGGATGATCAGCCCTGGAAATGGTGTCATATTGAGAATCAGTGATGGTCTGTGCTGCTGGCAGATTGAGCATTCATCACTGGCCATAGCCTGATTAGCTTTGATGAGTCTATGTTGCTGAGCCCATGCATAACCTTCCTTTCTGCCACCATGGCCACTTTGTTCATGTGCCCATTGGGCAGAGACATTGGTAGCTGGGAAATGGAGCTGACTGTCATCCATAGGACAGATGATTCTATCTTGATTATTAAAATCTTCCTTAGCTGAGGTTACCCTGTAGTGAGAATTCACATGAGACACAAGTATTTTCATGTTTTTTACCCATTTAGAGAAATCTATCCACATACCTCTTACTTAAATATTTTAAAATATTTTTATCAACACGTTCCTTCTAAGTCCCTGAATATTCAGCCAAATCATTAGTCACAGTCCATGAATTTGCATCAATCACACGTCTGGCCATTTTTCCTCCACATTTCTCTTTCACAGTAAAGTGAACAAAAAGGTGCACTCACTGTTCAATGTTCTGCCCACTTTAGAGGACTTCCTTTCATCACTGCCCTTCAGGGATGCCTCAGCTTAGACCCCTAGAAATTTCACTGAGGTAGAAGGCTCCAATTTTTTGTCAGGTTTATTTCCACCCTCTGACAAGCAAATAACATATCAATAAGTGCAGCATAGTTGTTACTTCTTACTCAATCCAATCAGCATGATGATATAAATGTAATGGAGCAGTGTGATATCTTGTGGAAGGAAAAGACAATAAAGATCTCTGTGAACTAAATTATAACATAAAGCTGGAGAGTTTATATACCCCTGAGAAAGAATAATAAAGGTGGATCGCTGGCCTTGCCAGCTGAAATTAAACTGTTTTAAATGGTCTTTACTAACAGGTATTAATAAAAAAACATTTGTTAGATAAACAGTTAAATATCAGGTACCAGAAAGATATGTTAATTTGCTCAAGTAATAAAACCACACCTGGTACACCTAATGCATAGAGTGATTACCTGGTTAAACCTACAGTAATCCACTGTCCTTCTCCAGCAACTCTTCACAGGTCACATTGGCAAATTGAATGAAAATATGTTGGGCATCGCCACCTTTGCTTCTTTCAAGTCCTTGGTTTGTAATGCTAATTTCTGTAATCACTCCAAGAATGTAGTATCAATTTTGGTTTCCTATTTTACTAGGAAGAGTGATGTCTTATGTCTTCTACTTGTCCTTTCCCACCATAACTGTCCCCCTCACACAGGTCATGCAATCAGTATAATTATTTTTCCAGCAGCTCAGTGTATCTATTCCAGTTATGCATTCTGGAACTGAAGAAATAACCACAAGATTGTATGGGGGAGCCACTGGGCCCATTATGAGATGGACCTGAGGTAATATCCCATTGATCATCTGACCTCCATAAATCCATACCCTTTTGAATCACAGTGGTGTTCTGGGTCTCTAAGAATAAGTGTCAGTTCATAGCCAGTGTCCAGTGGCTCCCAGAAGGTCACTTCCTTTTCCCAAATGCATAATTATTCTGCTAAAAGGCTGTAAGATCCTTTAGGGAAAACTCGGAGAAAGATTAACATGTAAGGGTCTGGTAGTGTACCAGGGTAATTTCTCAACGCAGCCTTTCATTTATTCAAAGGGTTCTAGGTCTATATACTGCCTGAAATCTTGGAATTGATTGAAGAACTGGACTGTCTGTTTTTATGACTCAAGTTAGGCTTTTGTTCACTTGACTAAGAACTTTTCTGTTCATACAGACCAAGTAAGAATTTAATATTCTCCCTATATAGTATACTCCAGAAACACTGTGATCAACTAGCCAATGCCATAGATCTGTGTGAGCTGGCTGTTTCAGTTTCTTCTTAACTCTGCTGTCCATAACCATACCTACATTGCTTTTGGCAATCGAGTACTGTCACTTGGCTCCTCTTACCTGGGACTCTGTTCCTCTAATTGCATTTAGGTTTCCCAGTTCAGTGACTGAAGCCCCTACTGTAAGGTCTGGCCACAGAGAAGAGTTATTACAGAGCTCTTCAATGGTGCAGGGATTCCTCTCACAAATTATTTTTTTCACAGAAGTAGTGAAAAGTATGTCTTCTAGATCCTCCCAGTGAAGGGTTAAGAGGTTTGAAATCACAAGTCTACACTAACAGTCTAATCTCCTTAAACTTTGAATTCCTCCTTCTACATTTAAGGAGGACAGGTCCAGCATTTCTAATTTGCTCTTGGTAGACCTTTTGTTCCATGTTTCTAATCTGTTAGATACTTTTCTAATTCTCTGAGCTGCAACACAAATGTAGAATCTTTCCTTAGTGAACCCATATCAATTAATTTGGGCTGATCCAACTTCATGTTTCTTTTATCATTATCCTACACCCTTAGTAACTTTTCCCACACATGATCTGGGGAATTCTGTCTGTACAAGTTCTGTCAAATAGTTTTTTTAAAGTACAGCACACTTCCTCATGGTCATGTTTTGTAACTCACCTTCAGAGGCCTGCTGGGGTTTCAGTCTAGTCATAGGTCCAAGAGAAAAGAATGGTTGAAACATTGTCTTGCATGGCAGCTGCCGCAAAGGAAGCCATTACAGTTTCCACAGGCAAAGCAAAGCTAATCCTAAAGGGTAGAAAGTTGATGCCACTATGAGTGGGGTGGCTGCTTCTACTCATGTTGGGGAGGCATGTAGCAAAGAAGATTTCAGAATTTAGTATCTCATTTCCTTCAGACTTTTCCCACATGTCTGCGTTCTAACACAGAGAATCACATATTTTCCCCAGTCAGTGCCATCATTTTTAACAGTAGACACTGCAAGGCCAGGAGTTCACCTTGCCTTCTAATTTTGTCAGTTACAGGGTGAGATTCTGCATTTGATTTTTAGCAGTCTCAGTTCTGCAGTTACAAGAGATCAGTTGCCCCCTTCAAGGCACACACAGAAGCTTTCATTCATTTATGCAGCACTTGAGCTGGAGATTTGAATTTATGAGTTCATCCTTTTCTTTTATTACTCTGTCCAAAGACATCAGAAACAAGTAGCCAACCTCATTATATTTGTTACTTTTCCAAAACCTTGTGAATGTATTATATTCAATTACTCAGCTCCTTACTTTCTATAAGTGCTTGATTAGGAATATCCAACAGAGTTTTTTGCATATCTCTATTGTCAGATCATGCCTTGGACTCTTAGTACTCTCGTTAAGACTGAAAATAGAGTCATTAGTTTCTTTAGATCTGATCAGATTAAAGAGCTAATTTTGGAAACCCTAGAAACAATTGAGAAAACTCATCAAATTCTCTTTCTCTAGAACTAATTTTGGTACCAAAATCTATATTTGTGTTCTATAGCAATACACTTCTCTTCTTGCTTATCTATCTATCTATCATCTATCATTTATCATAAATCAAGAGGTTTACTAAAATAAATTAGTTCACATGATTATGGAGACCAAGAAGTCTCAAAATCTCAGTTGGCAAGCTGGAGACCCAGGATAGCCAATGGTATACACGTAGTTTCATTCTGAGTCCAAGTCTGAAAGCAGAAGTTGGATTTCTCAGCTTGAAGGCAGGCATAAAGAACAAATTCTCCCTTATGTTGCCTGTTTTTGTTATAAACAGGCTGTCATTGAATTGGCTGAGACCTACCTACATCTGAGAGGACAGTGCTTTACTCACTCTACCTATTTAAATGTTAATCTCATAAACAAACACCTTTACAGACAAATTCAGAATAATGTTTAACCAAATAACTGGATATCCAGTCACATTAACACATAAATCATCTCATTATCTATGTCTAAATTCAATTATTTCTTAAGTTTGTGTATATATTTTTCTGAAGTTTTTTGATCTGTGTATTCTTTATCAAGAATATTTTTTTTCATTACATAAAAATCTTAACTCTATTTAAAGTTGTTTCCTGAAATTGTATACTTGGCAAATAAAGTAAGTACTTTGAACAATATTTATAAACTTAGCACTGTCAAAATCAATCTTCTGTAGTTAACATTTTGGAAATGTTATACTGTTTTTTAAGATTTTTGTTGTTCTTGATGTTGTTCTTGTTCTTGGTGTTCTGTAGATTCACTATAATAAGGTAGTATTTTTAAATATACTGCTTTGCATTTTATGTGCATCCCTACTCTATTTTGAAGTCTCACACATTTTTCAGTTCTGAAACATTCTTAGTCACTAATTACACTTTAATAATTCCTCTAATCTTTTCTTGTGGAAATTTTATGCAACATAGTTTGGAGTCTCTCAAACTAGTATTCACATCTTTAAAATTTTCCAAATTTAGTTTATTTCTTTTTGGTTTATTTTGATAAAATATCTAGCACCCTCTCCCACATAATTTTAGTTCTTTTCTTTTTATTCTTAAATATATATTTTAGTATGACAGCTATATTTTTATAGTACATACAATCAGTTCTTTTAGATGCCTTTCTGGTTTCCATTTATATAGTCTTGTTTTATGACTTCTTATTTATGGATATGTTTCTTTATTTTATGGATATTTTATTTATTTTTCTTTATTTCTTCATTGTACTTATTTTTAACATATTCTGAGATGTGTTATTATTTACATATTTTTAGGGATTTAATCTGAACATTCTATTGGTTGGATGCTTTTCTGTAATATTATTGTTCTTCATGGGCTTTTAATTTTAATCTTCTTGTGTTTTACTTTTCATTTAATGTTTATGTTTATCCTTTCCTGTGTGAAAGTTTTGTTATGTCACCTTAAAATTGGAAAGTTGTGTCAACTATTTTTTTGAGATGCTATGTTTGAATAATCAGGTTAAACTGGAAAGTCAGAGTTTCTTTCCTATAAAGAGACTGGGGATTTGGGGGATTAGTCTGTCCTGTATGCTTAGACTTTTTTTACTCCTATTCACTTGCAAGTATGCTGCTCTGTATGAGTCATAGCCCTAGAAAAATGCTTAATTTTTAAACCTCATTTCATGGGCAGTTCTCAGTTTGAGACCTGGCTCTTAACTACTTTTCTCTACCCTACAAGTAGGTACTTTTGGTCTGACAACAGTTGTTTGTCGCCTCTCATTTCAGAAATAAAGTCCAGCTGTCCCAGGGCTTCACACAATTATCAATGTTGTGCCTTCAGACTTATTTAATATGTTATTTCTATTTTAATATATATTTTTTAGTACTTCATTTAGAAAACATTTATTATGGAATTCATTAAACCATATTTCTCAACATATTCTAACATTTTTTAAAACATTTTTAATATTATAGCTCTTTATATCTAGATTTTTTTCATTTTAATACTTTTAATTATTCTTATCAAATCAGTTGTTATCAAACATTTAGCATTATATATATTTTAAATACAGGAATAATATGTATCATGTATTCAGAATGTAAAGATTAAAATGATGACATGAAGACTGAGAAAACAGAAATAACATCATGAAAATTTGTAGCTTCTGCCAATCTTAGCCAATGATGCAAAACTTCTGCTTCTGGGACTTTGATATTTAGAATTTAATAGAAAAAGGGAAAAGACATGTGAGTCAGTGTTAAAATAGCTTTAGCATTTTAAGTGAGAAAAGGCATTTCTAACTGCTTTTTATTGATGACAGCACAAGAAGACTCATATATTAATGCATATTTTTGGTTGATATAAGTTAAATACAAATGTAATCATAGGTTAAACTATATTTTAAAATGCCTTATATAATTTTAAAGTAAGCATTATTTAATTTTCTCATTAATAAAAATATAATCACTGTGAACATGAATAAAGTCAGATTTTTGATTAGAGATTATTAAAAATTTTAATAGAGTAATTCATTTTTAAATGGAATTGAACAGAAAATTGCTTAATAATAATAATAATTAATAATAATAATAATACAAGTGGAATAGTTATGCCTAAACCCTGGATTTAGTAGGTGACTCATTGCAAATTGTCTCCTATCATTTGCTCACTGTTCTCAGTCAGATGTTTAAAAATCAGTGAATAGGAGATATCAGTCACAGTGAATATGAGACATAGTGCAAATATTTTCAATCTGAACTTGAATTACTTCAGAGTAATGGATATTCTCTTTGACGTGAAAGGAGAATTTGCCTGTGTGGATTGAAGAGAATTTATATATGGAAACACTCCTCTAGTGCCTACCTCAAGAATTTATTCTTCATTTACTTAACATATCATCTTTCCTACATAAGAGAGAATGATTATGTTTAGAATTTATAAAAAGCACTTCTAATTACTCATAGATAAATATTAATTAAATTAGCTTAATTTTCAACAATTTTTTTCAAATATATCTTTAGGTACATTACAGAATGTCAACTTTTAAAAATGATTTTAACAAGGAGTAAATAGACTGAAATGCTTTTCTTACCCTGCATTTCTAGAATGAGAGTAGAAGCAGGAAAACGCTAACCAGGTGTCCTGCTAAATAAAAACAATCTGACAGATGGCACAAGCACAGTAAAAGAGAGGGTCCAGGTAGTTTGGCAAGATCTAAAGTCTGAACATAAGAAAAGCAGGATTACAGAATAGTTGGTCCTAGAACAGAGATTCATTGCTCTTTTTAACGTTTTATTCTTTTTGCTGCATCAAGGAATCTTGACTGATAAGAGTACACTGTAAACAAAATGAGGTCAATGGCATACAGGAAGTCTTGCCCTTAATTGAATAATATTCTCAGTTAGGACCTCCTTACACTACTGTCTAGTTGATATTATTATTACAGAGCCTATTAATTCTGCTTTGTCTTCCTAAATTTTATTCATTTTCAATAAGAAGGAAAAATATGGAAAAGGGGTAAAAAGGAGAAGGTTAGAGAAACTATGAGAGAAGGACAGCAAAGGACAATTAAATGCAAAGTACCAGTTTTTATTGTTATTAGTTGGAATGAAAGTCTTCTTTTAAAGGAATGAATTAAAAATAAAGTGGAATGAGATACTTTATGGTGACTCTTTGAAAGTTTCATTCTAAATTCTACATTTCTTTTCATTCTAATTCTGAATTAACAGAGTAAAAACAAGAAGAACACTTAATGTTTTATAAAATGTTTTCCATTAATAAGTTTTATTGAAAAATTTTGTTGTTTATCTTTTCATTTTTTCTGAAATTGGACAGTATCCAAATAGATGCAAAAAGGCATATGAGAATCAACATTTTAGTTTGATCAATCATTTCCCCTAGATACTCTAGACACATTAATCAAATGAAAAAAAAAGTAATCTACATTTTTTGATACTTTATTAAAAAATATGAAGGGCACTGAAAGCGATATATACTTTTACTCATTTAATGAATTCAATAATAATTTCCTAAGGCAGCTTCTCTCAAAGTATAGTCCAAATTTCACTTGCAATACTTGGGGAGCCTTCAAAAAATTCAGATTATTAGGCAAATCCCAGGCCTTATGTATCACTATTTTGTGGGTAGAGTTTTGGAATTTGCATTTTGATGAGATTTTTATGTACCAAATGATTGAGAATCATTACTCTGAGTTAATCTGTTATTTTCATTTAGCTAATATCAGTATTATAAGCATAACTTTAAAGGCATATTTCAGTTAATTCAGAATACAGTTAGTTTAAGAAGGAAAGCATGAGAATATCAGATTAAAAAATGGGACTTGAGGAATTACTACATATTTTTTTGTACCAGAAATTTTTAAAGTAAATTTACTCTATATTTATAGAAGGAAGAAAACATATCCTTTAATTCTCATTTTAGAGATTTCATTTTATCTCAATATTTTTTTACAAATTTTTATTTCCCCCTTTAAGAAATACACTTAAAAGCAAATAGCTAAGTTTTATTTTATTATACTGAATACTAAATTAGTTGAAAAGTTACAAATGAATAAAAGTTTTTTGGCAAAAAACAGTTGTAATAGGAAAATTAAGAAGGAATTTCAGACAACTATGTAAGAAACCATTACAGGTGCATCGAAATGCAGTTTAATCACTTAAACTTGTCAATTGAGTTGATACAGGCAATTCCAGGTATGCCATTGCTTGACCCATGAAATATTTTCTGTGAGCAATTTTTCTGAAGAATACTTCAGTTGACAGATTCCTCATAGAGCAAAAAAAAGGCGGCAATTCGAAGTCTATAACATGAAATATATTTTAAATATCCTCATGTTTTTAGCATCTCATATTAATGTTTGTTGAAATTAAAGTAAAAAGTGTAAAAACAAAATATTTAATAACTAATAAGTGTATTTTCTTTTTGTTATTTAAAACATTTCTTTTGCTTTTAAAATCTATAATAAAAATCATGTTTATTGTTGAATATTTTGACAATAAAAAGTGCAAATTAGAAAAAGCTTTATAACATGTAGTGATGTTTATGCTTAATATTTTGAGATGTGTTTTTTAAGACTTATTTCTACAAAACTGTATGTGTCTAATTATTTTATGTTTGAATTATATCAGCACTAGTTTGTTATCCACTTTTCACTTGATAAATATGGATCAAGAATATATTCTATGTTATTTTAATGATTCTGTACAGTTGCATTCAGTGAATCATTAAGTGAATGGATACATATGCATTCAGAAATGTACTATACTTGTATATTTTGGTTTATATTATTCATTTTTTTTTGTACTACAGGTGATACTACAGTAAACACAAATCTTTGGCACATATTTTTGTTAGTCATTAGTCTCTATTCCTGAACATAATATCTTCGGCCAAATTTTATGGCTATTTTAATGGTTTTGATACAAGAATTGTGGTAGAAATTTAAGTTACCACAAGCAGTGCTCTAGATGATTCATTTTTTATATACTTTGGATGACATTTTTGGGAAACAGTGATATTGTATTATTTTATTTTTAAAAAATTTATACAGATTTTTTTTATGCTTTTGATTATATGTATTCTTTGTGACACTTCTCAAGTTCTTTATTCATTTGGGGAAGTTGGATTTTTCTTAATAATTTATACTATAACTATATTCATAGATGGGTTTCTTTATATATTTGTGTTACATGTTAGTTGAAGTTTTTATATAATGGTAAAAAATGTAATAAAATTAAATGTACAACAATAAAGAATTTATTAAATTTGTTCACTCTAGAGCAGAACACTCTGCAATTATTACAAAAGGACATACAAATATCAGTACTAATTATTTATATTTTGAGCAAAAAATGTACAAAACAGTACACTAAGCCCTCTTTTTGAAAGAGAAAAAACGCACAGAAAACGCTTAGAAAAAAGATAAAGAAATATAAAAAAGATGTTAACTATAAATAATGAGTTTTTAAGGTCTTTTGTACTTTCACGTAGTTTATATTTTTTTGCATTAAATATACATTATTTTACAAGGAAAGTGAAATTAACTAAAACATTAAATATACAGCTGGAAGAACTAAGTGATCCTTTACTTTTATCAATCACATAACCAAGTTTATATTTGTCTAAGTCCATCCATAACAATGTAGAGCCCATATCTTCTTCCTCTTTTTTCTTTCCTCTGCAAAGTTTTTACAGTCTGAACTAGTTTAAATATTATTAACCATTATGCCACTTACTATTTGCTTTGACATGTATTTATTCTGATGCTAAATAGACTGCTAAAAAATTAGTAATCTAGTCTATACTGTATCTTTTTCATAAAGACAAATGGAATAAAATTCTCTAGAGCTACGCATTATAGGTGTTACTTTGCTTATGCTTACATAAAATCTACCCTTAATAAACATAAATACACATTAAAAAATGCAGCAAAGGCAAAATATTGTTCAATCCAACTGTGTCACTGTGGTTTCAACCTTTTGTTGGGAAAGATAGAACAGTGAAGAAGAATGTTAAGCATTGAAGTTACTCCCAGCAGAATTCTTTCTTAACTCAGTTTGTTATGTTCTTGAAAAAAAATTTTTTTCAGGAAAAAAAAAAGAGCTTTAAAAAGCATTCAAACATTTAAATATCCAAAGTCAGGCATCTTCCTTGCTGAGAAATTTCTACTCATTCTTAATCAATAATCTCGGATATGGGACTTTTTGATTTTCCTCTATTTAGATATTTAAATTAAATTTTATAAAGCAGTACAGTGAAAATTGAGTGCATTAAACATCCTTCAGGTACAATTAGCGCAAGTGTGGTACTGCAACTGAGTTATTTTATCCATTACACCTAAGAGACATCCTTTCCATTGTGATCCCTTGAGGCACTTGAGCAGTAATCACCTATGAACTACTAGCTTTAATTTATAGGTGCTAGGAAGATTCCAAGTAGATGAATTAAAACATCTTTACAATATTGATCTATACAAACTGAAACAATCTAAATCTCTAAATGCAGAATATCCATTGAAATGGGAAAAGGGAGATAATGAATATAAACCAAAAAACTTTAAGATCAGAGATATTAAAACTATTTGTCTGCTTTATTCAGCACTGATACTGTCTGAATTTATCTTTTTAATAGACTTGAGTTGTATTTAACATCCAAGTTAGCTAAAATCTGCAATAAAGCTGGGAGTATAAAGTTGATTCTTCCAGTAGGGTGATAAATTTGTCAAATTAATATGGTGTAAAGGTGAAGATTAAAGATTCATTAGCCTAAAAAGACTCTAGGAAAAGTTTCACATATTGTTTTGTAACAATGTTCAGAGTTCAGAATATAGTCATGTAATTTTCTCAATTCAACTTTAATGCTACATATTCTCTCTCTTATTTTGTTTGTTGTTTCTCTTGTTCTTACATTTTCTCTATTACTTATATCTCTCCCTTATCCTGCCTTCTTTCTTTTTTATTTGTTTGTTTGTTTTTATTGTGACACTGGTTAATGAAATCCAGTAAGTTTCATGAGTACAATTTAACAGTAAGCACATATATATTGCATTGTGTATTTACCTCCCATAGTTAGATTTCTTTCTGTAACCACATATTTGACCCCTTTTACCACATCTACCTCCCTCCTCCACCTTCCTCCACTACTCTCTGGTAACCACTAGTCTATTCTTTTTCTCTCTAAGTCTTTCTTTACATTTTAGCATTTTTGTAATATTTGTATCTTCAAATATATGGAACTATGTACATATATATTTACAATATGTATACAATTATATATAATATATATTTTATATTACATACATTATATGCTATATAACATTTATGATTATATATAATATATAATAGTATATATCTTATTATAAAAATATAACATATTCTAGATGTAGTCTAAATTTTGTAACCTTCACAAAACCTGTAGAGCAAATGGTATTTTCATGAATTTTAATTATTAGAAGACCAATTTTAGTGTTTCTATAAAACACATGAAGTGGAAATAAAAACATAACAGAATAAGATAGTTTAAGTTGCTTACATCTTTACTAACACTTGATATGAGAAGTCTTTTTAATTTTATGCATTCTAATAGATATGTAATGGTATCTCTTTGAGGTATTAATTTGCATTTCTCTAATTACTAGTAACTGCAGTTTTACTTTTTAAAAGTATATTTTGAGAATTGTCAGTTTTAATTTCATATAATGACATAATTGCTATTTCTAAACAAAAGAATTTTTTAAAAATATACATTCTAATAATACCTTTTTGCAAAAAGCATCACCTGTGATATAATGTCACTGGCCTTGGAAATGACACTGCAACCCTCTATAATTAAATAAATAATAATAATAATACTGGGTACCAGGAATATTTTTACATAAATATGTTATTTATGTATAAAAAATCACATATAAAATACAATCACTAAAAATAAACTATTCAGATTCTTTCAGTGATGTGTATGATGTGAGCATTTAGGAGGCTTAAGATCTATAGGATTAAAAAAGTCATGGAAATGTATAAGATAAATTCCTAATGTAGAATGTACTCTTTTCCATGGTTAAAAATTACAGCTCCCATCTATGCTATTTTATTTGACTTGATCTGAGGATTGACTGATTTTCTTTTGGAAAGAGTAAATTATAAATGCAATAACAGGAATGATTTTTTAAAAAAGATTATATGAATTGAAACACAAAATCTTTACTGATGATGTTAGAGACACTTGTTAAAATGAGATTTAGGTAAAAAATATGACTAAATTATGAACTTTTAGCAAAGTGTGTTAATTATAAAGCAAGTTTAACTTTTTTTTACTAATTATTATATTTTAAACCAAAGTACAATATATTTTATGCATTATTCCACTATATATTCTATTGAATATTTGGAATGTATAAACTGAACTTAATAAAAATAAACTGAGCTTAATAAAAATTCTTCTAGCTTTAAAATATATTTAAAATTATTAAATGATATTGGAATGTAGCCATTAGAAGCAATTATATTTCTTTTTCTCTTGCTTAATTACAGTTTCAACTCTGGGTTTCTTTAAATTTTGTTTAAATTATTTCATTGATTTCTTGTGGTCTTATATTACTCAAAAATAAGAGCTAACATTTTATCAAAGTTTTGAAATATTCTAACTGCCCCACAACTTAATTTCTAATTATAATAATCATTTTTTGTTATTTAGATTTAATTGGTATACCCTTATTCTATACTTTAAATCATAAGTATATTTTAGATATAACTCAGTCCCATAGTGAAAAAAAGACTAGTAGTTTAATTATTAGTATCAAATTTTAGTACCAGTTTAATTAAAGCAAAAAAGCATGAATACACTTAGTTTAACATACTTACATTGCTTGCACATATATGAACTTCCTCTTTCTTGTGAATATAATCATGTCTTTTTGAGAAGAAAAAGAACTGCAATATCTATTATTTGTGTATCCTGTATCAATCTGAGTTACTAAATAGGTAATTAATTCATGGTTGTCCTACTTATTACATATTGACAGGAAAAATGATTTTTTTGAACAAGATTGTTTTAAAACTATACATAATTGTTGAGAATATAATGTTATAAGATAAATATATTTTTTTCAATTTTTATAAGAACTATATTTTCCAAATGTAAAAACCTTTGGAGCTTTGAGTTATTAATTATTACTATAAACACAACTATGTATTTACATAGTTATATATGTAAGTATATGTAAAACCTAAGTAGATACATTTTTTCATTATATGTCTATGTGTAACTATACATATAACTATATCTGTATATAAACTATTCATAATTATAAGTATGCACACACAATTAATATCTAGTAGCACATAACAAATTACCTCAAAGTTTATCAACTTAAAACAAAACACATGTATTATCTCATGGTTTCTCTAAGTCAAACATTTAGGTATGACTTAGCTGGATAGTTCATTTCAATGTATCTCACATAGATGCCATTAAGGTGTCCATTTATGCTGCAGTCTTTTCTTGCTGGTGGACATTGATGGGAAGGATGTATTTGCAAGGTCACTCATCATTTTCATTGCCAGGATTCAGTTCCCTGCAGGCTGCTGTACTGAGAACTCAGTCTCTTGGAAGATGCTGGCTGAAGGGCTTCCTTAGTAGTTTCTTGCCAGATAAGTCTCTCCATCTAACATCTCACAACATGGCAGGGAACAAGAGGTCAAGAGAGACTTCAAACAAGAAGAAAGTCACAATCATTTATAACCTAACCATGACAGTGCTACCCCATCACTTTTGCTTAGTTTATTTTGCTTAAATGCAATTCTGAGGAATTGTGAGTTTGAGGTGTGGAGATATCTAATCTTCAGCATCATATCAGTTAGCAAAATTAGTTTTTCTTTCTCTTTTTTTCCTCCTAAAATACTAAGGAATTATTTTTCTTCTAAGTTTAGAAAGTAGGGAGTCTCTACTGTTCTAAGTTTAGGGAAGAGCCATTCGACTTTTTTGTGGCAATTTTGTGGTCTCAATCTCTATCATAGGCAGTTTATCACAATAGTTCTTTCATAAAAATACAGGCCTTTTCCCAGGATAAAGTTTAGTAATTAAAATTTCACCTACCTTATTGCACACATAGCATATTTATACATCTTGGCATTCCATTTAACATACTGTATCTATAGGTAAAAATATTGACACATTTTTGTGATGACCTAATTATTTTGTCTCATAATTTTTCCAATCATTTACTCCATAAAATGGCCACAGAAAAATTGGATTTACCGAAACTGAAGAGTAGGAGTAGAATTTTAGTTAAAATATAACTTTTTTGGGAAAAAAGAGATTTCCATAATTCTCAATTTAGTTCCATTATATTAACAGAAATTAGTTCAATTCATCATACCACCTGAAAAAATTTATCTGTTTTAATGGTAGATAATGTCAGCTATTAGCAATAATAATATTTTAAAGAATCTCTTAATGAAAGCATTATCTTCATCTGATGGTTGTTTCTTAAAGAAGTAAAGAATATAGTCATTAACTGTAAAACTTAGAAAAAAACTTCCAAGATCAAACCCTTTAAGTGTTTTGTTAACTAAACTATTTTAAGATGTCTAAATGATTTTAAAATATTTTAAGATTTCATGCTGACTTTCTCAATTTGATTTAAAAAGTTATGTGGAGGTGATAATGATAATAATAGTAATACTACTGCTGTCTTAACGTGTGTATTTTCAATTAGTTACCTTATCTGAGTGTTAAGTTATATTTGAGTCTGCACAAATGTTTAAAATAGTTTAATTTACCATTTAATTTACATAGTGAATTAAAATCAGTTATATTTCTGATTTTAAAATGTACATCTTTAGCACTATTTATAACACAAGTATAATTCTAATGGCATTTTATTTTTAACTCAATTAATCCTCACAAAAGTCCTCAGAGATGGCAAAATTATTTTCTATTTTTGCCAATGAGGCACATAGAGCTTAAACATCCTTTGAAGTTTACACTAGTACTAAATTGAAAAGCTAAGGTTTGAACATATGCAGTGTGGCTCCTGGGTCAGTACTACTGATGCAACAATTTATTGCCCCTTTGATTTATTACTTAATTATTATTGATGATTATGTGTATCAATATTTACTGATGTGATAGTTTCTCACATTAATTAAAAGGAGAAATGAGTGTATTAAGAAAGGGATACAGAACTATAGTGTTTTTTTAAGGGAAAGGGAATAAAACAAATTATTTATTGCAGTTTCTTGTCTCCAGGACTAGATGAATAGATACCATAACAAAAGGAGATCAAGAAAGAAATTTAATTTTTATCTAAATGAACCTTGACTTGACTATGATCTCTTTCAAATGCTTTGTAGTTAGATGTTAGAATGGTTTAACAAAAGTACTTAGTTCTCAAGAGATGTGTGCAAAGGCAGCTAATCATCCTTAATCTACAGTTGTAACGATATAAAATTTTATTAATACAGACATGATTGAGTGTATCAGGGAAGAAAATAAGTGATCAGTATTAACTTCGATGGATAAGCTCTCTCTTAGATTTATGATTTCCTCTAAAGGACAGACAGGCTTGTTTTGCTTTTTATAGTGTGAAGTGTTATTATTCATCAGTATTTTCTTTCTATTGTAGCAGGTTGCAACCTTAAAGTCATATTTAACCCAGTGAGGGTACTTTGCTTACAATAACTAGAGGATAGAAACATTTGGGTAAATCTGATCAACCCAATTTTGTTTACAAAAAGACTCTTCTGCCCTTAGACAACCTCCTCAAGCTTTGTGGCATTTAAGAATAATGAATCCACTGACATTTTCTTTGGAGAAACTTTTTGATTTTTCAAAAATACCTATTTTGTTTCATCACTACAAAGATCTCTGCTTCTGCCTTTTATAGCAACACTCACCTCCCACCTCACCATTCTCCTCTCTCTCGCTCAGACGCAGCACTTAATCCTAAACTGGATCTTAGACTGGAGAAAAAAGAATGTTGTCAAGGACATTATTGTATAAAATGACAAAATTAGAATATGGTGAATAATTAGATAAGAAGTTACATCAATGTTAAATATAAAAAGTTGAGAACTATACTGTGGTTATGTAAAAGAATATTATTATTAGGAAATACTGACTGAATTTTTTAAAGTTAAAGGACCATGGTAGAAGTAACTTACTCAAATATTTTAAGAAAAAAAGTGTGTGTGTGTGTGTGCGTGTGTGTACATGAAGAGTGCCTGTGTACAAATGATAAAGAAAATGAAATATTAGTTTGATCTAGGCAAAAAGTATATGGGTGTCATTGTGTTAATATTATACTTTTTTTTATAAGTTCAAAATTATGTTTTTATTTAAAATAAAAAAGAATGTGACCAATTCTGAAATATGCATTTTTTCCCTATACATGTTTAGAAATAGGAGCTATATTATACCAAGGAAATTTTATAAATGCTATGTTTTAGATATCTCTCATAATTCATAATTTTAACAAATGAAAGTTTAAGAGAATGAGGAACAAGCCATAGATTGGGTAAAAATATTTGTGAATGACACATTTGTTAAAGGATTGTTATCCAAAATAAAACAAAAAAGAACTCTTAAGATTCAACAATAAGAAAATGAACAACCTGATTTAAAAATGGGCAAATATCCGAAGAAACACCTCGCTAAAGAAGGTATACAGATGACAAATAAACATATGGAAATGACGCTCAACGTATACGCCAGCAAGGAATTGCAAATTAAAACAACAATGAAATGCCATTGCACATCTATTAGAATGGCCAAAATACTGCCAATAATGTGGAGCAACAGGAACTCTCATTCTGTGCCTGTGAGGCTGCAAAATGTAACAGCCACTATGGAAGATGGTTGGGCAGTTTCTTAAAGAAGTATACATACCCTTACCATACAATCCAGCCATCCACTCCTTGATATTTACTCAATGTAATTGAAAACTTATGTTCATACAGGTAGCTTTATTTACAGTTGTCAAAAATTGGAAATAACCAAAATGTCTTTCAGATGGAGATGAATGGATATATAAACTGGTAGCTCCAGATGACAAAATATTATTTAACAGTAAAGAGAAATGAGCTATCAAGCCATGTAAAGACATGAAGGGAACTTTAATGCATATTACTAAATGAAAGAATTAAAAGGCCACAAATTGTATGACTATCTGACATGCTGAAAAACGAAAGACTGCAATAAAAAAGTAAATGGTTGCCAGGGGTTAGGGGAAAGGGAGGAATGAATAGGTAGAGCACAGTGGGTTTCTAGAGCAGTGAAACCATTTTGTATGATAATTTAATAGTAGATACATGTCATTATACATTAGTCAAAACTCAGAGTGCCCAACACTAAGAATGAATCCTAATATAACTATGGACATTGGATGATGATGATGTGTCAATGTAAGTTCATGGACTCTTAACAAATGTACCACTCTAAAGGAGGACCTTGATAAAGGTGGAGGCTGGGATGGGGTGGATTTTCTGTGCGAAATCTCTACTTTCTGCTCTATTTTGCTATGAATCTAAAACTGCTCTAGCAAAAAAAAGTCTATTCAAAAAATGAAAGCTAGTTCCTAAGCTTAATTGCTTGTATTATTGCTGATATAATGCTGCATTATTGCTGAGACAAGTTTACTATATTTGTTTTATTAATAATTAAATATTGAAAATAACAAATAATCATTTGGTAATTATAGATGCTTTATCATTTGGCTATGAATTAGAATCTTAAATGAGGTTTGAGATAAGTCTATGGTTATTCTCATTTTATGAAAAGGATTTAGTTCAGTGGGGGCATTCTGGTCATGATTAAGCATCCTACGTTTTCTTATAGTTGATTGAATAAGGAGTATAGAATTTTTAAGCACCCTCGTAAGATAATTTACAGGCATTGAGTAAATCTATTTTTCTAAGAAGTGTTGCATAGATTAAAGTAAGTATATAAGCACACCAAAGGGGTAAAACTTTTATAATAATATTTTGGGAAAATAATATTATGAATTTTCAATTTTTTAAATTTGTTTATATGTTTTAAACAGCAGACATATCTTTTGCTTTAAATATATTAACACAGCTTAATGGCTAATCAATTTAAATTTAGAAAGCCCTGCCTATATTAAAAGCATGTTCTCAATTACATACTGAATCAAATACAAGATAAGAAGATTCTAAGAATTTGAAATTTATAGTTTCATTACTCTGAAAAATTAAATCTAAAAATGTATAAAAATTTACATTAATTATTTAGTTTCAGCATATAAATGTAAATGGATTGGAACTGAAATTCACTTCTAACTGTAAGTAATAATTACCCAGAAACACTGCATGGGCTTCATTAGATCCTGTGTTTAATAAAAGTGAGGAGCACAAGGGACCTGAACAAATCCACACAAATAAAAGATTATAGTATTTGATCAGCATAAAATGGACACTATAAAACTTCATTAGGAAGCATTTTTTAAAACAAAATTTGGTAAGATGATCTTGAAAATGAAGTCCAATTTCCAAATTGACAGTTGCTTTGACAAAGTGCAGCTAATTTTCTCGCAGCTGTCTTTTCATGTTCTCTTTGATAGCGTAACAAAATTGTAAAGAAAAAAGAATATGGAGTTATTGAGACCATCCATGGCATTCAGTATCTTTGTTTCATACACAAGCATTTGCAAATGACAGCAAAATTTCAATTTCTAATTTTATATGATTTATGCTATTAAATAGCATCTTTTCAGAAATCACTCTGGCAAATGTTTCTAGTTCTTAAGGGAATAAGGTGCACAGAAATTGTTATAGGCATTGGAAACTATGTTTCTGATTCTGTATGCAGCTGAATCAGAATATGCTACATTTAGAAACAGGTTGGAGGCTCTGAATTTTAGAATTTGGTTGAGGATATTCTGTATATTATTAGAAAATATTGATTAGTCTTTAGGTTGAATTTTTTAAATTCATAGTATCATGCAAGTGATATTCTTATGAATACTTAAAGTTCACATTGTTTATATTGTATGGCTTTACAGCTGCCTTATTAATGCAATAATAATAGATTATTATTATTATTTTAGTCCTTTCATGCTAGAATATATATTACTTTTTAATAAGCATCAATTTTAAACATTATTTAATTATCAGTTGCCAAGTTCACATTCTGCAAGTGCTTAGACAAAACCTATAATATTTAATTTAAAAATGGTCTCCACTCTATCTGTAATCATCATTGCTTTGGGGAATATATGAGTATTATATATCTGATTACAGTTCAGCTTTATGGCTTTCCAGCAACGTACTACTCCTGAACATTAAAATGTAGGTAACTCAAATAGATTGCACAGACTCTATAAAGTACATAGTATATAATTACTATTAAATATATTAGTGTGTGATCTTGGGAAACTATTCAAATATTTATAATTGTATTTTCTTGCCACATGGCAATTCTGAACTCAAATATTACTCCTTCTCCCAGTGAATAATTTTTTTTGTTTGCTAAAGCAGATGCATACTAGTTCTCATTTGGTTCTGACAGAACTCTTTAAGCAGTCTATAGGCCATGTTTCATGGCCTACAGCACACCTGATCCATGTCTTCAAATACAGGAATACATCCCAGAACAAGCCTTCACAGGCAACCTGACAAAAGTCTATGCTATTGGTTTGTGAAAGAAAAGAGCTTAGTGTCAGAAGTTAAAATTCCCTTTTCATACACATATATCAGAAGCCTAAATTTATAAAAGAAATTGCTGGCTTACAGATAGAGAAAAGATCATGCCATCCAAATATTTAGGTCTCACTGTTTTTCCTTGAGCTTTACATATTTGCTTATTCAATTTTTTTTCTTAAATGTGTGCAGTCAACTTGAGTATCCTCCTTTAATAAATGTCACGTAGATTTTATTTTCATTGTTAACTGTTCTGAAGTGCCCTGCTTTCCACATGTCCACTAATGCAGAGGTGATAAATATAACTTTTCTTGATGTAAAAAATAATAATTCAGACTTAAAGATAAAATATTTGGTAAGTTATTAGAATGTTTAGCAATTTTTGTTTTCATTTTGAATAGTAACATTCTCATATATAAAAATATACCACACACACACACACACACACACACACACACACACACACACTATGGAAATACTGAAAACTGCCAATAATATATAAATAGAAATTAAACTAACCTATCACCCCATGATACATGAAAGAACTATTATCCATTTATTATATTATTTTAGATGGTTTTCTTATGTTTCTATTTAGGACATGTATGTGTGTCTGTAGGTGTGTACATGTGATAATTCTCTATATCTCATCAGACTATGGATACAAAAACATATAAGTGCCAATAGCCATAGTTTCCTCTCCCCCCATTTTTTTGAACTGTACTGACAACATACAGCACTACATAAGTTTAAGCTGCACAGCATAATGACTTGACTGACGTATTGTGAAACGATTACCACAAAAGCTTAGATAATGTTTATCACACCATATAAATACAAAAAAAAGAAAAAAGAAAAAGATGTTTGATTTTTTTTAATCTGATGAAGAGCACACTCAAGATTTACTCTCTTAACAGTGTTAACTATCATCATCATATTGTCTTATAATGAAATGTTTGTATTTGTTGATCACCTTCATCCACTTTCCATATTTCCCTCATCTAATAATCATAATTTTATTACTTTTTTTCTTCTTTACCTCTGTAACTCCAAGTCCCTTCAGTTATATCTTTTCCCACTTATCTTAAGACATCTTCATGAATATATCCCATGCGCTCAGCAAAAAGTTAGGAAGAATTCTACTTTTAAATTCTGTAAAGTATATCCATATGCCACAAAGTATATTCATATACCACGTTTTCTTCTGCTCAACTTTATTTACTAATAGAGCTTGTTCTAGTACCAGTAGTCTTTACAGACATTGGCTGCATCCACTTGGCAATACTCTCTCATTTTCCATTTGATTTTTCATAGGCAAAACTTCTGTTTTGACTAGATATTCAATTTCTCCAAAGCCATTGTGTCTTTGATGCAGAAGGAAGATGATTGGCCTTCTCACATTGCATCAAACATTGTTAGCTGATACCACATCTCTGATTTCAGAGTTGTTTCCTGGTACTTTCTGTAAGGCAGCCTTTTGTGGCATCCCACCATTGTCACCATGAGCTGGTCTCAGATAACTGTGGCTTGCTAATGTCCCTTTTAATTTTGCCCCATTAATAGATGTGCTCACCTCTACTTTCAGTAAAATCCTCAATGTATTTATTTACACCATTCAAATACATTTTGAGACCCAAGGTATCTGCCAAGTATGTCAAGAAATGCTGCAATTGCTGTGGAGGGCCCAGTTTATGCCTATCTGGGACATATGTCAGATTTTAACATGTAAATGTATATAAAATCTTGGCAAAACAAATTGTTTTCTCAAAAATTTTGGGGTAATACTTATCTTTGTAATATTTTAACAATTTGTCATTTATTCTTTAATTTGATTTAGCATTATTTTTGCCTCGTAGTTATTTTAACTTTATAAGTAGTAAAATCTGTTGATATGTGTATTTATAACTTTATTTTGCTTTATATTAAGATAATGCACTCCTATCTTGAGATTATTAAATTTTCATCTTTTAATCTTTTATAATTTTATATTTTATATTTATCTCTTTTATTCCTCTGCCATTTGATTCATATCTGTTGAAGTGTAAGCTTAACATTTTTTTCATACATTAAAATTGTAATGAAGAAGGTACTGTGATAGGAACTGGGGGATTCTGCAGTATGTATAAATGTTTTTTCTCATTCAACTTGAAACCTTTTGGAGAAAACACATGCAAAACACAAATTTACCCAATAGTTAACAGATGCCAAATGTGATAATTTCTGCTACTGCTGTTTTTAATGTTTAATATTTACTAAGTGCTTCCTATAAGCATCACATTAGAAGAAACATTATAATCTTTACTAATTTATAAGTTCAATTTTTGATAGATTATTTGATATGCTTATGAGAAGTTTAAGAAATGTCCCAGAGAAATGTGCTGGTAATCTTAGCAAGAACAATCTCACTGGAATGGTAGAATCAGAAGACAAATGAAATTGAATGGGGGAGGGAGTTGGAAATAAAAAAGAGAAACAGAAAATGTATCAAAGTTAATAAACAAAAATATAAAATAAATGAGAGTGAGAGTGAGAACTGGGGAAGAATAGAGTCAAGGGAATGTCTATGTTTATGTGGGAAATAATTTAACCTGTTACAATATTGCAATGCGGAGTCCAGTATAAAAAGACAAATGAGCATCCAGACACGGCGAGAGAAAATATATAACCAGACTGCTGAGAGGAAGAAGGGGATATGATAAAGGCAGAGTAAAAGGAATTGGCTATAGATAAATCCAGAGGCTTTTATGCATTAGAACAGTAGGGAATGAGGTCAAGGTAAATATATATTTATTAATTTGTTGGTGGCAAGTGAGAGCATTTCCACCAGATGACTTATTTCTTTTCTTTAAAGTGGATCTAGGGTCATCTGTTAAGGAGCTTGAAACAAAGTCAGAAAGTATAAAATAGTGATTGAGGAGAATCAGAGAGTAAGCTGACAAAGGAATAGTAACATTGAGAAGGTAATGGTATCAGGAGTTCAGAGAGGTACCATTCTTCTTGGCAATGTGTTTACGTCTGGTATGACTCAGTTACCTTGGAGAGATGCAAGAAATAAACCTAGTTCTATAGAACAAGTGAAATGAAGTAGGGCATTTAAAACTTTGTCAAGAGGATATCAGTAATGACATTAAAGGGTGTGAGTAGTAGATGGATGAGGTGAGCCTGGCCCCAAAATTGCTTTTAACATTTATTTCCTTAACTACACAAATTATAATTTATAACAAAAATGATGTTTTAAGAAGGTCTTAGCAAATTGAAATAATTAAAAACCACAAGAGAAGAACAAAGATAATCTTGTTATGATTATCTACACATGAACAAATTCAAGCAAAATGACCAGAAACCTCCTTGGGAGAAATTTGGAGAGTCTGTTTCCATGCTCTTAAAGGCCTATGGCTATTTAACATTGGTGTGAGGACTGTTCATCTTTTATAATATGCTCTAACCTTTCCTTTGAGGAATTCTTTAGATAGGAAGCTCTAAATAGAGGGCTTTAATTAAGTCATCTTTTCTTTATAGCTATGATCTTATGTTTGAATCTAACAGCTATAATGTAGCTAATTCAGTATAAGAATCAGTTATACTGTAAAAATGTTAAGAATTTTCCCTTATTCTGCATCTTTTAAATACATATGTTATATGGAAGAATAATTTATCTGCATACCAGAGATGAAATTCTGACTCTAACATTTATCAAATTTGTATCAACTACCTTAAAAAAAGTTGGCATTGAAAAAGTACCAATAAAGTAATTCTGTATGGTGAAGCACGCGCGCGCGCGCGTGTGTGTGTGTGTGAATGTGATTATGTGAATTCAAACAGATTCAAGCCCAGTGATATACAAGTTCAGTACTAAATTAAATATAATGGTTGTGGATTAAATACCTGGAGGCACCCAAAATTTAAAGTCTGAGACAGCAAAAGGCATGATTAATGTGAATAAAGAAATAACTGTGACTTCAAAGTACCAAGCTTTGCAAGAATGTTATGCACTGCATTTTTTTTTTTTTATGAAGGGACACTGTAGGAAGAAATGTTACTCTTGCTTTGTTGGGTGTAGTGGAAATAGTTGTGAGGCGGAGCATGAATCCTGGTTAAGTGCTATCCAATTACTGTCAGTAATTCCCACCGCTAGCCAGAAAGTATTGCCTTAATCATGTTCATTTTAACAATGATGAAAATACATTTCTTCTGCTATGAAAATGCAAGCCTTTTTTCTATGAGTAATTTTGGATAGTAATGTTTATTGCAAATGACAAAGATAGAAAATTTGCTGAGAGACAAAAGGATTCTATAAACATTCTTTTCACTGCCTCAAACTTACCCAATATAAGTAAACATAAAGCAGGTTGCAAAATAATGACAAAAATAAGTTTTAGTTAGATTAAGAAATTTTATTTTATAGTGCTTCAAAAATAACTTTGGACAACTTAATGATTATGGAAAGAGAGAGTTTCTTATGAAAGAAGCAAGAATGTGTTTACCTGTGTCTAGGGAAAACATCCCATAACCTAGTACACAATAAAATAATTCAAGGTAAAGCAAAACAGGTATTGCTAGTGAAAACCAAACAAGAATGTATTGTGACATGAGAACTTTGTAGGGCTTTATGAGACATGAAACAGATTGTATAAAACAAATGAAATGTCTCACCAGTCTGGTTTACTATCTAAAAGGGGGGAAAAAAAACTGTCAACAGTAAGGGAAAATGTCACCAAATGTCAGAACTAGAACTCCTACAAAATAAAATAGAGCATTTTCCTAGAGATAAAGACCACTGCACAAACCTATTGGAACTCTATAAATCAAATTCATGAAACAGGGACACCTCAATAGGCTAGAATGTCAACATTAATAAACAGAGTCAAATAGAACTACCACATTAGAGTCATAATGAAAAAAGGAAGAGAAGTGGAACTCCAATTTCTAGTGGCTAGGTTTCGCAGCAATATATTTGTGGTGGTTCTAGAAGGTGTTAGTAGTGAAGAACAGTATGAGGAAGAAGAATGAAGGTATTAGGAAAAAAAGTGGGTACACAGGATAGAAAAAGTATTGATCTTAGATGTTGCAATTTTGTTTTAAGCATGAGCAACTGTGAATAATAGCTACCATATATTGTGTCTGATTATATGCCAGCAACTCTGTTTGCCACTTATAAGCTTATTTCACTTTATTCTCACAATAATTTTAGAAATGTGTTGATACTCTCCTTTAGAGAGAAGGCTGGATCAAAAGCATATATTAATTGACCAGCATCACATAGTGTCTAAGGACCTAGAGTATGATTCCACCCAGCACATGTTATTTTTATATGTAATGCATTCAGCCATAGTCTTATATTGTAATTCTTCTCATCTAATTTACTTAGGTAGCAAGATTGTGAGTTTGTACTCAGACACTAAAAAAATATTGCCCAAATATTTCATTGTATCACAAAGTATACAATGAAGAATTGGTATTTTTATATAAAGAAAGTACATTTTCATATTAAATACTTGGAAGATAACTCCACCTTTGTGAAAATATGAGTGTGATACTGAGATTCTCATTTGGTAATAAACTGTATACGCTAAAAAGTTACCATTTGGATAATTTGACCCTACTGGAAAATTACTTTGGTCCCTGTAGAATGACTGATGACTTAGTCACAAATAATTTAAACTGAGTGAGATTGTGTAATATTAGCCTGTGAAAACATAGAAAATATTTGTCAGATATTAGAGTTTTGTTTTAGTCTGGCCAGTACCAAGTTATTATTCTGACAATAATTAGTCAAAAGTTCAATTGCTTAAGGCTTCATTATAATAAAACCATGATATCTGCACAGAGAGATATAGTTATCTTTTAATTTATGGTGCTAGAAAGGGCTGCATCCTAATTATCTAAATCAGTAGATAAGTTATCCAACCTTTTTTCTGCCTCAGACTGATCATATTAACAACATAGTCTCATGGGTGACATCACTTACTGCATAGAATAATAGGGGAGAAGTAGGAGGGCGTATCACCCTAAGGTAGTGCTTCTCAGATTAGGCTGTTCATCATAGTCTTTAATGGAATCAATAAAAATAGTGTTATCAAATTTATCTCCTTAGAGTTCTGATTTAGCATAGCATAGCCGAGGAGGACCTGGGCATATAATATGTTTGTAGAACTCTATTTGATTTGGAAGCGTAAATGGCCTTAAAAAACTAACATCTACAGGGGATATAGAGTCTTTGACATAGAAAATAGTAGCTACAAGCTGTTTAAATACACAAAAAAAGTATTGATAACAAAAACTCCAAAGACAATTCTTATATACTACCTGAACTGAGATTTCCACAATGGTTGATCAAAATGCTGGATGATAAGTGTATTTGCTGACCTTGAATTGCAGATCTATGCATGCATATGCTCATTTATCTTTCATGCCCAAATTATTTGAAATTAAACAAAAATGTAAAATCTAATTATACAACAGCCTTGAAATAAAAACCTTGCAACCTCACTAAGCAAGAGAGAAGACTTCTGAGTGATTTTCCCCAAAAGAACCCTGGAAATGGGGTAAGAAGGGCAAAGATATCTCAGACACTGGGAGCAAGAGAAGATGTGATTCAGAAAATAATTTCTGAGTGAAATATAATGCAGTTGCACCAGGTCCTCTCTACAGGCGAGGCCAATTGCAGCTTGGTTTTCTCTCTAAAGACAAGCCTACTTGGATAATGTAAAAGTCTAACTATTCTGATGAAGTGGGAAATCTATAATTGTGATTCTCCATGCAGGTATTTGTGTCTAGAGAGAGTACCTGGGAAGTGCCCATATATCTTCCAGTTGATGTCCTCTCCCCTCCAGGCCACGCCCCCCCCCGCCAAAAAAAATAAACCCACCATATAAACCAGAATGAAAGCTGTTCATATCATCAGTTGCTCAGGCCAAAAGTCTAGATCAGCTTTGATCTATCATTTTTCCTCACAACCTCCAGGCACTCAATTTGTCAGACACTCTTTTTGGCTCTAAATGCAAAATTTATCTCATGCTTTTACACTTGTCTTCATTTCCACAGCTACCATTCTATTCTGTGTCAGCATCATTTTCACCCGTCAAGCTGGCCTTATCATTTGCACTCTTGTTCCATTGCAATCTAATCTCCACACAGCTTCCATAATGATATTTTAAAAACATTAACTCAGATCATGTTCTTTATTTGCTTTAAGCTCTGTCATGCTTCTCCTTGAAACCTGAATAAAAACCAGACTGCTTTCAGTGGCCTAAGAGGTGTTGCATATCCTTCACTTCTCACTTAGTTCCTGTCCTCCCACATGGGAGATATTATTGATCTTTATGTTTTTTTATTGTCCCAGGTCTATAACTCAAGATAGGACAAATCCTCTTTGATTATACAATAAATGATAAATGACATTTACAAACCTATAAGTAAACATAGTTTATTTAAGCTTGTTGATACCCCTCTGCTTGAGAGAAATGAGTTATATTTTTAAAATTATGGATAAAATATTGCAGTGTCTTAGACACAGAAAATCATTACTAGATGGGAAAAAAACAAACCTTTTCTCTTATTTTCCAGTCTCCATGTTTTACTGAGTATAGTCCCCAGAAGGAAGAGCAATATTAAAAGCAAAAAAAGTTTCATTCTTACTTTGTGGGAAATATCCATCACTGAAGTAAAGATAAACAAAGAAGAAACAGAAATACTGACTCCTTGATGAGAAAAGTAAAGTTAATAACTCAAGAATTACTATCTACTTTTCTGTAGTGAATGATATATATCTGAGATGATAAACTAGCTTGAGCAAGTATATTCTTCTCATATTGAAATAAACATGTATCAGAAAATCCATGTTTTCTATGGATGATATTTTGGCAAATTGATAGAACTGTTTGTATTTGAATTTTCCCAAATTTAAAATTTAGGTGGTAGATGCTCAAGAGATGGTCATTAATGTTCTGGACACATCTGAAGAATTGTTATATATATTAGTAAGAATAATATATTCTAAGACATACCAAGAGCATTCTAAAATTCTGGCATGTACAAAATTAGATAAATAAGAATTTAACGCATAAAAAGTAAAATACATTGTATATTTTGCTTTACCAGTTGCACTTTAGTTGAAATCTAAATAAAAAAGTGATGTAAAACATTAAACAAATGGGGATTCATTTAAAAATAGCCAGGTAGCTATTTGAAAATGAAGTTAAAGATTGAGAAAAGTCAAGAGGTCAAATAGCACTTTATTTTTTTACTCGAGCGTCTGTATTAAGAGAAGAAATGTCAGATTTTTGAAGAAGTATTTGAAAAAATATTTTTATTGCAGGAAAAGTACCACCTTTTGTTTTTGGTCTTGCTCATTTTATTGCTCTAAGTTAACTGCCTAAGTTAATTGCCCTGGAATTTGATAGGTCTGACTAGTCTGAGTTAAACTTTAGAATAAAAAATTATTATTTTTTTGGTTGTGGAATTATAGTGTATTTAGTCTGGTGTATCACTTAAAAAAAGGGTTAGTAAGAAATTAGGTACAGATACTTATATGCATAATTTATTAAATATAATTTGGTAAGAAAAAATATTGCTAAAGAGCTAGGATAGGTGTTTTTGTTTTGTTTTGTTTTGTTTTGTTTTTGTTTTTGTTTTTATCTAAGGAGTAACTGATCTGAAAAGCTTTCACTGATGTGGCAAAATTACCAATTTTAAAAAAATCAAACAAGTTAAGAAATTTGTTGAAAAAAAATCTTAAACAGTAAAGACTTCAGTAACCATAGTTACTGAAAAGAACTGTCATAACTGGACTAAATACATAAAACCTCTTTTTAAAAGTACTAGAGAGGAGCCAATACAGCCAGGATTGGCAAGGATAAAATTTTTAAGAACTCTCTTCTGAGAGTCTCTCTTCTCCCTGTTTTGTTTTTTCCTGAAGACATTTGCCAATTTACACAGAGATGGAAAATAGAATGCTAAAATGTAAAAAAGGAGTAAGTGGGATAAAGCCCCCGGGGTTGATGATTGATTGTTGCCAAAGTGGCTGAGACTTGGTCAAAACCCTAGAGATGGATGGAGAAACTCCATTGACTTGAGCCCATGTACTACTCTTGAAGTTCTGTGGAGAGATGAGAATTGTAGACTGAAGCATCTATTTTCTTGAGAGTAATTTTGAGATTTGCGTGAAGGAGGAGGACAAGAACCTGACATAGATAATCGACAAGATAATTCTATGGGATGCTTAATGTCTCTGGAGCTGCACTGGGAGATAGAATATATAGCACAGATGAGGGGAAGATCATGCTTACAACATCTGTGTGCAAGCTGACAACATTCTGGCACCTCAGAAACTTAGCACCCTTGGCATGAATATTGAACTTCTAAAAATGAACACCTTCTGCATGGCAGGGATCAAGTTCCTTTACCTTTCTTTACTTGAAGCAGCTTCAATGAGAGGAACATTGCAACGTGGAACCTGAGGGTGGGGGCAGAACTTATATGGACAGATCTCTAAACATATGCAGGTACACTTTAAAGCATTCCAAGTAATAATTGAGAATTTTTTGAAAAAGGCTAATTTGTATGATGTATGTTTACATGTGAGTATATACAAACAGCAAGGCTATAATCCTAGTTTGGTCATTATTAAAAATTAATATTATTTCAATCCTGATCATATGCTAATACACGGACATTCCAGCTAGATTACAAAGATGAAAACTTAAAACCTTAGACTTCTTCAGAAGAAAATTGTACAAAAAATGCAGGCAATGCCTATTGATATTATTTCAACATAAATGTCCACTAATTTTACACAAGTTAACATTTGGTTGTTAGCAAAACCAATAAAAGTTATCTATTGCTATAAGAGCAATGTATAGAACAAGAAAAAAAATTGGCCTGGTTTTATAGCTCAATTCATAATTTAAAAATAAATAGTATGAAAATTTTTAAGAAAGTGTATTTCTAATTTTATGTTATAAAGAAAGGGAATTCAGATTTTGAAATTGTAGAAAGAACTGGGCATGTGTACATTTGTCAGTAAAAATGTTCATAGTTTCATCAGTAGTTGATCTTCAACTGCTCTTTATCTACCAGAAAACTAAGCATCATTGGCAAAGATAAAATAACCCTGAGCTGGGAATCAGTAAAAAAAAATTCTAATCTGAGCAAATCAACTCATTGGCTCTTAGACAAAAAATAATGAAGTTGAACTAAATGATCATGTTGGAATTTTCCATTTGGGGCATTCTGTGATAATCAGTTATTCTTATAATATCTTTACTAGATTTGGAAAATAAAAAAAAGTTCTTGTTCTAATCAGCATCATATACTTCTTTGTAACTTCACTAATTTTTGAACAGAAAGAAGACTGGATTAGTAGCTAACCTTGTGTGATAAAGTTTTGACATGACTTCTAGTTATTCTTTAGTAGTCATTTTTTTTTTTTTTTTTTTTTTTTAGTCTGTGACCTTCCAGGTAATAGCTTGAGCTTTTTGGAAAGACATTAGCTTTTTTAAAGCTCTTGGGTATCATCTTACTATTACAAGGGACTATTAAGTAGAGTGACCCCTCATTTAAACGGCATAGTTGAAAATTTGCTTGATCTCCATAGGCAGAATTAGTTCAGAGTGCATGAGCTTGTCATATCCTTTCTGATGGCTTGCAGCTCTATATGACTTCCTTTGAATGAAGGTATCTTCTGGATAACACATCTTTTTAGAAAATGCTCTGCACTAATGGGTATCATTGGTTGGGAAGTTTTACTTGCCTGAAAGAGCATAATATAATTTCAAAAGATTTTGACTGAAGAAAATAGACATAGTTTTACTTACAGTAGTACCCCCTTGTCTAGAGTGAATACATTCCAAAACCTCTGGTGGATGCCTGAAAACGTAGACAGTACTGAAACTTATATATACTACCTTTTTTCCTATCATTCATATCTATGAGAAAGTTTAATTTATAAATAAATCACAGTAAGAGATTAATATCAATAACAATAAAATAGAATTATAACAATATTTTTTAATAAAAGTTTGTAAACATGGTCTCTCTCCAGAATTTTTATATTTTTCAGTTCAAACCAAGTCATGAATCTGTATATCCATCCCTTACTTGTAGTAAATGGCTTGATGTTGCTTGTTTCAGAGGATCCCTTCTTGAAAATTTCCCATAGGCTCAATGCTTTCTGGCACAACTTGTTTCCATCAATCAGAACACATTTTCTTTTGATGTCTTCCATCCACATATTTAATACCTTTTCTACTTTAACTAAGCTCTTATGCACTGTGGCTGTAACTTTTACCACTTGAGATGCAACAGCAAAACTATCATGCATTTCTTTTTTCTTCTTTACAATTTTATGAATAGAAGATTTATCTTACTGTAGATCTTAGTAACCTCAGTATACAATTTTTTTTCTTTTTGTCAAAAATTTTCACCTTTTCACTTAAGGTACTATACTGCTTCTCTTTGACATATCTGAATTGCCAGCCTCACTACTCTTGTGCTTTGAGTCAATTATTAAGTAAATATGGGTTATTCAAACACAAGCACAGCTATTCCAGGACAGTTGATCCGATGACCGAGATGGCTACTAATTGGCTAATGAACAGGGAGGATATATAGTGTGGATACACCACAAAGGGATAATTCATGTCCTGAATGTGACAAAGTGGGGCAGCACAAGATTTATTATTCAGAATGTCATACAGTTATAACTTTTGAATTGTTTATTTCAAAATTTATTTCTGAAATTTTTTATTTAATATTTTCAGTCCATGGTTGACGGTGGGTAACTGAAACTACAAAAAGCAAAATTGTGGATAAGCAGAGACTACTGTAACATTAAAAAGAGAGCTTTGTGTTTGGAAGGAAAACTTGTCAATCAGAGACAGAGATGTTTATTATTATTGTTTCAGCAGAAATCCCACCTATGAGAATCCAACTATAAGGGATTATTTTTCCTTAAGGATTTTTTTTTCTGTTTTTAAAACTTGTATAAAAGAAAGTTTGGTCTAGACCCAAAAATTAATGAGGAAATTACCCTTGGGTAGTTGATAGTAGATAGCATAACTTTACAATCTGGTAACTCTAAATTTCACACATAATTGCAGCAGTGAGAGTTGGAACACAGGTTGAAGACATAATGAAATTACCATGGGGAGGAATCATCTAATCAACAGAATTTAGCAAGAAGTTATAGTTATATTGATGCCATCCAAAAAGCATACAAATAATGACATGGAAAGCCATAGAGAATTTAACAATAAATTCTATACAGATGAGAAGGGATGATATAAAATAGAACTTGTAGTATAATCAGTGGCTGAGAAAAAAAGTGTTCTTAATTTTTTTAATGAAAGAATACATCTATTTGAACTCTAACATATTTCAAAATCTATGAAATTATAATCTATTTAGGAAATCTGCATGAGATTATTTTAAAACTGCTCTACTAATCTCACTATCTTAGAAGAATATTAATATAACAGAAAATTAACTTTACCAAAAAATCTTGAGAAACAAAAGACTACATCTATACTGAAAGTACTATAATAATAATAATTTTACCTATTACTTTATTAGACAACAAGTCACACTCATTTTTTGGTTTCCTAGTGCATATAAATGTTATGTTTATATTTATATTATATTGTAATCTATTAAGTATCCAGTAGTGTTGCATATAAAAAACCAATGTACATACCTTAATTTTAAAATACTATATTGCTCCATCTACCTCTCCCCTCCTCTCCCACCCCCTACACTCTGGTAACCACTAGTCTATAGTCCATGTCAACGAGTCTCTGTTTGTCCTGTTCACTTGTTGCTTTTAGATTTATATCTCACATATAAGTGATATGTGATTTTCAACTTTTTCTGTCTTGCTTATTTTGCTTAGCATGATTATTTCGAGGTCCATCCATGTTGTCCCAAATGGCAGTATTTCATTCTTCTTATGGCTGAGTAATATTCCATTGTATATATGTACCACAGCTTCTTTATCCAATCATCTGTTGTAGAACACTTTGGTTGCTTTTATGTCCTGGCCACTGAGAATAATGCTGCTATGAACATCGGTGTGCAAATATCTTTTTGGATATGGGTTCTCAAGTCTTTGGGATGTAAAGGGGGTCAAATATGGTGGTGACAGAAATGCCTTATTAACATGTACAGCTGAAACTTATTGGATTTCATTAACCAATGTCACCACTAAAAAATAAATTAAAAATATATATACATATATATCCACACACATATATTTTTGTATATATATGTGTATATATATGTGTATATATATGTGTGTGTGTATATATATATATATATATATATATATATATATATATATATATATGCAAATGCTACAGAACCAAATAAAAAAGACTTAAATCCTCAGGTTGTAAGAGTTTAGCAAATGCCAAGTAAGGCAAAACCATACAACCAAAAAAGTAAAAAAAAAAAAAAATTCTGTATTGCTAAAAAATGCTAAGCATCATCTGAGCCTCAGCAAGTCATAATCTTTTTGTTGGTGGAGGGTCTTGCCTGCCCAGTGATCTGAGTGATGGTAGCTGAAGTTAGAGTGGTTGTGATGATTTCCCACAATAAGACAATAATGAATTTTGCCACATCACTGGACTTTTCCTTTTACAAACAGTTTCTCTGTAGCATGCAATCCTGTTTGATAGCATTTTACCCAGTAGTCAGAAGAATATCTTTCAAAACTGAGGTCAGTTTTCTCAAACCCTGTTTCTTTTTATCAACTAAGTTTATGTAATATTCTAAATTCCTTTTTAGTCATTATAACAATCGTTACAGCATTTTCACCGAAAGTAGATTTCATGTTAAGAAACCACTTTCTTTGCACATTCATAAGAAATAACTCCTCAAAAGTTAAAGTTTTATCAAAAGATTATAGAAATTTAGTCACATCTTCAGGCTCACTGCTAATTCTAATTCTCTTGCTATTTCCACCACATCTGTAGTTACTTCTTCCTTTAAAATCCTGAATCCATCAAAGAAATCAATGAGGGCTGAAATCAAGTTCTTCTAAATTCTTATGTTAGTATTTTGAACTCTTTCCATGAATCCCAAATATTTGAAAGGGCATCCAGAATGCTGAATACTTTCCAGAAGTTTTCATTTTACTCATTCAGTGTTGCCACAAACCTTCAATTTGAAAACAACAAAACAACAAAAACAAAACATAATATTTGTGAAGTGTCGAAAGTCAGTGGACAAAGTAATTGATGGTACCTGAAAGGGGGAGAGTGGACTGAGGAAAAGAAAGAAGACAGACAGAATTGCAGGAGGGAGCACAGATTCAAGATGTGTCCCCAAGTTTATTTAGCACAGCATATTTATACCCTTGGAAGAGCATAAGAAGCGACGGATATGCAATACAATTGCTAATTTCACACGGGACCAAGTGTTCTCAAAACATCTTTGCTCCTTAGGTCAAGGACTGTTCAACTCTTTGCCTTGAGTCTTAATCAGAACTCCCTCTTCCTGCACCTGCAGACCACAAAGTCTGCCAGCCCTGCAAACTTCTTGCTTTGCAAGCAGCTTTAACCCTTTCTGCAGGGCACTCGTCAAAAATGGCTCCCAACAGTGAAGTGCAATAAAGCACAGCACAATAAAGTGAGATATGTTTGTAATTCTAATGTAAGAGTATGAACACCTACTTTCTATACAGATAAACTATAAAGGAGTAACAAAACAAGGGCCAAATACTATTCAGACCTGGACAGAGGCAATAGGGAAGTTCATTGGATGTAGAGAATTTGAAAATAATAAAACTGGATAAAAGTTTGTTTGCTTTTAATTACTTTTCCTTTAATAAACGTGTCTACAGGAATGTTACTGCAAAGAGCTCCCTGTTAACTTTAAAATTAACTTCCAATGCATGTGATCTCAGGTATATCAGTTTATTTAAAGAGTCAGTTCATGAGAATTTGAAATCCTTTTAGGTTGTTTCAGGTAGAGTTTATTTTTCAAGTACTGTGGTATTAGATACTTCTTCCATAAAAAGCAGTAAGTTTGAAATAATCAAAGAGAGTACAATAATTTAAAAAATAAACAGAATTTAAAGCATTTTATTTCTGTTATATTTATTTATTATTAATTTGTATATTTTCAAATGACTATATATATATATATAGTTCATTAGAAGATAGTTACATTTTTTTCTGGTCATTGTTATTGTTTTAACTTAAAATAATAATATTTCTATATAGAAAAGGCGAGCATTAGAAAATAATACACTTCAGGTGTTAAATATGCTATATATGCAATGAAATAAATAATAGAATCACAAGCATGGCACAGATCAGCCACTCAAAAACACTCAAAGATAGAGCACATGAATCATGTGGATCATTTTCAGACCTGAGAACAAATGAGTTATGAGGGCTGAATGTGTATTTTGAAATCATATTATTCTTTCTTCTGGGTTTGTCAATAGATCCTTTCTGAAAATTACAATTTATTTTTAAATAAAAAATATATATGTTTAAGGGGGTACAAAATGATATTTTAATAAAATATGTATATAGTGAATATAGCTTGTTCATTCTCAAGAATGCTTTGACTATGTGAAGTCTTTGGTGGTTCCATCTGAATTTTAGAATTGTCTTTTCCATGTTTTTGAAAAATGCCATTTTTTTGAACAAGGATTGTATTGAATCTGTATTTGTATAGTTTTGTAAATACCCCCAAAGTTTTAACACTGTGATTTCCTCCAAACCATGAACATAGAATTTTTTTTATTATGTCTACTCTCATTTCTTTCTTTGTTGTTTTATATTTTTCAGTGTACAAATCTCTCATCTTCTTAGTTAAATTATTATTGACTATTTTATTCTTTTTGATGCTGTCATAAATGGGATTGTATTCTTGAATTTCTTTTCAGATGGATTGTTTTTGGTATACGGAAACAGCAGATTTTCATATGTAGATTTTGTACATATGAAAATTGTAGATTCTGCAATTTTGCTGAATTTATTTATTAGTTTTAACAGTTTTCAGTGGGTTCTTTAATGTTTCTATATATAAGATAAAGTCATCTGAAAAAAAGGTGATTCATTTCTATTTACTATTTGGATGTCCATTATTTCTTATTCTTGTTTGACTGCTCTTTCTAGTACTTCCAGTATATTGTTGAATAGATATGTCAAGAGTGAGCATCCTTGCCTTGTAGTGGATCTGAGATGTAAAGCTTTCAGTTTTCCCCCATTGATTATGATATTAGCTATGAGCTTTTTTTTTCTTTTAATTTTTAATTATTTATTTTGTATGGTGACATTGGTTAACAAAATTCAATAAGTTTCAGCTGTATACTTTAACAATAAGGCATATATGTATTTACACTGTATATTCACCTCCCATAGTTAAATCTCTTTCTGTCACTATATATTTGACACCCTTTATCCAGTCTACCTCCCCCCTCCCTCCACCCCCACCTTTTGGTAACCACTAGTCTATAGTATATGTCCATGAGTCTCTGTTTGTCCTGTTCATTTATTGCTTTTAGGTTTATATTCCACATATAAGTGATATCATGTAATTTTCAATTTGTTTGGCTTATTTCACTTAGCATGATTATCTCAGGGTCTATCCATGTTGTTTTTTAAAATGGATTCGTGTTAAGGTAACTTCCTTTTAAATCTGTTTATTGTTAATTTTTCTCATGAATGGAAGTTGAACCTTTCCAAGTGTTTTTTTCTGCATCTATTGAGATGATCATATGGTTTTTATGTTTCACTTTCAATGTGTATCATACTGATTGATTTATATACATTAAACCAAGAAGCATCCCAAGGATAAGTCTTATTTGATTATGGTGTGCAATTTTTTTGATGAATTTGATTGTTGTTGAATATGAGGATATTTGCAGCTATACTTACCAGAGATTTTAGCCTGTAGATTTATTTTCTTATAGTTTCTTGTCTGGCTTTGGTATCAAGATGATGCTGGCCTCATAGAATGAGTTTAGAAGTATTCCCTCCAGTTCTATTTTTTAGAAGAGTTTAAGAAATATTGGTATTAATCTGTTTTTGAATGTTTGTTAGAATACAGCTGGGAAGCTATCTGGTCCTGGGCTTTTATTTGTTGGGACATTTTTTATTAGTACTTAAATCTTGTTTGATATTGATCTCTTCAGGCTTTCTATTTCTTTTTGATTTAGTCTTGGTAGGTTGTATGCTTCTATAAATTATCCATTCCTTCTAGGTTATTCAATTTCTGTGTGGCTGAACTCATCCCAGTACTTAGCTTAGATTTTTACTTCCTCAACTTCTCTGTGTGTAACAGTAAAGAAGCTTTCCCAGTCACCATCTATCCCATCATTTGGTTTATTTTCTAGACTTATTTTCTGTATAATTCAGCTAACATTGCTTGAAATTATATATTTTCTTACACATATACTCCTATTAGAATACCAGGTTTCTTTTCCTGTCCTGTTCACTTTTGTATTAAAAAAAAAAAAACTAGTATGTTTTTAATATATATATATTTTAGAAGGAATAAGAAAATAAATTTTTCTTTAAATATTTATACAATGATTATTAGTATCTTAAAACTCACAATGTTTTCAACTAATGACAATTTTTAAAACATTAAACATTTCATAAATTTTAAAAATAATCACTCTTTCTGAACATTAGAAGTGGTGCAATGTGAATTACCATTCAAATTCTTCACTTCCTGTGTAGAAGCTTCAGGTGATTTTTTATAATATTTTCACTGATTATTGCATTCATTGATTATTGCATTAATAATTAAAATTATGATATCTCATATATGCACCTCACAATACTCTGCTGTTATTCTGTAGAGGAGATAGAGAAGATGTTATAAAGCTTCCTTTCTCCATTCAGTCCGAGAACAGGAAGATGGTAACTGGTCCTAGAGGAACCGAAAAGTCAGGAAAGTATATTGTTAATAAATTAGATAATTAAGCTTTTAAAAATTTATTGCTGTCACCATAAAGGAACACATGGAACTTTCTGAAGTTTTAATTCTGGGTGACTTGGTTCACTTAAATTGTCTCTAGTGCATGGTGACTTTGGTAAAATTACTCATAAAAAAAAATCAGTGAAAAACAGAGTCATGATCATGGCTATTTCTCAAAAAGAGAATGTGTCTTCTCTAGATATGTACTATACACATACTACTATTTGTCTATTGTGAATACTTCACTGTAGAGTGTGAGTTTGATAAATGGATTTAAAAAAGTTCTAAAGAGAGAAAAATACAAAGCCCTCTCATTAAAATCTCATACATATGTATTTTTACCATTTACTATTACAATATACATGTTGACTGTACAAAGATTGTTTTATGTCAATATCTACTTAAGCTAATATGACGGCTCTTAGAAATGATCAAACTGAGATATATAAATATTAACCTATGTGTAAATGATAGTGAGAATCTGGACCAAGGCTCTCCCGTGTTCCAGGCAGGACTACCATCAAAGTGAAATTTGTTACCACGTAAATATTATGCATTACTCTGTTACTTGTGTACAACTGAACCCTTTGCTTTCTCTTTTGCTTTTCTATTTTAGCAGTTGTACCTCAAGTGAAAAAATCAAACATGTCTCTTTATTCAATTTTCCTCACTGTCAGTTCTGTCAAACTGAGAAGATAAGAAAAAAAAACAAAGACAAAATGCAGCATATTTTGATAGGTCTCTTTAAAATAGACATGACACCTGTCTAATTATAAGACATTGAAATGCAATAAATTTCTTACGCAGACAGCTACCCTGTCTGCCCTTAGCAACCTTCTCCTGCCCTTTCTGTCATGCTGGACATTAAGAAAAACTTCTTGAATATGATCCTACTGATTTGGAATTTGTAAGATTAAAGCATAAGAGCACAGTATTTTTTTAAATGGTGCATGACAAAGTATATAGGGTCTTGTTTGGAGATGAAATGTAGTCAAATTAACCTTTCAAACTAAAGAAAAAAATGGCACTTTAATGTATTTCAATAATTTTTCTGAATAATTTTGTATCCTATTTGTTAGTCTTTTTCTATTTATGATTATACTTTTATGTAACAGTTTAATGAAATATACCTTTATAGTATATATTTATATAAATTATAAACTTAATTACTTGTTAAGTTTTTATCTGGGAGTGAATTTCCATTGCCGGTGATTTTCTTCCATTATGATTTGTGCTTGATATGTTCTCAAATTATGTAGAATAATATTGTATGCAAGCAAGATGAATCAACAGATGGTTTAAAAGTAGAATTGAAAGAAAACTGTACTCAAATTTACTCCTCTGATTTTGAAGAACTGAGAATAAACACTGTTATCTCCAATGTTACTTGAGTTTCTCCAATATCAAGTCTATTTAACACCAAGGAAACAACAATCATAGTTTCTGTTTTCAATGCTAATTTTAAAAAATATTGGCAGTTTTTTGTAGCTTAAAAACATCATTAGATGCCACAACTTAAAAAGGTTGAATACAAAATCAGTAAGTTTGATATCTATCTATCTATATATATATAGATAGATAGATATCTCAATGTAATAAAATAGCCCAGAAATGTCTCTATATATCTGTTTTTATGCCTTTACCATAGTATTTCGATGATTGTAGTTTTGCCGTGTCATTTAAAATTGGGGAGTGTGAAACCTCATTCTTTCTTTCTTAATGTTTCCTTGGCTATTCAGGGCCTTTTGTGATTCTATATAAATTTTAGGATTAGCTGTTCTAGTTCTGAGAAGGCTATTGCTATTTTGTAGGAACTACATTGAATCTGTATTTTGCTTAGGGTGGTAAGGATGTTTGAACAATATTAATCCTTCCAATGAATGAGCATGGTATATCCTTCCATTTATTTGTATCCTCTTCAGTGTCTTCAGTGTCTTACAGTTTTCAGGGTTCAGGTCTTTCACTGGTTTAAATTTATTCCTAAGTATTTTATGCTTTTTTGATGCAACTGTAAATGGGATTGTTTTAACTCCTCCTTCTGGTAGTTTATTGGTGTACAGAAATGCAACAAATCTCTGTCTGTCGATTCTTGTATCCTGCAAATTAGTGAATTCATTGATCAGTTCTGATAGTTTTTTCAGTGGGGTCTTTAGAGTATCCTATATGTAGTGTCACATCATCTGTAGATAGTAGCTGCACTTCTTTTCTAATTTGGAGGCCTTCGATTTCTTGTTTTCTGCTATGCCAAGGACTCCTAGTACTATATAAAATAGAAGTGGTGATTGTGGACGTACTGATCTTGTTTGTGATCTTAGAAGAAAGTCATCTTTTCACGACTGAAGATGTTAATGAGTTTGTCATATACAGCCTTTATTATGTTAAGGTATGTCCTCTATACCCACTTTGTTGAGAGATTCTATCATGAGAGGATGGTTTTTGTCAAAGATGTTAAGCTGTTTCTGAGATACGATTTTTATCCTTCATTCTTTGATGTATCATATTGATTAGTTTATGGATGTTGAGCCATCCTTGTATTCCTGCCATAGATCTCATTTGGTCATAGAGTATAATCCTATAATGTGTTGTTGAATCCAGTGTGCCAATATTTTGTTGAGAAATGTGTGCATGTTCATCAAGAATATTGGCCTGTAGATTTCTCTTTTTATAAGGTGTTTGTTTGATGTCGGTATCAGGACAATGATCGTTTTGTAAAATGAGTTTGGAAGAGTTCTTCTTTCTTCAATTTTTCAAAATAGTTTAAGAAGGATAGGTATTAATTTTTTAAATGTTCAGTAGAATCCACCTGTGAAACCATTTGATTATGGACTTTTATTTGTAAGGAGTGTTTTGATGACTGCTTCAATTTCCTTGGTAATTCGTCTGTTTAGATTTTCTGTGTCTTCTTGTTTTAGTCTTAGAAGGTTACATGCTTCTAGCAATGAATCCATTTCTGATAGATTGTTTAATCTGTTGGCCTATAATTGTTCTAAGTATTTATTAATAATTCATTGTGTTTCTGTTCTTTTTTGTTTGTTCTTCTTTTTCTATTTTCAAGTGTAAGGTTAGATTGTTTTTGAGACATTTCTTGATTCCTGAGGAAAACCTGTATTGCTATGAATTTTTCTCTTCAGACTGCTTTCACTGTGTCCCATAGATGTGGGGTCATTGTGTTTCCATTTGTCTCAAGGCATCTTTTGATTTCTTCCTTGATCTTGTTGTTAAGCTATTTATTGCTTAATAGCATCTTATTTGGCATCCATTTGTTTGTGTGTGTTTGTTTTTCTTCTTGTATCAATTTCTAGTTTCATACCATTGTAATTGAAGAAGCCTCTTGATGTGATTTCAGTCTTCTGAACTTTATTGAGACTTTTTTTTGGTCTGATGTAAATATTGCTACCCTTGCTGTTTTGTTTCTCTTTACATAAAATATCTTTTCCCATCCCTTTTCTTGCAGTTCATGCATGTCTGTAAGACATGAGTCTCTGGTAGGCAGATTGCCTTGTTTTCTTTTGCCAAGAATTATAATCCCCTTGTTTTCTTTTTTCTTTCCAATTTAATTATTTTTAAAATGACAATTGACATTCAGTGTTCTTTTATATTAGTTTTAGATGTATAACAGAGTAGTTAGACATTTATAAAATTTCTGCAATAATCCCCATGATTATTCTGGTACCCAGCTGGCACTATACATACTTGTTACAGTATTATTGAGTGTATTCTCTAAGGTAGACTTTACGTCTCCATGATTACTCTGGAATTACCACTTTGTATTTTTAATTCCTTCACCTTTTTCACCTGGACTCCCCAAACCCCACTCTTCTCTGGCAACCATCAGTTGGTTCTCTGTTATCTAGGAGTCTGTTTCTTGTTTTGTTAATTTATTTTGTTCTTTAGATCCAACATAGAATAAGTGAGCTCATATGTAGTATGTCTTTCTCAGTCTGGCTTATTTCATTTAGTATAATACTCTCTAGATCCACTCAAGTTGTTGCATATGGTGAGATTCTGTTCTTTTTTATGACCAAATAAGATTCCACTGAACATATGTTCCATATCATCTTGATCCAGTTGTTTATCCATTTCCTCTGAGATTGCTTTCATGTCTTGGATATTATAGATAGTGCTGCAGTGAAATATGGGTGCATATATCTTTTTGCATTAGTGTTTTGGATGCCTTTTGATAGAGACCTATAAATAGAATTGCTAGATCATAAGATATTGATATTATATTCTTTAAGAAAATATAATAGCTATATATTATGACAATGGAAAATTTATCATTTAATGCAATAAAACTAGAGAACATGGATGTGTTTCATTGATGTAGTAGAATACTGCTCTCTAACTTTATTCCCCAAATGCCTAATGTCTATCCAGACCTTTTGTTTCCCCACTGGTTGCCATCTTAGTATTAGTATCATCAGTTTCTCACACCAGAAACTTGAAAACAGACAGGTCTTTACTCCTCTATTCTTCTGTATTTCTTACATTTTAAAAAGTATTTTTTGTTATTCTCATCATCCCTTTAGTCCAGTATAGCATAAGCAATACTTCAAATCCTCCTATCTGGCCTTTCTGAATATGTATCCACTCTCGTCCTTCACCATATCATGTTTGTTTCTTTTTAAAACAAAATTCTGATAATGTGAAATACTTTTAAAGTCCTTTAATGCCTTTTCATATTCTTAGAGAAAGTTAAATGTATTGCTTTAATCCATGGGTTCTTTTCTTACTTCATTATCACAGTCTCCTATTGATTTAACCCCC
>PVKZ01002622.1:0-95444 GCA_004027375.1 Macroglossus sobrinus | reverse complement strand
TTATCTTTTTTAAAAACGTATTATCCCCAGCTTTTATAAATGCCTTATTAAATTAGAAATATTAGAAACAAACCCAAGATGCACTACTCTTCTTTTTTAAAGAGCAGAGCTTCTTCATGCGTTTTCTGTGTGTGAGATAATATTTGGTTTTAGGTTATGATATAATAAAATCTAAGACAGACAAGAGACCAGGTCCATTTAAAGTTTTCTTTTCTTTATTTCAGTTATAGTGTTTGATAGTATGTGTAGTGTTTTTGATTACTCAGCATGAAGATAGAATTCTTGAGCCATCCTGAGAGTTTTGGGCTCTTGAACAGGTTCAGAAAAATCTCAGTAGGTATATAACTGCCAAGGAGGATACTATCAATCTGCAGCTAGGCATTTAAGAATATAATTAGTCTCTGTCCAAGGAAGGGTGGGAGTGTGGGCAGTAGAAATGGCCTGATCTCAGTTTTATTTTATTTTGCATGAAACTATGAGCAATCTCAGAGACATTTTTCTTTTATTCTATTTAGCACATGGATGTACAGATTTCTTGAACAGTTTATGTATAATTTTTGATATTTTTATAGTTTAATATAGAGGTCAAGAGATATATTATAAAAGTTAAACAATCATATTGCAATTTCACCTCTGGACATAAACTCCCCAAAATTGAAAGGAGGAACTTGAATAAATATTAGTACATTAATTTCATAGCAGTATTCTTTACTATAGTCAAAATGTGAAAGTAATCCAAATGTACTTCGAAGTATAAATGAATAAACAAAATGTGGTATATACTTATAATTGAATATTATTCACCTTTAAAAATAAATGAAATTTTGATACATGTTATAACATGGATGAACCTGACATTATACTGTTAAACAGACAGATACAAAAGGACAGATAATGTATGATTCCACTTATATTAGATACCTGGAATAGTCAAATTTACAGAAATAGAAAGTAGAATAGTGGTTACCAGGGCTCAGAGATGAGAGAATTATTGATGAATGTGTAGTTTTTTTGTGTGTGATGATAAAAAAGTTTTGAAGTTGGAAAATGGTGATGGTTGCATAACAATGTGAATGTATTAATACCACTGCACTGTATACTTAAAAAATGGTTAAAATAATAAATTTTGTATATTTTACCATGATAAAAAAGTTATGTTAATGTATTTTCATACAAAAACATTTCTGTTGTCTCAAGAAGTCCCTATGTCCTTTTTCATGCTTATTTACAGCCACCTATGGCTTATTTACTTTCCTCATACATATGAACCCAACATAAAGTGCACTGCCTTTTATCATAATTATTCAGCATCAAATTGTTCATGACACACTTACATGATCCAAGATATTCCAAGCTATGTGTATTAATTGGTGGTTAATAGTCTCTTAAAATGTTCAGTCATGCTTGTATCTAAAATAGCATATAATTATATTTAATTCAGGGCAGAAATAGTATAAGCCATAATATACATTGGAGACTAAATATTTTTTTCCAGTAATTCTTGGGTATCTAAGATAATTTTGAAATCTTCAGTGGAAGATAAGATTTTAAAAAAAGAGAGTTCAGATATGGATGGATGGTGACAATTATTACTAACTGTTGGACATACTGAATCATTAAATTCATATGTATCAGAGAACTTCTTTAAAAAGAAGAATTGTATTCATTAAGCATGGCATATAGAAGAGAGAAATCCTTATATCACTTGGTTTTCGCATCTTTTGGTGTGTGTATTTGTCAGTTTTTTTGCTGCATATAAAGCTGCCCTCACTCTTGGCATAAACAATCATTTATTTAACTTTTAATCTGTGAGTCAACACTTTGGATTGGGCTAAGGTGATGCTTCTTTTCAGGTGTCTCAGCTGGGCACATTTTTGCATCTATAGTTAGTGGCAGGTGTAGCTGAAGAATGTGTGGGGTTGATGGCCTCAGATGTGCTTGCTGTCCTTTATTTCATATGATCTCTTATCCACCAATGGACTAGCTCATGTTTATTGACAAGACAGTGGCAAAATTTAAGCATGCAAAAGTTCTTGAGAGAGATTAAAACTGTCACAAGGTCAATTCTACCACACTTTATTGGGGTGGAGGATATCCTAACGGAAGAAAAGAATGAATGTCAAAGTAGACTATATTTTAATAGGAACTGCTTCAGAATCTCATTTCAAAAGGATGTGGATAATGGGATGGAAGAACCTGTTCACATTTTTTTTAATATAATTTATCATACACTGTGTGAAAAATATTAAAATCAGTGTTTTGTGAAAAGGAATAAGACATGGTCTTTGCATTCCAGAAACTCTATAGTATGAATAGAAAATGATGCATGTTGTAGGAACTGGGATTATGAATAATGCAATAAAAACATAGAGAAAATAAATATTTTCACAGCATTAGAGAAGATGTTCTGGAGTACAGCATTGTTATAAAAGTCCTTGTAGGACAAGGGCTAATACATAATTAAGACTTATCTTACAAGCACTGTCATGGCAATGCTTTACTGGTTTAATATAATTTGCACCATTTTCTCTTTTTTCAAACTAACTCAGAATGTGGCCTCAGTACTGAAATAATAGTCATAGTTTCAAGGTAACAACAAGAATATGAAAGATAAATAATAGTTTTAAATGACTCAAAGATATTTCAAGAACTTTTTTTTCATTTCAGTATGTATTGTGAACAAAAAAAAAGGAATAGGAGAGGAATCATTGAAATAAAGAAAAAGAGAATACTGTTAAATGAGCACCTGTTTCAATTGCCAGTGAAATATTGCATGAGCAAAAACTTATAATCAATAGTGAAAACTAGACATAATAGAATAACTATGTTTTAAAACAACATTTTAAACTATGAGAAGTATTGGAAATATTCCCTAGTTCTCATAGTTTAAAATATATCACTATAAAGAATTAAACTATATTGTTTCTATAACAGATGTTAAGATTTTTCTTTGACAAAAAATGTAACAAAACATATTTTATTTAGAACACTAAGTTCCCAAACATATAACATTTTCAACTTCTGGAATGCAGTGACCTTTATTATCAAAACAATCTTGTTTCAATCAAAACCTGCAGTTTAAAATAGTTTGTTATTGGTTGGTAATTTATTATTCCATACCTATATTATGTGTTTGCTTTCTTGTTGTATTTTTTAGGAAATATAATGAAGCACATTTTGCCTGTAAAATAAATTTTAGATATTAGGATGTTATAAGGGAGATATTTTTTGCCCCCTTTCGGGTATGATGGGGCTACATATGAGAATAAGGGATTCATGCTATTCTTTTACTCATATTATATGATTAAATAATCTTCAAAATAAGACATATATTTCTGAAAGTCCACAAAGCTTTTCCAAGGGCTAAGTGTAGCCAAGGAGTTTTGAGGGAATTAATTTTCACATCCTCAACCTCTGTGAACACTTTTTAATGAAGCTTTCTTAGAATTTCCCTAAAGTTAACATTTTTAGAGTTAAAAATGTCCTGTCTCCTACTGTGTCAAAAAGAGACACGTTAGTCAATTTTTACTAACTTACACGATAGCTACAAAACAACCCCCAAATTTTAGTGCCTTACACCAACCAAATTGTTTGCTGCTCACATTGCACTGGGCTGCCAACTAGCGAAGACCGAGCTCCAGGCTGTGGTCAAATGCCCTTCAGGTGTCTTCTTATTTCTTGGACTCAGGCTGATAAACCAGCACCTATTTAGGACATGGCAGGGGGTAAGCAATAAATGAAATAGCAGACGCATATGGTGGTTCTCAGAGTTTCCATGTGGTCCCGTCAAATGTAACCTCCGCTCATATTTACTGGCCAAAGAAGACTCATAGTCAAGCCTGAATATGGGGCAAACAGATTCTTTTTCTACATGAGGCCCATCATTTAAATGGAAGCTGCTGGTATGTGTTATTCTCTGGTAGGAGACAGTGATAAGATCTACAACAAAAGTCAGTCTCCTCAATTATCCTAAATCTCGCTGTGGCACATGCTTCAGAACATAAAAAGCATCCCAAGAACTGAATAAAGAAGTATTTAAAAATTTAGTACTTGCATTAGGAAGCATAAATTAATTTTGTATTACTTCCAGTTTTTCCTCTCTTGTTTATATTTTTATTCATATTTCTTCACATTTCTTGTTGGGATGTTCTGAATTCAAAGCAAAATTGATAGTTTTCATATTGAGCCTGATTTTTTTTACAATTTAACCAGAATATTTTTTTAATATGGGACATTTTTATGATAAAATTTTTACATATGACAATATTTTATATCCATCGTGAAGCATGCAGTAAGGTAGTTCAAATTTGCTTTTGTAAATTGTATTGTGGCATAGATATGCCAGTTATAGTTGAATATAGTTGAATCCTCATTTATTTCATCTTATAGATTTTTTAAGATTTCTAACTTATAATACAAGGCTAACTATATTTTTACAATATGATGAAAATTTCAAATGCCAGTTTAATGTGTAAAATAGTATGTACTTTTTTAAAGTTATTTTAAGAAGCTGCATAATAAGTCCACAGCTTAACTTATTATGCAGCTCCTTAAATGATCTCTCATTTTTATGTCCTCCTTTGTATAGGGAGTGAGGTAAAACAAAACAAAACAAAAAACTTCATTTCTTTCTGGTTAGTTGACTTCTTATTGTATTCAGCCAAAAAGAAAATCAGGAGGGAGACTGTAGGACACGAAGATAGAAAAAGTGCTTGCTTCTTCCTGTCTTGTACCATCTCAGCAATAGCTTTCTCTCTCAATAGTAGTTGTATTAGTTTCCAGATTCTAAATATATTGATAGAGCTGCCCTTGTCATGGAGTAAAGTTTTAATAAATGAAGCACCTGGAATTGCATTCAACAATTTTTTTACTTAATTGATTTAAACTTGGATATGCAATAATTGAAATACAATAAAAATTCAAAGGCAGAAAGAATTTCTTTGAAAGAAAGAAATATGGGAGTGCATTTATCATGTGTGACCTGCCTACCATCCTCCATTACACCTTTAATAGGGCCTAGAAGACACTCCATTCACTAAGACATTGATAAACACATTAGTGAAGGGAATGCCAGAATACTTGAAGATCTCCACGGTGGTGGTGACAGCCCTCTGTAGGCTGGATATGACTAGGGGAAATATTGCCATTAAAATGGCTTTCCTATTTAGTAGAGATGATAGTGAGAATCAAGTGGTAGTACTCAACCCTTATAGACAAGGTATTACAATGACCATAATATGCATCAGAGACACAATGGTGGTCAGAATGATTTGATCTACTGGAACTCTTGGGAATAGTTCATTGAATATGGTGTCCTTAAGAATAAAACAGGTTGGCAGCCTACTAAAATATTTCTCAATTTCCAAAACAGAAAATAACTCCAGATACAAAGTCAGAAACTTAGCTTGAGCTATCAAAGGAGAATCACAGCTCCTCACGATGTTTCCATAACTAAGTCACTTCACAGGTTGGAACTTTTCTATTGAGGAGGAATTTGTGTCACCAGAAAGTTTTGGTTTCTATCACATGATGCAGCATTTTCTTCCAATCACTGTTGAATGTATGGTGCTATTTCTTCCTGACTAAATACGTGAGTCTAGAAAACTAGGAATCAGAGGGGGATTGACAACCTTCAGTATTATTCCTCATGAATCACTCAAAAATTTTATGTTTCTAGTATTACAATTTATAATTCTGTGAGCTGGAGGTAACAGCTCCCATGGAAGTAAATGTGGTTCCACAAGACTGAAAACAGACCAATATCAGCTTTATTGGAATCTCTTGCCTTTGTTGCCACAGGCAACTGTAACTATTACTATATTGGTTGTGGTGATCATAAAGGAAATCAGATTTCTATTCTACAATGGTGACAGAGAGGCCTTTTAAAAGGTGTTTTGGCTGCATCTTAGTTCCTCTATGTCCAATAATAATAAAAGCCACAGCAATGAAAACAAAGCACAGCTAGTGAGAACTTCATGTTAAGAGAGTAATTCTGGGTCATGCAAACAGGTAACAATCCCTAACCACTGAGGCTGTGACTGAAGATAAAAAGAGCGTGGAAAACAAATTAATTAAGTAATACGCATTTAAGGATAGTGATAGAATTATAGCACTTATTGTACATATTGTGCATATTTTCTCCCCACTTGTTAAATATGTGTGTGTGTAAATTTCTTTTTTTCTCCTTCTATTCCCATATTGTTTTACATAATATTATTGTTTACAACTTAATCATTAGATCAAGGAATATTCAAATTGAACTCATATTCAATTTGAGGCATGATTAACATAACCCAAATTGGGTCACATGACTATTGAAATGTGTATCCCTTTTTGGGGAAAAAAGAATGAATATCTTTTAATTGTAAGAAATGTTTATGTTGTATAGCAGTTCACAAATGTGTAAAGTGCATGTGTGAATGCTAACTAGGCATAGGAGTGGACTGTGAGGATGGGGTTTAAATCTGCATTTCTTCTTTGCCCTCTGACTTCCCATTTGATTTTACCAATAAGCAATACAAAAGGAATACTGAGGGGATTGAGAGAGAGAAAGAGACATGGTTCTTCCTGCTGGCTTCTTGTTTCTGCTATTGTCATCTCAGCCACAATTATTCTCATCAATGGAGACAAAAGGTTTTAGTTCCCAGCTTCTCCCTGTGTTCTCAGATCCAGACTCATCTCCTTAGAGAGATCAGCAGGAGCCAGGTAGCAAGTTTCCTCAGAATTTTGAGTTCTAGCTTTTTAGAACACCTCATTTTAGAATGATAACAAGTAATTTGTGGACCAACTCTGGTCTGCAAGTCATACGTTAAGTGACACTGGTCTGTAGTACTCAAGAACACAATTGGCTTCAGCAGCTTTTGTGTCTTGTCCTTAAGCCTAGCAGGGGCAGGAATATCATACAGTTCCCTCCCTCCTTGTTTCTCTTTTTTTCATCAAGTGTATGTATCCTCAGCCTCCCCTCTTCCTCCCGCCCTTCCCAGCCCACCGAAGATGAACCAGGCTTAGCAAACACATAAAACATGTTCTGGAGCAAGCTTCTAAAAGGGTCCCCAAGAACAGTCCTGCTGATATTCACACCTTCCTGTAGTTTTCTCCCACATTGTATCAGACTTAGTCTGTGTGACTAAGAGAATGTGGTAGAAGTGATAGCATGTCACTTCTGAAAAGTCATTGTGGTTTCTTGCTTTTCTCTCAAGTCTTCCCCAGTCAACCTTTACACACATTCAGCTCCTGCTAACAACTTGACTGGAACCTCCTGAAATACCCTTAGCTAGTACTAGCCAACTAGGCTGATCTTGATTCCTGTACTTTAGAAACTGTGGAATATAATAAATGTTTGTTTGTTTATAATGATAAATATCAGGGTAAATTTTTACAAAGAAAAAAAATGGAGCATACCTTCTAGCTTCTAAAATCAAATTTTAGGTATCAGAGCACATCCTGTAAGCTAAATAGTGCAACAATTTGTATAGTTTGAGGATGTAAAGTTTTGTCTTTACATCTGTCTTCTTGCTCTCCATAGTTAGAATAGTTTTAAAGAGGTGGATTCAAAGAAAAGAGACCTTTTGGGTCATGTTATTAAAAGCATTAAGCGCATATTATGTGTGGCTCTCTGAAATTTCTAATAGCAACAGTTTGCATCTATTTAAGCAGTGAAAATGAGGCTAAATTTTAAAAAGGGGAGAAAAATGGCATCTAAGAGCATATGGTGCTCTAAAGCTTGATATATTTCTCTTAAATGCATCTTATTTTGTTTTTCTAGTCTGTAACTTCCTGCAAATCCTACTTTTACTGTTAATATTGTATTGCTTGCTTAAGTGCTAAATAACTTCCTTTCTGTTACCTCCTCAATTTTTAAAATTTCCTTTCAATTCCTAAGTCCATATTCAAGAGCTGCTTAAACTTTACTTGCCCCACATTCTATTAAAAAATAAGATTTTCTTTATTGTGAGGAACCATACCACATTCTCTTCTTTCAGTTTAAAATTCTTAGTTTGCAATCAAAGGTTTCAGATTTACATCTTTGCTTTTTCTAGTCTTTTCTGAAACTGTTACCAGCCTTGGTCACTTAGCTGGACCTCTACTAAAATTTATAACAAAAAGAGGAAAAACGTACTTTCATGAAAGGACTAATTAGAAGAATTTTAGTGGAACAGAATTTAACACAGGAATTGAATTTTATTTTGTTTGATCATTTTACAAGTACTAAGATATGCTTGCATCTACTTTCTCTGCAATGTGGATACATAGAAGTATTATAATTAAATTTCTAGTACATAACTATGTAAGAGCCAAGACTCATTTGTGTAAATGTTTTCTCTCTTTTACTATGTTTGCCATTTTTTGAGGATAATTATGGCTCAGCACTATAATTAATTAGTAACTTTACACATCCTGTCCACAGATATTTACTGAGTTGAATCCCCACATCACATACTTGAATGTATTGTTTTGGATAACTAAAAAGCTGTTAGAAAAGCTTGCATTTTAATAAAATAAAGAAAGTATGCATCCAAATAACTACTGGCATTACTAGAATTTCAGTATTCAGTTTAATATTTATATGAATTATGGCATAGGTCTTTAGATTCCATCAATAAAATTATATAATGATAACAAATATGTAAAAATGCCAATAATTAGTAAGAAATTTAAGTTAATTTCTCTGAGACATACCCAGTGTTTTAACTTTCAGCATTATAAATGAGTGGTAATAAATTAGTTTAACCAAGAACAAACATATATTCTTTTCTCTGTAGTATTCTCCCTCTTTTCCTCTCTTCCTCCCTCCCTCCCCCATCCCTCGCTCTCTCTTCTCCTGTTTTATTTGAGTATTTTCACTAAGTTCAAACATTCTGAAATACTAAGGTAGAAGATTCTATAGTTCTGCTAATCCTACAGTTTATGTTTATGAGTTGACTTAAAAAGAGGAAAAATCTGAGATTCAGAAGCAAGAGTTATTTGCAGAATATGAGAAAAATACCATCAAGTGTATTTTGGATGTGATTTATGAGAAAAATAAATGAAAACATTTTAAAGTATAAAACTGTTTTATGGACAGTTTAAATTTTATTTTGTGATTATCTCCTTCAACTGACTTTTTAAATGTATGGCATCGTGATTATAGTTAATGATACTATATTGTAACTTGAAATTTGCTGAGAATAAATCTTAACATTATCACACACACACAAAAAGATAACTGTGTATGTGGTGATGAAACTGATTTTTTTAATTTAAACAAATACATGTTTTTATCAGGTGATCTTTCTTATTTAATCCCCTATCTTAAATAAATCAAATTAAATTGAGAATAAAAAAGGCAAATAACAAATCCTAAATACTTAAAAAAATTGAAATATATCACTCAGAACACTTCATGCTAAGGAAAGGAAGTTGAGGTTTTCAGCACATGTCCAGAGCATAACTAAGAAGATAGAAATTGAATTTATAACAATGTGACATCCAAGGCTGTGTTCCAGGTTAAGCATCCCTCAAAGGACCTGGCTGAATTGCCAGAGGTAAAGCCCTTTTTGACATATGCCAAAGGTTTGAAAATTACATGCATGAGAGAAGAGACAAAAAAGGCTGCAATCACTCAGGTCAAATTTCAGCTGCTTCCCTAGTTGGCTTGTGCATATTCAGAGTAAGTATCAAATAAATCATTTCTCTCCTTCACAGCAAGTGGTAAGGCTGATATTTCCTGCTCAGATGCAAGACTGGCCCTATGAAAAGATGTAAGAAACTGTTCAGGTAGATTGATTTATGGAATATCAAATATTCTCACTCGGATAAACAACTTCTCTTAAAGTGTGTGTGTGTGAGTGTGTGTGTGTGTGTGTGTGTGTGTGTGAATGTTAGATGGTAACCCAACTCCCACCTTTGACTTTGGAAGCCTTTGGATTAAAGCAGAAACATTTTTTCTATTTCGAACAGAAAACTGACAGTTTAAGAAATTTGATAACATCTATATTTGTGTTATATATATATCATGTACTGATGATTCATATTTTCATAGACTTTGAGGAGAAAAAACAGCAATAAATACCAAAATTTAAAACAAAATTAACATTGCATATAATAAGGTAGCTTCAAGGTTTTCATTATACATACTAAACTCATAAACATTGTGAAATGAAGTATGCACCAATATTCAAATCAAAAAACTGTGAACAGCCTAAATGTTCTTTAGTAGAAAAAAAGGTTAAATAAATTAATGTAAAGGTATGTAATGCAGAATTTTTTAAAAAGTACATTCATATATATATGCTACTGAAGAAAGAATACCAAAATAGTGTGATAAAAAGTGCAATGAATGGAATACATAGTGAGATCTTTTTTTCTAAATATACATGTATTTGCATATATGCATTTATATATACATGAATTACAGCTAATTGTTAAGCTTTATATATTTTGCACATGCATAGAAATTAATAGAGTCATAAGAAACTGTTTTTGGTTATATATGAGAGGTTAGAATGATTAATTTTACATTTCATTTTGTGCCATTTCTATTTAACATGATTTTAAAAAATGATGTGATTGTAATAATGAATACTCCTCCCCCTTTTATTTACACCCTTATAACAATTTAATTATTTGAGCTATCAGAACTAATTCTATTAGGCCCATTATCCTTGTTTACATCAATAAAAATAAGAAGCCCAAGATTTCTAGGTCCACCCCTCATCTTCTAATCTGCCCCATCTCTCATTCCTTTCCAAACACTAAAATATGCAAACTGTGCCCTTGCAATTCACTGTGTATAATCAATAAAATGTTCTTTATCTACTCCAATTGTTCTTTCACTTTGTTACTCAAACTAAAATTTGTTTCTCCTGTAAAGACTCTGCTTCTTCTGTAACCCTATCAAATGGTGGCTGGATGCTGATCCACAACCTCCTAGTTTCTCATTGTCATTTCTAGATAAATCTTATTACCACCTTCCTAATCACTTTGTATCTAACTCCCTTGTCATCAAGCTATACCTTTGCTGTGTATCCTTGGTGCCATCTTCTGCTGATGACTCATTGTTCTTTAAAATTTTAGCACCTTTCTTACTACCATTCTCTGTCGCACTACTTCTGCTATAGTGAGTAGTGATTTTAATAACCATGAATAATTTTTTTACTTTCTGTCCTTCAGTGACCTGTCCACCATAATAACTCAGTGGGTCTCACCCTTTGCCAGTGGAAATAACTGAAACCTCTGCATCATTCTTCACTCTTTTACCTGCACCTGTTAACTTTTCAGCTCACTCTCAGGACTCAGACAATTCTTTGACTCCATTACTACTATATATATAATTTACTGATCTTATCTCATGTGCCTGCTTTTCTCTAGCTATGCATATTATATTTCTTGATGTTTTAATATAATCACTTCCTTGGTACCCTTAAATTTCCGTGCTTCTTTCTCACTTCATGTACTCACTTGTAGAAATGCCAACTTGAGTAACATGCAGTGTCTGACTAACGTATGCCTGCACAGCCTGACATGACTGGAGAAATGAGTGCAACCACCGGTTTACTGGGGCAACATTAATTTCCCAACCACGCCCCTCAGTGGGACCCTAGTGCCGCCGAGTGTTCTTATGCTGTTCCCTAGTCCATTACTTGCTCACTTAAATAAATGTCTAATATCTTTTTTCTGTATCCTTACTCTATGTAATTATCTTGATTTTTTATTTTAAAGAAAATAGAGGCAGTTAGAAAACAGAAAACAATATTAGCATTTTGCCACTATACACCTCTCAACATATTATCATTTGCACCTATACAAAATGCCTTCCATTTTGTAAATGTAAGTGAATGATTCAGTTGGTCTACCTGGGTATTATATTTTGGTTTGCCTGGACAGATCCACTTATTTTCAAGTGGGCAGTGATTTCAGCAATAAGTACATCTGTGATATTATGATTTGTAATAAGAAATAATGTATTTGGTTTTCATCCCCATTTCTGTCACAGAGCTCTTCAATCTCTTGCAATTTCCCAAGTGATGAAAGGTATAAAAGTGTCTTTTGTTATGTAAACAAGGTGACTTTTAGACCAGCACCTAAGATTGGGGGCAGGTTCTCAGTGGAGCAACTATAGAATAACTTAATCTAATAAGTAAACAGTTTCTCTGAGTTCTGTGAGCTGCTCTGGCAAATCAATCAAACCTGAGGACAGATGTTTTTGAAAACTTTTATTTATAGTCATTAGGTCAGAAGCAGAAGAGAAACCTGAACTTGCAATTGGCATCTGAATTCAGGGGTGGGAGGAAGAAAAGCCTTGTAGGACTGAATCCCTTACCTGTTGGATCTGTTTCAGCTCCCATTATCTCTTCCTAAACTTTGTTCCTACTGCTCTGCTCAAGTACTGCTTTTCATGTTGTTGCATTCAAGAATCCCTTCTTGGCCCACATTTTTATTGAATCTGTTAGTTTCATTTGAAAGGCTGACCACTTCTCTTTTCTTGAAACTCATTCTTTTCTAATCACTAAAGACTCAACTATTCTTGTTATCTTCTATCTCACTGGCTTTTGTGTTTTAATCCACTGATGGAATATCTCTCTCTGACAATCAAGTGTTTGCGTGCACTGATATTAGACTTTTTTGATTCTCAATTTAGATGGAGTGCTAGATGGACTGCAGAAATCCTTTCCATTTATTGGCAAAGCTGAGCATCTGTGTTGTAATGTTGCATCTCTTTCTCAATCCCTTAGCCTGAGTTGTCTTTAACAGAGTGAGGCAAGTAATATTGTCCCAGTTCTGAGTCTAAACCTCAAGGGACCTTACACAGTTCTGCTTTGCCTTTGAGAACAGTGTAAGCATCATGGGAACAAGGCTGGCTTAGCTGGCTGGATAAAGAGAGAAAAACTTAAAACATAGCTCAATTACATCTTTTTTTCCAAAATGAATGTCTAGCAACTGTCTGGTACACAAAAGAATCCCACCCTAAATAGCTGGTTCCTAACAATTGATCACAATTGAATAAGTACATCTAAGATCAAATGAGTCTAGTTTAGATCAGCAAAATAGCCTAAGTGACCCATAGATATGAAAAATAATAAATATGTATATATTTTTTAACCACCTTGTTAGGTAGCAGTTGTTCTAACTGCTCATATGTGAAAGAAGAGAGCAATATATGGGTAAGTCCTTCACATTGATAGACTCCTAGGTAACTAGAAAAAAATTATCTGCATGCAAGAATTCATTTTTTATAGCCATTAGATAACTAAAAAATTCTTTGCTTTGTAGGTTCTAAGACTTACTTTTTCAACTAAGAATGTGAATAAAGGAATAAAGAAGGGTCTGGGGACACTGGAGTTTAAAGCTTATAATAAGATTGAAAGACTTCATGAACTGAAACTGAGAGATCTTATTCTATTCCATTCAATGTTTGGCTTGTAGAAAGCCTAGGGGCTTAGGAAAGAGAGAGGGAGGGAGAGAGGGAGACAGAGAGAAGAGTGGGGAGAGAGGAAGAGAGAGATTAGAGAGAGAATAGATCAGTGTTATATAGAGCAATAATTTAACTTTTATATTAGCAGTAGTGCTTTTTTTCCTATTAAAATTAAATATGAACTCCCAGTAGCAACAAGCATATCCAGCACACCCAGACCTGGGTTTTATAATGTCATTTCTCAAGAAAAGGAACCAAGGACTCCTAGATGATTCTAGGACTGAGGCTGGAAATATTTAGGATGAGGTTATAGCTTCTGCAGTGTCAAGAAGTAAGGAATTGTGCGCATATACATGAATATAGATTGATGTGAATATGTCAAAGGAGACATAGGAGCAAACTGAAACAGGTCTCAATTGCTAAAACTGAAAAAATTTAAGAAAAAATAGTATTGGCTTATAATCCAAAGCATAAATAAATATCTATGAGCCCCTTATGATACAAATAATTAATTTGATAAATAAATAAAAATAGACAAATATCCCACAGAATTCCAAATAGTTAATGTATATACTCCTTTCTCAAGAAGTTGGAACCCTACATAAGTGTGGGCTGCTGATAGTGACTTCTTCCAAAGACTAAAGTATAAAAATGGGTAAAGTGTTAGTTTGCAGTTGACAAACACGACAAATACAGCCTCAGCAAGATGATCAAAGTTAATGTCAACAAGAACAAGTCAGGTTGGTAGAATCTACTCCTGATATGATATTGTGAACCTGGCATCTTACCTTTCTCTCAAAAAGTACACAACTCCAGACTAATCATGAGAAAAACATCAGACAAACCTAAACTGAGGAACCTTCTGATTAATATCTGATTAATACTCCTCAAAACTTTCAATGTCATCTAAAACAAGAAAATTCTGAGAAGTGATCACAATCAAAAGGAACCTTAAGCTATCTGAATATTAAATGTAATGTGGAATTTTGGATAGGATCCTGTCTTCACAACTTTTTTAGTAAATTTAAGACTATTCAAAAATTAAAGGTTTATTTAAAAATATTATTTGTGAAACTCAATTATAAACAAAAGAGTTAAAAATAATTTATTTTGCATAAAGTGAAAACGTTGGGCCTGTTACTTATCTTGGTGGGTTTGTACATATTCTACAAATCCTCCTCAATGGCCTAAACACTTCTCCAAGAAAGACTAAAACTTGACAGACACAATTAAGAATTTACTGACCAAAAGAATAGTTACTCTTGAGATTCATGAAATGAGTCCAATAATGTCTATATTCTAGTAGAAAATGATGAATTTCGGCACTTGTTTTTGTTTCTTCCACAACATATATAAGTACATACACTAGCACTGTGTTGGCATGGAGAAGCATCTTAATAATCAGGAGCTAGTGTTGTTAATGTTAGTTTGTATGATGAACATCACATCATGTGCCTGCATACAGAAAAAAAAGAGAATGATAAGTGGAAAGGTTGAAGTAAGACATTATTTTATAGAATTTCATCAACTCATTGGTTGTTAATATTTGCCTTACATATTGTAAGAAACTGTGTTGATAAGATCTGAGATTCTTTCATCTTCACATATAATAAAGCCATATACATTGTTTCTATCATTTAGGAGAACATTCAAATATAGTGCTAGAAGCATCTATATTTGAGCACTCTTCCTTGTAAGATGTTACAGTAGTTTCCTTATCTCTATTTTAGTTGAGAGGATTATTCTTTATTCTGTAATATATACTGTACCATTAAAGGTGTGTATTTTTTTCTTTTGGAGAGGGTGACAAGATGGTGTTTCGATAGCAAGAAGAAAACTTGAATTGGATAAAGCATTTTTTTACAACTGTTGTGGGTTGGCTTTATAACAGTACATTGGCAAATGGTATCTATTAACCCAATTTGGTTTACTGATGACAGGGAAGTGTAATATAACATTAGTAAAGACATTTTGAGAGATCATTTTTGGTTTTGATAATTTTGTGAGTTGGTAGAGAACTGCTGAAGGCTGTAGCCTGCACTTTGATATGGTATTTTTCCATTCCATCTAGGATAAATTCAGTCTTTTCTGACCGCTTTAGTGCTGATATGTTCATTTAAATTTAAGATGTTCTCAAATCAAACAAGCATAAAAGCAACAGTAAGATCCAACCATAAAAAATGAATTCCCTGACTGACATAAATAAAGCAACTGTGACATCTGAAGGAAACACATGTCCTTAGATCATCGATGACTTTCACTTCAAAATGCTGATTTTTTTTGGTGTCATGATATATCTACCTATAAGGAAATATCACCCACATGGTGTTCCATAGCTTATTCTCTATGTTAGATTAGTTTCTTGCTTTTTCTTTTATTAAAATGGATCAAAGGACCAACTGAAGGAGAAATAAAAAGAAAAACACTTGCATTTAATATGTTCATGGGTTTTTAAAACAGGCTTAGACTTTGATCATTTTTCATTTGATCAAAGAGTATTTGGTACCCTTTGAAGGGAACTGTATTGTAGTTTCAATCAGATTTGATTCCCAACTTCATTATAACAAAAATGAAAGAAAAAATTTATTTTTACTGTACACGAAATATGTTTATTTAAAACAGGCACAAATATATATATATATATATATAATATATATATATAATTCTAATTTAGGAGATCTAATCACTGCTCTTGGGTAAACAGATGTCATTCATTATAAAAAAAATAATTGAAATAATTAATAATTGAATTAAAATTAAGTGTATTAAGTGTATCAAAATTAAGTGATAGCATTCATTTTTATGTGAATATTTTTAAATAAAGCATGTTATGTCTTTTACCATATAAACAATAAAAAATATCATCTGACAGAGATTTGTTACAGTAATTTTATTAAAGAATCACTTAAGTACTATACTATGCATGAAATGCATGAAATCTAGCAGCTAAATATTTTTAACTTAAAACTCAGGTACTGATTATTAAGATTGTTAAATGTGAATTTAATTGTCTGAGTTCTAAGTGACTACCTAGAAAAAAGGTACACTATATAGGAAAAAGTTTGATATCCAAGAATACCTAAAAATAGAGAATAATATATTTATATTTCAAATGTTTTTTTAACTGTGTAAATACTTTGTCTTCTTAAACTGACTTACGACTGCCTGGAGGTGTATATTATTTAAATTAGTGTTTAATTATTTCTCATAGTATGATATATGTCATAAAATATACATATATAGATATAATATGAGTTCTTAAAGCTTACAATATGAGGCAGAATGTATTTTATTTCTCTATTTCCCACAAGGGAGCCAAAAACATACAATGCAGAAAGAAAAATCTCTTCAATAAATGGTGCTGAGAAAATTGGAAAGCCACATGAAAAATAATAAAACTAGACTGCTATCTGTCACCATACACTAAAATTAACTCAAAATGGATCAAAGACCTGGATACTAGACCTGAAACAAATTCCACAGAAGAAAACATAGGTCCTAAACCCGTGGACTTTAGATTTAGAGAAGATTTTATGAATTTGACCTCAAAGGCAAGGAAAGTAAAAGCAAAAATAAATGAATGGGACTACATCAAACTAAAAAGCTTCTGTGCAGTAAAAGAAACCATCAACAGGACAAAGAGGCAGCCATCTGAATTGGAAAAATATATTTGCAAACAACTCTTCCGATAAGGGCCTACTATTCAAATTATACAAAGAACTAATGCAACTGTACAAGGAAACAAATGATCTAATTAAAAAACATATTTCCTTTCATTATGATGATTTTTAACCTGACTTTTCTCTACCACTTTAAAATTTTTTTTAGAATCATTTAAAAAATGTTTCTTAATCCCTTTTTCCAATCCACTTTTGATGTAGATATTGTCATTGTGTTGTGGATTTTTATGGTCTTCTTACACTCATCTGTTAGCTTCATAAGTTACTAACACAGGGTAATAGACTCTGTGTAACCTCATTAGATCTATAGATATGGTTAAGTTACATTTTTTGCTTTCTCTACTACCACAGGAGAAATATAAACATACATAAACAGGTACAATGTGTTCTATCAATAGTTTGTCAAAGATCTTAGAAAAAAATTGAGATAAAACAATGATCAAGAATAGTTATAATCAAAAACACAAACAATAATAAGTGTTGGCAAAATATGGAGAAAAGAGAACCCTCATATGTTGCTGTTGAGAATGTTTTGTGCAAGTATCTGGAAAATAGTTAAAATTCTTCCAAATACTAAACATAGAGTTACCATAAGACCTCACAATTTTGCTCCTATGTGTACACAGAGAAATGAAAACACATCTCCACAAATAGATTTGCATATAAATGTTTATCTCATTATTTATAATAGCTAAAAACTGAAAATAACCTCAAATGTCCATCAGTTGGTGAGTTATTAAACAAAATAAAGTATATTTACACAATGTTATTCTATTTGGCAATGAATAAAGAGTGAAGTAATGTATTACAACATGAATGAACTTTAAGAATATAATGCTAAATGAAAGAAGTCACAAAAACCACTTATTATATGATACCTTTATATAAATTGTGAAGAATAGGCAACTCTATGGAGAGAAAATGAGTTAGTACTTGCCTGAGGCTAAAGTAGAAAGATGGGGGAGATAATTAGGAATGAATGCTAACATTTATAAGGCTTCTCTTTAAGGTGGTAAAATGTTCTAAAATTAGACTATGTGGTTATATAGTATTTTGTAGTTGCCCCATAGATGTCTAGGTCAGTCTCATACTCACAGATTAGTTTGTTTTTCAAGACTAATTATACTGCACACTCCAGGAGGACATGGAAAAATGTGTTAGTCATAATATGGGATTCTCCAGGAAGAGCAGGGCTGGCACAAGCCAGTGCAGGTAACAAAAATGAAGAGAGACAAGTGACTGGCTAGAAGATGGGATCAGAGCTGGGGTTCTTGCCCACCAGCCAGAGTTTCCATGCTTTGAGTTTTGAACCAGTGCCAAGAGAGAGTGGATGAGATTTCTCTTATTGCTTTGCCCATTTGTGCGAAACAAAGATAGGAGAGGAAGGGATAGTGTTTGAAAGCTTTTAAATCAAACATCCAAAATGGAGTCTTTCTTTTTATTACTCACAACTCTGTAATTATACAAAGCAAAATTGAATTGTACATTTTAAATTAGTGAATTAGTGTATTATATCTCAATGAAACTTTTTAAATAAAAAACTGGCATACAAAATTTTGGCTAAAATATGGAACAAATAGAAATCTATATTGGTAAGAGGGATATAAAATGATAAAACCACTTTGTAAAAAGTTTTGGAAGTTTCTTTTAACTTTAAACATCAACTTACCATTTGAGCAAGCAATTCCACTTCTAGGTGTTTTAAATCCAAGAAGAATAAAAAACATAATTGTCTTAAGAATTTATACAAGGTTTGTAGAATCTTAAAAAAATAATAAAATAAAACTTCAAACAGTCCATCAACAGGGAAATGGATATACAAATTATGATATATGCACATGGTGGACCAAAATACTGCTACCTGTAACAATATGTATGAATCTCATAGACATCATGCTGCTCAAAAAAAGCTAGAAACAAAAGAGTTGTGTGATTAAATTTCTGTTACATTCTTGAACTGGCAAAAGTGGTCCATAGTGGAAATAAACAGAAAAGTGGTTGCATCATTTGGAAGGAGTAGAACAGTTAGGTGGAACAGTTAGGCCCACAAGGAAATTTCTGGACTGATAAAAATGCTCTACAGTTAGCTAAGGCTTTGGGTTAAGTAAGTGCATTTGCCAAATTTACACAGTTTAAATATATAAAATTCAAAGTACATTAATTTTACCTGAAAAAAGTATAAAATAGTAATAATTAGGTAGAGAAGCTTGGACTTGGAGTAGGTATGGATGAAACAACAGTATTGAGTTATTGAAACTAGGAGATGAGTAGATGAGGGTTATAATACCATTTGGTTTGCTTTGTATACATTTGAAATTTCCCATAAGCAAAAGGTTTTTAAAGAGTTACACAGGCAAGGATGATGACGACAATGCCAAGGAAAATTATATGGCAGGGCAATTCTCCTTGACTAAGAATGTATAGCTCATGCTAGTGAATTTGACTTTATCTTTGTGATAGAAAGCTGCAAAGGTTTAAGCACGTGATGAGGATAGCTCATTCAGAGAATACCATGAGAATATATACCTAAAAATGATTAATGACTTAAAAGTGGTACAGCATTCCCCCAACCACATGGCATAATGCCATGGGATATCTTAGTTTATGCCTCTGCATATGTTTATACATTTTTAAAGAATCTATTTAGTGTGTTTTGCTGTTTCTAATTGACAAACTTGTGAAATACCTAAGATTTCAGTTTTTAATAAGACTGCATTTATGAACTGTTGGAGATTTAAAATATCAAATATTTTACTCATGCATATATACATGGAGTTATACCTTTAGGCATTGACGAATATTTGACACATTTTGTTTTCCTGAATTCTTTTTGAAATTATAGGTTAAGTGTGTTATTCAAGAGTGATAGATAAACTTGTTGCATATGTAAGGGTGTTTCTAAATTTAATTCCCAGTTCAATTCTATACGAAAATGCATTTTCTCTTTTCCATATTAAAAAGTAACCATGATATCAACAAAGTCAGTATCATGCAGCAAGTAGAATATAAAGGTGTATTACTTTAGAAAACTTACTTTTCATAGTTTCACACAGGTATTTTAATATTTATGTTTATATATTTTCTTCAAAAATCAAATAAAAATATATTTGACTTCAGTATGGATGTAAACATGTGTTCTACATTTTAAACCAGGTGTTTTGTTCAACTGCATGTATGCCATTATTTTTGCTATTATTATTATTTTATTTTTGAATAATCACTGGTTAATGAGGAGTGTAAAATGAAAAAGGCTTATTATTGAGACTTGTACATAACTTTCAGTTCATCCACTAAAAAAGTCGGTGAAATCTCCACAAATTTTTATTTCAAGCAGATTGGTAAGTAGAATCAAAATAATGCCAAGCTTTACAGTCATAACACATGGAGGTCAGGTAGTATAGTTAAATCACTAAATTATGACAGTTTAGTCAAAATATTTATAAATAGGAGCTTCAGAATTTAGACATAAGTAATAGAAAGTAAGCTCATACTTTTAAAATAAAGAACAAGAATGAGAGTGCTAGTCAGTGTCAAGACAGACCCCACCTATAACACAAAAATGATTTTGCTTTTAGAAAACTTATTTTTATTTGCTCTCAGTGTTCATCTTATTTTTACTCTCCACCCCTAACTCTCAGAAGTCCTGCTCTATAGCCCGTTAATGAATACTGCTAAATCACAGTAAGGCTTCACATGGCTTTTGGGAAACTGCTATTAGTTTTCCTACCACATGGCTGTTCCTTCTCAAATTTTCTTTGCTGACTTTCCTTCATCACTTTGACTTCTCAAGACTTAGACTTCAGATGTTCTCATCCCTCTCTTTGTTCACACTTTTGGAGTTTCCCTCTAATCCTTGGTTTTAAATATCACTTCGTGCTGATGACTCATAATTTGTATCTACCTCTCCCTTAAACTTCATATGTGTATATACCTGCCTACTTTTTTTATGCGCAGTAGATATCTCTAACTTATTGTCTCCAATATATGTATTTTTTTCTATTTTCAAATATGCCCTTTACATTTCTTCCTACCTCAGAAAAGGGATACTTTATCCTTCCAATTACTCAGGACAAGCAACTGGGAGCCATTTTAGATTCATCTTTTGCTCTTATCTTCTCACATTTACTGTCTACTGTTGAGCCTACCTTTGCTGCTACCCAGAGTCTGAAGCTTTCTTACCGACTCCAAAGCTATCATCTTGACCCAAGCCACCATCACTTTTTGATTGGATTACAACAATGGTTTTTATTTACCTCTTTCCCCTGAATTCTTTCTTCTCTTTCCAACAATCTATTCTTTTTATAATTTATTTTTATTTACATATACTTGTTATACAATATTATATTGGTTATATTAGTTTTAAGTGTACAATATAGTGATTTGACATTTTTATAGCTTACAGTGGAATCATTCCAGTAATTCTAGTAATCATCTCTGTCCATTCTTAACATAGAGGCAAGAATTACCCTTTAAATTTTAGGTAAATAATGTCAACTCTGGGCTAAAATCTCTCCAATAGCATCTCATTGCATGCAAGGTATAGGCCAATGTCCTTAAAATATCCTTTACGTCCCATAATGCATGAACCCTCATTACTTCTATAACTTCAGTTTCTATTTCCCAACCATTATTCACTAAATTGCACCCACACTCAATTCCTTGAAGTTCCATGATTATGACAAGCATTTTCCCACCGCCTTTGCATATTTGCTCTTAACTAGAAATGCTATTTTCTATACCTGCCTTTAAGTTTTTCATGTCTCTGTTTAAATATCAGCTTATAATTGAAAAAATTTTTCTTAAGTTACGTAAGAAGTAATTCTTCCTCAGTATTATTAAAATGTAAGTTCTTCCCAACTTGATCTATTGATTTGATGCAATCTGAGTCAAAATTACAGGAAGTTATTTTATGGATATTTACAAAGTGATTCTAAGTTTACATGGAGAGGGAAAAGACCTAGAATAGTCAACATGATATTAAAGGAGAAGAAAAGAGTTGGAGAACTGGTGCTACCCAAATTTAAGATCTATTATAAAGCTACAGTAATAAAGACAATGTGGTATTAGTAAAAGAATAGACAGAGATCCATAGAACAGAATAGAGAGTCCAGAAATAGACTTATAAATATAGCCAACAAAGGAGCATAGGCAATATAATGGAGCAAAGACAGTCTATCTTTTCAACAAATGGTGCTAGAACAACTAGACACTCACATGCAAAAAAATGAATCTAAGCACAGACCTTATATCATTCAGAAAAATGAACTCAAAATGAATATTGGCCTAATGTAAAGTGTGAAACTATAAAACTCCTAGAAAAAAACTTAGATAATTTTGGATATGGTGATGCCTTTTTAGATCTAACATCCCCCAAAAAATTCATAAAAGAAAAAATTGATGTCAAGCTTCACTAAAATTGAAAATTTCTGCTCATTGAATGCATGTTGAGAGAATAAAATTGGCCAAAAACTGGGGGGAGAATATTTTTAAAAGACACATATGATAAAAAAATTATTACCCAAAATATACAAAGAATACCTAAAGCTCAACAATAAGAAAAGGAAACAATTGGAAAAGGTGCTAAAGACCTTAATAGACACTTAACCAAAGAAGGTATACATATGGCAAATAAGAATATGAGAAGAAGAGTGTGTAAAGTGACATTATATGCTATCAGAGAAATGCAAATTAAAACAATGAGATAGAACTACATGTCTTTACAATGTCCAAGGGCTAGAACACTGACACTAACAAAGATGGTGAGAATGTGGAGCATCAGGAACTCTTTAATCTGGCTGATTGAATGCAAAATGGTAAAGCCACTTTGGATAACAGTTTAGCAGTTTCTTGTAAAACTTGGTTTTTATTTATACAAAGGGTTTGATACTTAGGTCAGCAGAAAAACCTGCACCCGGATGTTTATAGCAGATTTGTTCATAATTGCCGGAACTTGGAAACACCCCAGAGTCTTTAATAGGTCAATGAATAAATAAACTGTGGTACATCCAGACAATGCAATGTCACTCAGTATAAAAAGAAATAAGCTGGCACACCATGAAAAGATATGGAGAAAACTTAAACACTTGATACTAAGTAAAAGAAGCCACATACCTCTATCTACTATATAATTCCAACTATGTGACGTTCTGGAAAAAGCAAATCTATGAAGCCAGTGAAAAGATTAGTGGTTGTCATATTTCATGAGTCTTTCTAAGGTTAATCCAGTCCCTTTAAAGGTAGGAGATCTTCTTGTTGACCTCTTTCTCTTATAAACTATAAGATTCTGGTAAAATGATTCACATTTGAGTGAGCTAGTCAGGCAATAATATGATTGAGGATAGACAACAGGTATGTATGTATATATTTAGCATTGTACTAATGTCATCTCTTTTATTTAACCTCTTTGAGCTCTAGTTTTCTTACTGCAATAAATGAGAATAATAATACCTATATTGCAAGGTTGTGGTGAGATACATTAGTTTTCTATTGCTATGTAATCAGTTACCTCAAACTAAATGTCCTAAAACAATACAAGTGTGTTATCTGTGGGTTTCTGCGGGTCAGAAACCTGGCCATGGTATAATGGGTTCTCTGCTCATTTCTCAAAAATCTAAAATCAAGATGTTGGCTGGGCCTAAGACTCTCATCTGAATCTCTGGTTCCTCTTCTCATTTAGGTTGTTGGTAGATTCCATTTCCTTGTGTTTTTAGGACTGAGATGTTTCTCTTCTGTTGGCTGTTAGTTGGGATTCACTCTCAGCAACTAGAAGTTTACCTCAGCCCTTAGTGACACGCCTCCTTCCATGGGCAGTTTACAACATGGCCATTTGCTTTCATCTGGTCCAGTAGTAGGGTATGTGTAGCTCCTAGTCTCATGTAAGAACTCACTCGAATAAACCATACTCACTCAGAATAATCTGTCTTTGAATTAACTCAAAATCAAGTGATTAGGAACCTTACATCTACAATATCCATTTTTTTTCCATTTATGTACTATTCTCATGGAAATAATATTCATCATATGCAGAGATCCTACTCACTGTAAAGGAGAGAGATTAAACAAGGGCAAGGGTCATTGGTGGTCATCTTAGAATTCTGCCTACTCATGAGACTTTATATATATATATATAATAGAGTTATGTATGTAAAGTCTTTCCCCATGCCTTATTCACAGAAGGTGCTTGATAAGGGTACTGTTTTTAAGGTCTTTAGCACCTTAAGGTTTTTAACTTCTAAATACATAAATGTGTTCATACTTTTCAGAGTAGTTTATACTTTTATGATATTTGTAATTTAGAAAGAAATTACTAATGGCACAGATCACATAAAGGTTTTGGATTAAAGAAAACACTGATAAAATGTGTGAAGTACCTGTTCTATTTCACCTCCATTTTAATCGGCTATTTCTTCTCTGGAGCAGTTTGCCCATCACATTCCCTAGGGGACTGAGAAAATTGTACTTGTAAGAAGTTGCAAAAGGAAGCTTCCATGGCCTTCAAGTACAAGCTACATTATTTATTATCAGATCGATGTTCTGGCAGTGTTGCTTGTAAGTAGATATACTGATTTAATCTTAAAATCAGTCAAGTGAGCTGAATTTTGCCTTGAGCTATAGGATAAGGAATGCATCTTACTTTGCTAGTACATTTGAAGGCAAGCTCATTAAAGAAAATATTCAGATTTACAGTAATTATTGATAATATTACTCTGCTTTTTTGGCGAATGTAATTTAACAAAAAACCTAAATTTTTAACTGAAATTATTCTCACATATGTCAGCCATGAAATTTTGGCAAAGACATGGTTCTCAAGTTAAGATGACAATTATTACTTCAGCACTGAAGCTAATTATTAATGCTATATATGTGAATATGAAAAGCCCCTAATACATAGCTTCTCTCACAAAATGCTTAACTTTAAAAAATATCAGCAAATTGTTGAATATCATCAACTTACTAATACTGAATGATAAAGTGTGATAATGTCACAAAAGTACTCAAAGTTAAACTTTCAATAAAGTTTATGAACTAGAATTAAGGCAATTCTGATATAAAACATATGAAAGAAAAAAAACAAGGTAATTTGGAAAGATTACAAGGTAAACTGACCAATTTTTGCAAGTGGCATACCCCATTTGTGCAAAAAAGAATACTTTGTATTCTCAAGTAGAGTAACACACCTAGTCAAGGCGCTATCCCAAGTCCATGTCATGACCCACATCTAAGCATTGTTTTAAAAAAGAGTAGTCTTTATTTGCTTATGGGTTTAGTTTCAGTTGAATTTTGCTGTTGCTCCTGTTACTGTTAGTTTCATTATAGTCTCCACTCTAAACTCATTTGTAAGTGAATTTTTACCTGTAACTCCCACCTTCCTTTTAATAAGTAGATCCAGATTCAAATACTGAATACCTACTTGTCTGGATTTTTGTGACACATTTTTACCATGTTCCACTAAATAATCTTTCACTGTCTTTTGTTAAACCTTGTAATTTCCAAACACTATACTTCTCTGATAATCACTGTTACTTCCAGATATTATAATTCCTTCCATTATGTGAGAGTAGATTTGATAGTTTTTTTTTTTATATGTTTAGATTTCTATTTCTGGCTTTATTTAAACTAAACATGTTGTCCTCCTATCTGATTGCAATTTCTCATAGCCTAATCCCCAAACTAAATACCTAATATAGTATAGCAATTAATTTATAAAATGTCTGTAGATTTTTATGAGATTAAAAACAAGTCTTGAAAAACACTAAGAATGTGACAAAGAGTCATCCCTTTTTTTTCAGCATTGCTTCTTTGCTAATTCAAATCTGCGTAATGACACATTTACTCTACAATTGCTCATATTTGTTGATTTTTTCCTGATGATATAATCAGTAAAACCCCATGGTTATTTTAGATTTTCTTAAATTATAATTATCAGCAAGAGTTTTTGTATCGAATTTAAACTAAAAATTAGAACCGAAAAGATAGGAACTTTAAAATATATGATTCTCTTTCATTAATAATTTTTTTCTTTTTCAGTCTTTAAAAAAGTCTGTTTTGTCGATTTTATTGAAGAATGATACTCATGTAAACATGTATGAATCACAACTGTAGAATAAATATACTTTGTAAAAAACATATAAAAAATTTTTTTCAACTAAAAACAAAAATTACTTGAAACCCAGAAGCCCACCTTGATTTCTTTTCTATTCCCTACCTGAGGCCAATAATAACCACAATCTTTTCTAATCAATTTCTAATACTAGACATTAATTTTGTCTATTTTTGAATGTTATACAAATAGAATTAACAGTGTATACTCTTGTTTCTGGCTTTTTTTTTTATTCAAAATATATTTGTGAGTCATTCTTGCACCTAGTTCTATTTTATTAATATTATCATGTGTAACATTCTCCTTTATTCACATATTAAAATGTACATATCCATTCTTGGATTCACAGATATGTGTTTAGTTTTTGCTCATTGTTAAAAAATCATTCTGCTATGAATAACTTGTACAGGTTTTTGCCATGAGGTAGGGATCAAGATACTTATTTTTCATTTTGTTTTCAAATAAACCATTTGACCCAAAACTACTATGTTGTATTTCAATGTCACCTTTATAACCAATCAAGTCATAGATCTGTACCTGGCCCTTCATCTATTTTTCTATCCTTGTACTAACACCACACTTTTTAATTTGCATCACTAAATAAGACTTGATATAATTAGATTTCTCATACAGACATTTTCTTCTTCTTCAAATTTACCTTTATTTCCATGTGTTAAATAATAGAGTCAGCTTGTTGATTTCTAAAGCAATAAAATTCTTCTGATATTATGACTGCAATTGCATTGAATAGGTAAATCAATTTGGAAATAATTGATATTTTATAATAAGTTTTATAATTCATGGACAGCATATTTCTCTAAGTCTTTCATTTATTTCTATAATAGATTTTTAGTGTGGGAATCATGTACATATTTTCAAGGTTTAATTTCTAGATTTGTATGTATGATATTATTTTAAATGAACTATTTGTGTTATTTACATATGGCACTTTTATTTTATTCTTTATAATTTTTACGCCTTTGATTTTTGTTTATTTTCTTTTTCTTTATTACATTGGTTAGAACTTCCAGTACAATACTGGGTAGAAGTGATGACTGAGGGCATCATTGTTCCATTTCTGATGTCAGGGGGATATTAGTTAGAGTTCTCCACAGAAATAGCCAGTAGGATATATAACAATAATAAGAAGAGATTTGTTATAGGAATTGGGTTTATGGAGTCTGAGAAGCCTCAGAATTTGCCATCTGCAAGCTGGAGAACCAGGAAAGCTAATGGTGTAATGCAGTCTGAGTCAAAGGCCCACCAGGCAGCTTGTTTGTTATGGTCCAGAGCGGTTTTTTTTCCTAAACATGTTTGCTTTACAACTCAATGCATCCTTTGAAACCTCATTTAATATTTATTTTAGAATTAGTCTCTACCTTTAATTGACTGTGTTTACATGGTCTGTCATAAGGACATTTTACTTTCATCTTATTATATATTTGCTACATTAGTTTGATATTAAACTAGATAGTTTATATCTGAGGAACACTATTTTGTAGTGTATTTCTTAGAGTTCCACAGAAGCAGAGAATAAAATTCTCTGGTAGTTGCCAAGAGTTGGGGTGAGGAAAATAGGAAGTTATTGTTTGTTCGATGGGTATAAAGTTTCAGTTTTGCTAGATGACTATATTCTAGAGATCTGCTATATCTATATTGCTTAGAGTTAAAAATACTTTATTGTACACTTCAAAATTTGTTATGAGGGTGTATATCATGTTATGTGTTTTTAAAACACACACACACACACACAAACACACACCCTCACACATGGTCCACCCACAAAGAAAAAACCAAAGAGAAACAAAAGCTTTCAGTTGTGATAGGTATGCTAATTACCTTGATTGTGGAGATAGTATCAGCAATGTATGCACATGTCCAAACTCATCAAATTGTATGCATTAAATGTGCAGTTTTCGCATATTGATTATTGAAAGTTGTTAAAATATTCCTTGGAGTTCTAAAGGAATTTGATAAATATTTGCTGATATGCTACCAATAAGCATGAGAAACTCTGAATGGTTAAATATAAATATTACCTAACAAAACTAACTCAAAACTAAATAGGACAGTTATCTCTTTGAGCTTCAGTACTAGATTTATAACTAAGTTTTCTGATAAAAAAAGAAAATAGAAATGTTTTCTAATACTACAACCTCATTTTTTAAATTCTGTAACTAATGTACTAGATATATTATTTTTAAAATTTTAAAACTATAACATACATCTATTTTGTGTTATAAATAAGAATTCTGGATATTAATAATATTTAAATGTCAGCTTTCCAATTAAGGAAATAACCAATATTATTGGTTGGATTTGCTACTGAACAGTGGGGAATATTTTTTAAGCTATTTTCTGAAGTAGTAAGGAAAATATATATATATATATATGTGTGTGTGTGTGTGTGTGTGTGTGTATACATATATGTATTTTACATATGTACATATGTAAAGGGAAATGTAGGTACCATAAATCAGTAAGGAAAATGATGATGAATAACTCAATAGAAAAATAGGTAAAGGCTAAGAACAAATCACTCAAAAAATTAAATATTTCTCATAAGCATGTGAAGAAAAGGTCCAACTTCACTTACAATATTATAGCATTTGTATTGGGACTGAATGACTGGATGTACAGTGAGTAAATTTCTATTGCAAATAGGAGAAAGGGAGGTTTATTTTACGGATTGCTGGAACAATTGCAAGAATGCTGTTTTTGGTTACTTAGGAGATAGAAAATATATTCAATGAACTTTTGGATCTAAGAAGTTGAGACAGAATGTTGAAAATGCTAATTAGCTTCTCTTAGTTGCAAATTATAAGATATTGAAAAATATGAGATAAGGAATTAATTCTCATTTTCAATAAAATGTTTAATAACTCAATGGATTGGAAGATAAAACGGTCTCTCATTTTCAACATTTCTAGCCAGCAAAAACTTCTCAAAGTAAGAAAGACCTTGGGGAAAAAAATCGAATCTATAATATGCTCTAAGACCTCAGACATTTTATGATGATTTTTCATAGATCCTCTCATCAATAGGTAATTTAGTGTACAGGAACAAATTACTGAATGGAGAGTTTTATTAGCTATTCTTATTCAACTTGAAAGCAAGTATGAAGTTTCTGGATCTGTATCAGATTTACTATTGCTTACAGCAATAACACCATCTGTTCCTGATACGTCATTCTGCCCCTTGGGGTGACATGATGAAAACAGAAGATCCCTATGTATAGAGTGGGTCCACATTAAAGAAGTCTGAAATCTTGGATTTCAGAGTTTACAACAGAATTGCTCCAGAGCAGCTCTTCCCCTCTTGAAAGAGGGAAGGATGTCCTTATCTTGGGATTATAAAGGAATCTTCCCCTGGAAGGAAACAAAATAAATGGCTCTGGAATAAGTAAACCTGTAAACCTCTCTGCATGTCTCCAAATTGCAAGCCATACTTACCATTCAAACATCCTTTAACCCAGGTTGTCAGGAATTTTTACTCAGAAAGTCCTGCCCATTAGGAAAAAATAAAAATATTGTTTCTCAAGTTTTGTCCCTTGTTTCTCATGGTGGGGTTTATGTCAGATTTTTCATTCATACACCACTCCATTGGCTATTCCATTTCTCTTACTGACAGGGAATAGGACCAATCCTTTTGTCTTATGAAGCACTTGTCAAGGTGACTAGCAGCACAACTCGGAGCTGTAGTGTAAGAACACCCAGCAGTTTTGATGTGAGCCATGCCCTCCAAGAGTCTCAGATGCAGCTAGCTAAACAAACTCCATTAACTTTTAGTCTACTTTCAAAAGCCTGTGACTTTACCTGTCTACCTGGCTCAAGGCATTAATCTAAATACAGCAGGATATTTTAATAATTTGCACAGACTTCACCTTGGCCTACAAAGAGAAAGTCTAGTATAATTGGCAACTATGACAAATGTGGCTAGTGAGCTGACGCTGACCTGAATGCTTTTTCTAGGGCAGAGATACTACCATTTATTCCTGCAGTTAAGTTAGGGACAGATTTCATATTACCCTTTCAAATGAAATAACTCACACTAGAGGTAAAACTGCCCACAGAGTATGCACCTGAGTTGTTCCTTAAGTACTTAAATGTCACTGTTAACTATTCCCAGGTGCAAATGACAACTAGTTCTGAAGACTAGAACAGCTAAAGCATACATTATGGAGTTTCAGTTTAAACATTTCTGAGACAGAGCCATGACTTCAGGAGAACCTTTGAATTAAAGGTTCTCAAATAGCCAGTGGCTTTGGTTTTGCTTCAGGCATTAGCTTGAGAGAGAAAGTTTTTCTCTACAGGAAAAACTTTACACTTTCTCATGTAAAGTTAACTGCTGGGACAGAAGAGCTCCGTTCTTTAATATGCCAAGTTAATTTGGCAGAGGCACTAGTTTTGTTTTGTAATTGTTTTCTACCCAGAAATGGATATTCTGGCTGGAGAGTCACCAGGCCTTTGTGGGTCGTGAGTTTAATTTCAGCAAAAACTCATAGCAAGATTTTCAAAAAATGTATTATGGCCATGTCCAACAATCTAAAAACGTATCTTTAGCTGAAGGCTATTTTCCTCTTATGCTGTCTCCCTTTACATACCATTTTCTTTTGGGTGAAAAGAGGTTAAAAATACAGCAGTTTTTCTGTAAGTAGGGTACCTCAAAGGTGAGAGACATCAGTACTATATCCTAACACATCCAGTGGTGGCAGACAACAAGGGAGTTTGTCCCAATAAAGTATTTCTCTATTTGCAAATTTCCAATCTCCTCAGGTATTATGAGTTGGGGAATTACAAACTTGACAAATATTTCTGTCAAGCATCCATATACAGAAGAAACAAAACAACACAATTTTTTTAACTTCATTTGTTTTTTTCAATGCACATTTGTTCAAAGCCCTAGCTGTTTGTTAGCATTTTAAAGATTAAAATCACAGCTGCCTATTATCTCCCTGATAGGAGTCTGGCAATGCCAAGTTAATTTGGGACTGGGACTGCAGCAGAGCTTAAGTGACAGGGCTGGCTGGTTGGGAAGGCTGCATCATTTTAGCCTTGATTCACTTGTTCCCCTGGGTACTTCTCATAGTCTGGGGAGTGCCCAGAGCTCAAGAGTTCTCACTTTTGCCCTCTCTCATGCCATCGTGGTTCTCTACCCTACATTTCTCAGAAATGTACAAATACAGGTTCTACCCTAACTTTTTCCCTGTGGGGCTAGGTACTTACATGTCTTTATCCAACAGAGCTGTAAAATCCAGTCTCTTAAAATATCTGGTTCACATCTCTTGCTCTCTTGACATTTCTGAGCATATTCAGAAAGTGTATAGCAGTGCTGGTCTCTTCAGTACAGGCCAATCCTGAATTCATAAGGCAGTTGAGGTCAGCGTGGAATAAGAGTGAGAAATTAATGGGAACAGAGAAAGTATCTCCTTGCCAATAGGCATGCCACATTTCACCCAAGGGTGAGAAGCATTCAGGCTGCTCCACCCAAAGCCTTACTGAGATTTGAACACCAATTAGTCTTTCTCCTCTCACCTAGAGAAGTAGTTCTAAATGTAGTGGAGTGGCAATATATAGATCAATTGATTATTGTAAAGTCCAATGTTTAAAATAGAATGCATTTTATTATTCTATTTTTTTTGTAAAAAAAAAGACAACATTTAATAGAATACTAAACCAAATAAATAATTTTTTCTCTAGGGAAAAAGGAAAACACAGGGCTTTACTATTTTTATTTTATACTTTACTTTTTGTCTTTTTAAATAAGCATCATTTATGTTAATATTGAAAACTAAAGAAAAAGGAAAATCATGGGGAATATTATTTTTTTTGGTGGCGTGAGCAGATATGACACTAATTTCTGATATTTCTATAATAAAAAAAATCTAAAGAAATTCAAATAAAGAAACTGGATAAAGGGAAGTAAAAATTGATTGGCTGCGTAGACCTTGTTTCAGCTACATATTATATTTATTATTATTTTCCATAGTCTTGAAGCTAGCAACATAAAATATGTTCCACCAAGAGGAAGTACATACTTGCTTGCTTAGGGTGTCGTGATATAGGATCCTTCCAACTCTTTTTCCAGGTCGCAGTGTCTCCAAACAAAAGATTCTTATTGTTTCAATTCCTTCCTCTGCTTGGATCTCATTACATGTGATGATGCTAACCATTGCACCCCCAGGGAGATGGCTGACTTCATTACTCAACAAATATTTAGTGAGAATTAGACAATTTGCCATTCACATTTCAAATCTCCAAGAACAGTGAAGAAGGTAGCTATCTCTAGTTTTAGTACAGTAGGTTGAATAATAGCCCTCCAAAGATGCCTATGCCCTAACCCTCAGAGCCTGAGACTATGTCACCTTACTGGTAAAAAAAAACTTTGCAGATATAATTTAAATGAGGATCTGGAGATGGAGAGATTCCCTTGAATTATGTGGGTGGATACAATTTAATCTCAAGAGTACTTACAATAGGTTGTCAAGAGGATTGGAATCAAAGAAAGAAGACATTGGGATGGAACTGGAGGGCGGATTGATGCTCTGTGAAGTTGGAGGAAGGGACCATGAAACAAGAAGTGCAAACAGCTTCTGGAAATTGAAAAAACTGAAGTAACATATTCTCCCTTTAAGCTCCCAGAAGAAATGCATGCTTGCTGATACTTTGATTTTTGACTTCTGACTGTTAAAAATGTCAAAGAGTAAATTTGTGTTGTTTTAAGACACTAAAATTTTGGTTATTTCTTACATCAGCAATAGGAAATTAATACAGTTAGGAAAGAGCTGCCAATTTATTAAGAAACAAACTATACATTTTGATCTACTTGAAACCATGACCATGTTTAATTTTATTATAGACATTAAATTTCTTGGGAACAATCTTTTATTTTTACATAATTTTGGGTATAAAGTCTAATATCTGCTCCAAGAAGCCATTTTAAAACAAAAATCAAAGAACGGAAGATATTCTGCTCAAATATAAAAAAAATGGTGTGAAGGCTATTGCAGTAGAAATTGTATGTTTTTAATTTTCCATAGCTAAGATACTATATGTGTATTATAGGTCAGAATTGGAAGTGTTACTTGTGTATTTTATTCTGAGTGGAATGGAGGTGCTAAATACTTCTTAATTTGCACTAATTAAAAAAATCCATTGAAGAAAATAATCTCTTAAATCTCCTTGTTCTGAAGGGAGTCCAGAACAGAAGCCACATACTAAAATGTATGTTTCTCACATATTTAAGTAAACATTAAGGACTTCTTGTCCTAGATAGAGTAGATCAGATTATGGTGGTTAAATGACTAGTTTCCATCAGTATATTTTGTAGTTCCTTGCACATCAGCAATCAGTGATATACAAATTAGGCTCTGTCGGTTAATTGATTCAAGCATGGAATGAGGCATTTTGCGGGTTTGAGGCTGGAAAAGGTACAGATCTAAGTGATTCACATTAGCACATCTGTCTCAGTTTGGACTGGTTTCCTTTTGGCTACAACTTGAGTATTTTTATTAGGCCATAACTTTCCTTATGATTGGCACTTTATTCAAATCTTTTAAATCTCTCTTGCAAACAGAAGCCTGACAGGCGTATTCTACTTGTCCACAGGATATATGTTACCATGTCTAATCATTAGCAAATCGAGCTTTGGTCCCCAAAGTCACAATCTGGATGAAGCCTGCATATGTGTTTGCTCAGCTAATGTAATATTGAAAAATAAAAGTTAATAATTTAGGATGGGCACACACTTTCAATTTATCATAGTTTATATGATTACTTGTGTATGACATCCAACCACTTCATGCTTTTATGTAACTTGCCTGGATCACAGAGACATGTGACTTTGTAACCCCTGAGCCAGTTAAATATAGCTCTTCTCTTAATTATATTATGTTGTTAAAGTACCTCCAGAACAAGGAAGTTGTTTACTTTTTTGTGACTTTTCTTCATAACTTCTCCCTCCTCCATTGCTTTAAGTAATGTTTGGTAAACATTTGTTAAATGATTGATACCAGTATTGATTTCTACTATATCTCTAAGATGTCCTGACTATAGAAAAAAATGAGAATCAATTGACAGAAAAAGAAATATTCTGTCAAGTTCCTTCCAGAAGGGTGGAGCATAGATTCAGGGATAACATTTTTGTCTTAAAATTTTTCTTAAAATATCATCTAATTTTCTGCAAGAAAAAAAATTCAATTTCTAGGCATTGATGTTTTATTAAAAGGCATCATAAGTTTTTGTCATGCTATTAACCATAAGAATAATTTCACTATACTGCAAAGATGATCATCTGCTGTAAATTCTATTTACAGAATAGAGTAGAAATGTTATTTTGTTTTTGGTGTTTACGCAATTTTTATAAAGTTAACAGAGTTATTAAAAATTATAAAAGTTTAAAATCATAAAACACCACAGATTGTATGATTTATTAGCACCTACCTTAAGCACATATACATAGCCAAAAAAAATAATTATTGTATAATTTTAGATTTGAGAAATCTTCCAGATGTACCTATAAACAAATTAAACAGTGATGTCTACATCTGATTATCATATTTTAGGTCTTGATTATAGCACTATTTCCAAAAATTATTATTTTTGTTACATAGGATTCTAACACCTTATATTTCTTTTTATTTACCTTTTTTTTTTTAAAACAGCTTGGTTGGCTTAGGTATAAAGAAAGTAACAATGGGTCTCTAATACTGAAGTATAGAATTTGGCAGATAATCCATTTAAATGATGATTACTACATGAAAACTTTAAAATTGTGTGTAATTTTTGTGACCCCAAGATTGTTTTTTTAAATGCCTTTGCTGGGATAGAGCTCGGAAACATATTATAACATCAACTATTTTATGTGTTAAATATAAAATGGTCATAGTATTGCTATAAAGAGCCCTTGTATGATTTAATATCCTCTCATATTATTATACATACTCTTTAAGTTATTGAGGCTTTCTTATTAAAAAAACAATAACTAACCATGGCTCCTGCACTTGAGTTCATCTTGGTGCTCCTGTTGGCTTTTATATATGTTTCTTCCATATCTTAGCCCACTTTATTTGACTGCATGTTTCACCCTCATCTTTATCATGAGCTCCACTCATCTGTGGATCACCAGCTCCCAACACAATGCTGTAAAAACAAATACATAAAAGCAAGAGTTAAGTGGAGACTTTGTTTAATTGAGTTGGGCTCTCTTTGAGTTATGGCAACTCTGAGAAGTCTAGACTGTGTAAAATAGACTCTCTTATCATGGGCATTGCAGTCCTCATTTAAAGTCTGACCCATGACATATTTCCATGAGTCCTAGTAGAGGAACCACATATTCTTAATTACTGATATTTCCTTCTGTGTAGAAGAACATCTATTTTTTTCTGCTATCTCACTCCTCACTCAGTCTTTTTCCGGGGAAGTGAAATGGTTGTGTTATTTTGAGTTTGGTACAAAGAACCAGGTATCTCAGTTACTCCATTCTGTGAAGCCTCCTGCCTGCAGAGAGCAGGTCCTCTGATTTGCTACAAACCAAAAGAGGTTTACAAGTCAAGGCTCACTCTAATTGGGAGATACCTGCAGGTCCTCAGAGTGAACTGTATGTCTAATTCTTCAGTTCACTGTTAGAAGTCCATAGTTGCCTCATACCCAGGCAGTATCAAATGTGCTATTTTGATATCACTTCTATTCTTTAGTGCTTTGGGTTTTATAGGGAAAGGCTCCCAGCAAGGAAGCCTGCAGTTTGGGGAACATAAGTTCAAATTAGAGGTGAAATGTTGGTAACTTGTATACAATCAAGAAACTTTGAAACTTAGAGAATTGCATGGATCATAGTGATTTGGCATGACTGAGGCTTTGGTACTGCCGGAGAGGGGACTTTAACCATTGGTGGCCCTGAACTAAGAAAGGCAATAAGTATTTGTTGTTATGGTTAGGGTAGTAGTGGTTGTTATTTTGCCTGGAATGTTCAGAGTGGCCTATATCTTGCCACATGGCAGTTTTCTCAGTTGTGTTTTTTGGCTTTTAAATGCTGCAGACTTTAACTTCAGACTTAAAGTAAATGGACCACATGGGATTTTGATATTGGTAGTTTTCTACACATTATGGTTCTTTTTATATGGGGTGGTGTTCACATTTATATAGAGAAGACTGCATTAAAATATAGCTAAATACAAAAGGTCAAAACTCAGGCTCTGGGCCTTAAGGTACAGGCTACTGCAGATTGACCTTAAATTGCACAAGCATAGCCTGGACTATTTTGTAAGCGAGGGTGAGTTTGCAGTAGAAATTTTTATACAGACATTGGCTTAAAAAATGCTTTCCTCTATTATTAACCATATCTGCAGGATGGGATATTAAACCTCAAGGTACCTGACTTATGCCTGAGCTATAGAGTGCTGGTGAGCTTCTAGATTCAAATTGTTTAGTTATCCTTGACAAATGCATTTTGCATTAGCAAGAAGAGTGAACAGTATATGAAGAACTTGGAATTCTGTGGCTTTTTCGCAGGCTGAAAATTCACCCCTTATGACATGACATGACTTGTAATTAATTGAGTTTTGCATTGATTATAGAATCTATGACCATGACTTTAGAGTCCCAAATTAAACTATTTTAAAGAGCATATGGCAGAAATTTTAGTTCTTATGAATTTGGAGCACAGGCTTCAGAAGTATCGATAGAAATTTTGGTTCAACAAAACGCTGAATACAATTCATAAGCTAAAACAAACATTGAGATTACATGACACTTGAGTTCCAGAGACACAGGGCTCAAACGGAAAACACAAGTTAAGAATTTTGAAAAGACCAAAAGAAAAGTAAGTACATCTCAGTTAAGGCCCAGTGACTGAAGGTGACTTCATAATAAATTTCTGAAATTTAAGAGAAGGCAGAAATGACTCTAATATACTCTCTAAATTCTAGCTTTCACTCTACATACACACACACAAATATACATATGAATTCTGATTAAGTATGACTGACAGCATAATAGCAAAGCTAAAATCACTGAACATTGGATCCTAGTAATAAAACATTGGCTTGCTTTGTAAATTTAATACATGTAGTGTCAGTTCCATAAAAAATAATCCTGTGTCTTTTCTCAGTATATGTTCTTTAATGTTAAGTATATTAGAGCCTTACTATTGGACTAATACTATTCTTGAAGCTCTAAACACATTCATATCAGTTAGAGGCAGTTTTGGCAGTAGCCGCACAAAAACAAAGCATTGATATTTAAGCACCGATACTCTTTCTAGAAAACATTATTAATTAGGTAGGTTACATTTTGGACTTAATTTTTTTAACTTTAAATCAATATGAAAAGAATTCTTCTTTGTATTTAAATACATTTGGGATTTAATTCTCAAGATAATTTAATTTTTGGCTTAAATTTCTCCATGAGATTTTTATAATATAAGGTAGTTAATTCAAAAGTAACATTTTTTGGTGCTTGGTATTGGAATATCTTTGCAAAGTCATTTTATCTCATTGAAGGGCTTCTGATAGATTCTATTGAAAAATACAGCTAGAAGAAAATTAGAAAGGAAAGTAAAAGAAGGGTAAAATTTCAGACTTGGATACAGAATGACCTTGCAGCTAACAAGGTGCTATTATAACTCATTTCAGACCCTTACATTTTTTGAGAGCATTTATAAAGGAACAGTTCTTGTGTTGGGTTCCTTCTTTCTCTGTTCCAATAGACTGAATCACCCTCTTTGATCATAACCATAAGTTGAATGCAGTGTGTTACATAGTGTTTATTTCTCATGTACAGAAAGATTCTTTAATCAGATTCTTAGATTCTTCTCTTTGCAATGCTGACTTAACTCGTTAGTAAGGATACTACAAATTTCACAGAAAATATGGCTCAAGTCCTCCCTTATGGGGGATTTGTCTGTCTGCAGAGACCATGTGCTCTTGGTTGAGCTCAGACTTGCATTAACCTTAGTAGTTTAAATGCCCTACTCTCCAGAGAAAGCCCTTTAATTGGCTAGAGCTGCTTGTGTGTGACTGGGTGGAAAAGTCACTGATGTTTAGCAGTTACTTTTTTTGCTGCATACCTTAGCTATGTTCTAAAACAGCATTATCATTAAAAAAAAAAAAAATACCTTACTAGAATTTTACTCTCCATCTGCCTGACTCCCAATTAATTACCTTTCATTTGTTTCAGAATTTGATTTTTTAAACAAAGGATATATTTTCATCATCTATTAAATTTTCAACAAACTAGGAAGATGTGACCATTAATTGATGTCATGTCAATTTGTTTTTTACAATTCTGGAAGGTAAAAGATAAAGAACATATGTGAATAAGAAAATTATACTGTGGAGGAAGTTAGTATATTCTAAAGTGTACAATTTATGACTTTGACTAAAGAGACATTTTGGGCATAAAGTCATTGAAGATTCTGATTTTTGCCTCTATTACAAAAAGAAATCACTTAAAAATCCAACTAATTGTTTAGTTAGAGAATTGTCTAAGATGATGGTCAAATAGTTTTAAGATTTTTAAACAACTTTCATAGACATGTATTTTCCCAAGAAGAAGGAATTTGTTGATATTTTAACAGAACGACTGTGATTCTAGTCTAGCAATAGCTTCATGGTAAGCTGGCTGAGTGTAGTTAAAGAATACTGAAATCAAAAACTGACATGCTCAGTTTAGACATTAGTCAAGGAGTTAAACGATAACCTACTGATTGAGATGTTTGCCTAAAGAGTCTCAGAGTATGTACATTCGGGCTCATCTCATGATATAACTCTGCACTGATTTTACCCAAATCATGACCCTTTGAATCAGGTGCTTTTATCTAAACAGCTTTCCTTCTTAGATTTCAGCTACACTATTGGTGTTTAATTCATTATACTACTTAATAATAAAACAAAAAAAAATCTTGAAGAAATGGAAGGAATCAAAAATACTGAACGAATATAAGATTAGAATTTATTACAAATATTTACAAGCTATGCCAAAATATTTCAATATACATTTGTATCATTTTCCTAGGGAATGATTCTCACTGTGATAATGTAATTCCTTATATACAAAAGTTGATAGACACTATTCTGTTTACTTTCTGAACTTTTACTGAAAAAGAAATACATTTCATATTATTTTTAAAGGGCAAAATACAGTTAAATGTGCATTGAAGTCAGAAATCAGATCCAACATATAAATTTCATTATGTGGAATACACCAAGTTTTCAGTTTTCAATTTGAAAAGCCTTTGAATTTTTGCATTTGAGTTTAATAATTGATCTCTCAGCTTAAAAGAAGAAAAATTTCTAAAAGGATGTGAATTGATGTTCTCTTCAGTTACACTTTTTTTTAAAAAAATTGGCAGATTCTACTTGTCTGTAATTATAAGGTTTATAGCTACGTGTATTAAAAATGGATAGCAAGAGATGCCTCCATTTTATATGCTGCCTGCTAACTTGACTCTTATGTTGTAAATGTTGGTAAAAATGGTAAAAAATATAAAATATTTTTATTTCACATTCTACCTGCAAATATGGAAAATCATTTTAATAACTGCATAAATATCTTTTTCATCTGTGATGACTATGCCAGTTTGATCTTAAGAATGGTAAGTATTCACAGAGTTCATGTAAACTGAATATTCTATAATCTGGCATTTAAACTTTCATATCAAAACAAAGATTCCAAAAAAGTGACAAATGCAGCAAAATTGTTACAACAGGGACTCTTAAAAAAGAAACAAAAGTTTTGATGTCATGTAATACAAAATTTAGAATCAGTGAATTAGATGTCAAATTGGCAACATTTCTTGTACTGAGTTGCTTGTTAGCAGAATAATTCTTTGTAATATTGTTGCTCCTGTTAGATGTAAGGAATGAAAATAAGAAAGCATATAAAAGATGTCAGTGTTTCAAAACAAAGCCATAAACAAAAATAATAAAAACAATATAATCATCTTGTTTTACATGCTAATTAGGGTGATTTGTTACCCATTAGTGAATGAGGTTAGAGATAAAATATGTTAAATCAATGAGCGAAATGGAAAATTACAGAGGAAAGACTAGCTAGCGATACAATCTAGAATGCTCAAATTAAATCTGCTTGAAAATATTGCAGTAAAACCTCAATTTTATATTTAGCAGCATATTTAATAAATTAATTTTGTATAATAAAGTTACCCTGGAAACCTAGATTTTCATTGAATTTGTCAATAGATTGTTTTTTGAATTTTAAATTTAGGAGTTTGAACAGAGATCACTTCATCCAACTACTCATTTCACAGATGAGAGGAGCCCATATGGTTATTCAAATTTCCCACAGTAGCAAAAGCCAGTCCTAGAAAACTAGCACTAGAATCCAGTTTTCCTGAATTTTAATTTAGTTAGCGGACCCAGAATTGATGACATGGGGATACCACAGGAACCCAAATAATGATCAGCCTCTCAAATCCAGTTCAGAGAATGACCAAAGTAGGAACTGAGACAATGTTCACGTAAGACTCTCAAAACCCAAAGCCATGACCCAGACATTTTTCTGGTTGAAGCAAGAAAACAGTCTGACTTTGCCCAGTTGGGAAGGCACCCAGATGTGTAGCAGGAGGAGACAATATCAGAGACAGCCAAAAGGATTTAAAAGCCAATTAGGAAGTATTCCTCGTTGTTTCAAATCAGATCTTAATAGAAAATCCCTCACCCACCCCTCAAAACAACACTTACCAAAGACTCTGTCTCAAATGCCACAAAATCCCATGTTTCACTGAAATTGAGCACATTTTTTTAAATGAATGTTTCTCCATTTGTTATTTATTCTCTTCCAGACTTTAAAATTCCAGAAACTTTAAATATATATATTTTTTCTAATTATCTCCATGTATAGTAGCTTGTTGGGAAGAAGATCCATCACATTAGTTCTTGTAATGGCTATCTTAATAATGTTATGTATTAGAGTTAACGTAGGTAAATTTCTCTCTCAACTTTTCCTTCATGGCTCAATTTTTCTGTGCTTATGGTTTAAATTCTTTTAGCAAATCTCTCTATAACCCTAGGTATTATTTACTCTTAAAGTAAGAATTTGTTAATGAGATATTTGGGGAATTTTTAGATTCAGTTCTCCCTAGATAATGTTTCTACGGAAATCAGATTTTAATAACAATATTGAGTTGTTCCAAACCTAGCCTTGCATATCTAGATATTTTTATCTTATCCATTGTTGTTTTATTGTTTTGTTTTCTAGTCAACCTATCTCCTTTATCATTGTACATTTTATCAATTATTTATATTTTTATTCTCTTTGAATAAAGAATGTATTGAAATCTGGCTTTGAGCTACCATAAGTTTTTCATTTTTCTTCTGAGTTGCTGCAATTTCTTGGTTTTCTTCCATCTTCCAATGCCTGTAGCTTTCAGCCTTCTTTATTTTTCCTACCTTACTTGAGTTTTAAATTTTGTAATTCCTCGATGCTTTTTTTATACCTTCTCTCTAGTTTATCTTTTATTCCATTAGTCTTAATCTCTAAATTCCCTATTTTCCAAATTTAATATGTTAAACCAAGACCAGTACACTAATACGTGTAACTGTCTACTTGAAGTTTACCTTTGTTAAAATGACACAGATGCACTCTCTCAAATATGCTGGCCCTAAATTTGGCACATATTTACACATTTTTTCTGGTCAATATTATGTCACAGAAAAACAAACATAAAACATCACAACTCTTTAAAAATTTGTCTTATGAATTTTTTACTAGTTATTGTATTAATAAAATAATTTTAGAGTTATTACTTTTGTAATTAAAGAAGGAAAAGACCATGGAAATAGCTGTTTTACTCTCATCCCTATTTCTAGTTTTAGCAAACAAATTTTAAGAAAACTGCCAGTTTAACATCATTTTCTCAATTCATTTGTTCTAGCATGGCTTTTAAGAAATTTATAACATGTCTATTGACACCTTCATTCCATAAAAGCACATTTTCTAGCATGGCTGCCTTTTTTTCAACCTGAAATATATTTGTCTATAGTTGTAGTCTATGGCCTCAATAAATTTTAATCAATTGTTTGTTTCAAATCTCACAGCAATATAAAATTTAATTGTGAAGCTAAATTTAAGGTAGCCTTATGACTTATTTAATCATGCTTTTCATTATATTGTTTTTGGAAAATAAATATTTCTTATACGTTTCAAAATAGTGTTAGTGATTTTTCTTCACATTTTAATAAAGCCCCAAGAGTTCTGATTTCATGTAGTCAGTAATTATGATTCATACAGAAGTTTCAGATTTGTATATTCAGTTCTATTTCTAATACTAAATACTGTAGTTGAAATCACACGAGTACATAATTTTACATGAACTGTTCCTACTTTTTTTTAGTTACTCAATAATTTTAGTATGGATCAGTGCTATTATCTTCTGCACTGTGAAAGTTATTTTAGGATTTATACTTAAATTTCTCTTGAATTTTTCACAATATCTTAATCTTCATACTTTGATTTACAGAGTTTTATAAGGTCATGAGGATGTAAATTTTTATGTCTCCCTATCAAAATTTAAAATGCTGCTTTAATTAACAAGTAATGGGTACATTGTAGATCACTGTCTCTCTACATTTTCCAAGGCAATATGAGTTTTCACTTTCAATTTAAGTTTTGGTACTGTTCCACATTTTCTCATGTGGCAGACTTATAATCTGAAAAGAGAGTGTTTTTTAAATTTAATTATAATTTGTATAATTCTAATAGAATCATATATTCTGCTAAGGCACTATTAAAGAGGAATTTAATTGTATATAGCATCAAATTACTTTCAACCTTTTTTATATAGAAGCATGGCTTTTTTTAGGCAACACATTGTAGAATCTTGCTTTTTTATCTACCTTTTCTATTTAATTTTTTCAATTAAATTGGAGTTTTTAAATAATAATATTTAATGTGAATATTGATGGGTTAAGATTTAGACCTAAAATTTATTATTTCATTTTGTTTCTCTATTTTATATATCTCTGTGATATGTATATATATTTTATTATATATTTTATTATTCCATTGTAACTACTGGCTTTTTTTTTTCTGGTTACTCTACAGATTGCAATATATTCAAATAAACTTTCACAGTCTACTAAGTTAATTTTGTACTACCTCTAAATCAGAATTTTTGAAGACTTAGGTGGTCCTTTTGTCTCCCACTGACCTTCACGTTATGGTTATTGTAAATGCACATGCGTTGCAAACTCCACAATAATATCTTATAAATTTTACTTTAAACATTTATATTTATTTCAAAGAACATATGTGGTAACAGGTCTTTAATTTTTACCTAGCTCTTTTTACTATTTTTGTTGCTCTCTTTATTCTTGAAGATCCAAGAACCCTTTTGGTGTCATTTACCTTTATCTTATGGATTGCTGTTAGCATTGACAATAGAGAGGTTTTCCAGAAATAAATTTTCTTCACCAGAGAATATCTGATTTTACAACTAAATGACAATTTCTCTGAATACAGAATTCTAGACTGACAATTATTTAAGCACTTTTAAAGATGTTCTACTTTCTTCTAGCTGCAATGGTTTCTGATGAGAAATTTGTAATCATTGCAATGTTTCATCTTTTTCTAGTTGCTTTCAAGAGTTTTGTTTGTTTGGTTTTTAGCAGTTTGATTATAATGTGTCTAAACATGGTTTTCTTTGAGTTTATCCTTTTTGGATCCCTGAGCTTCTGGAATCTGTAAACATGTTTCAGGATATTTATGAAGTTTTCAGCTATTTCAGCTATATATATATTTCATATATGTATTTGTATGTGTTTATCATATGTATATATATTTACATATATATTAATATAAATGTAAAATAAATATATATCTATACATATACACATATACGATTTTTCCCACCAAGCACTTCTCATTTTATTCTGAGAATCTAATTACAAATATGTTAGAATTTTTGATAGTTTACCACGGGAACTTATATGATGTCCTAAATATTCCTGACACTACTTAAGTGTCTGTGGCTAACTGATTTTGGTATCACAAAATAAAATGGATAAGATGAATATATAATTTTAAAGATTTTTTCATGAAGTAGGATCCAAGATTTTATTTTCTCTCCCTCCACTATTCATATCTTTTTATCCACAAAATTCATTTCTCACTGTGCTGTTGCTTTATTTTAAAGAGGGAGAAAAAATATGTGTTTTGAGCTTAGGAATTATAATTTGTGCTATGGGATAAGTGTAAACATCTATGAAGGCTGGGTTGTGCTCCTTTTGACAGAAAACTATGTTATACTTTTCATGGCTTAGAGGAAGAGGTGTGCTACAGTGCACAGGTTTTCTCTAAACACTTTTAAGGTCTATTAATTTCTCCTATAAAGTATGTCTGCTTGGTAACCTCAGCCTTCACACTGGTATTTTATTAGTCCAATGATTATAAGGCTTCTCCTAATGGAATTTTTATCTATCTAGGTGGAATAAGTGTTCCTTGCTTAGTGTATAAACCTGGAAATACTAAACTAAGTTATTCACAACAGTTTAAATTAAGCCCAGTGAATAAATGGCAACATAGGAGAAAGGGCATTAAATTATCTGTATAAATTTAAACAATTTATCTACAACAAATTTGTACTAATATAAAGATTTAAAATTTTGAAAAAATATATTTTTATTTAAAAAATCAGATATTTTAATAATATTAGTGTATTTTTTAGGTTTTGAATGAAAGTACAAATTAAACATATATTAAGGAAGAATCTTGATTTTGAATGAAAATACTTTGATGATTACTAAATGCATATATAGGTTTGGATGTACTTACTTTAGTAAAATGATTTATATGCCCCAGTTTTCTCTATATAGATGTAATTAAAGATATAATTTTTGATTTGAGATTAAGTATAATGTTTCTCAGATGGTTCCACCAAAATACATCTATTGGCAAAAAAAAAATGACTTTGTATTCCCCTTACCTTCTTCTACATATCACCCCTATCCCGGGTATATATAAAAATAATTGAATGAAACAGTTGTATGTATTTTAAATAAATACAAAATTTTGTGAAATTGTGTTTAGTCATAATTTACATATTTCAATTTTTATACTCAGAACCTCTGGTAAAAAGTCATGTTCCAGAAAGATATGGTAAGCTTATCTGAGAGAGACTAATATATTCCAGAAACATGAGGTATGGACAACTAAATCTGAGCAGCAAGAAATTAGGTAAAACTTTCCCATGAGGATTGGGTAATTAAAAATAAGCTTTAATTTCTTATCTCTGAGTGAGATAACTGATATTTCTGTTTAATAGCCGAGTAGCCTAATTTATCTTGGCTTTTTTTCAGTACTATTGGAAAGTGGTTCTCCCATCTTCCCTTGCCAAGATTTTCAAGCATGGCTCTTAAGGTCTGGAGTAGTATTTGAAAGGATTTTATCCAATACTCAGATGCATAAGGAAATTACAATGTGAAAGGTTCAGAGTACAGACTCTGGACCATAAATGTTCCAAAAAAAAAGAATGAAAGAAAAGAAAGAAATAAAGAGAGAGAGAGAGAGAGAGAGAGAGAGAGAGAGAGAGAGAGAGAGAGAGAGAGAGAGAAAGAGAGAAAGAGAGAAAGAAAGAAAGAAAGAAAGAAAGAAAGAAAGAAAGAAAGAAAGAAAGAAAGAAAGAGAAAGAAAGAAAGAAAGAAAGAAAGAAAGAAAGAAAGAAAGAAAGAAAGAAAGAAAGAAAGAAAAGAAAAATATTACAGATACAGTAGTAAATGTATTTTTTATTATAAAAAGCATTTAATGTTTTCATCCTAAAATAATATTTTTTAAAATTTGGGGGTAAAATGGCCTTGATAAAATTGTGGTTTTAATTATTTTTGATATGTAAGAAAACTTGCGCTGTGCTTCAAGATGAAAGAGAAGTATTGAATGTGATAGGTGACATAGAAATAGCAAAGTACCTATGTCCCCTCTGACCTGGAACACCAGTGGAATTCCTAGTGAAAGAATGGGGAAAGAGATAAATTAAAGAATTAATATATTAATCAATCAATAAATTAATCATTATTAAAAATTAATAACACTTTATAGATAGCCATTTCTTTCTGAGTCTAACACTGTGAAAGGGAGAGGACTGTTTCCCCTATCTCTAGGTTTAACCTAGCCCTTCTTTGGCAGCTAAGGTATAGATAACCTTAAGCAAAAAATACCCTAGAAATTACAGCATTCTCTTAATCCAATGGAGGTCTTTGAATGACTATATGGTAAATAAACTTCAACACTAAGATTGTGGAGCTAAAAAGGAAACTAAAGATGACTAGTTCCTGGGAACTTTAAAGAACACTGGTTTGTCATATATATAATATGAAAAACTAATTTTAGGAAATGTCAAAAATAACTAACTTTGGAGCTAGAATTTCAAAGGCAAGCTTGGAAATTCTGAACGAATATTTGAAATCAAGCTACTTTAAATCTACTTGACTCATCTCTGTATGGTGATACCTGGTGACACGTGCACATTAATAAATAGAACACACTCTAAACATACCGTATGCTTTTAAGTGACTAAAATTAAGTGTCTTATCCATTATGCTTCTCTATTTACTATTATCAATATGAGACACTACATTTTATTCAGAAACTAGAACTAGAAATTTCCAAAACATACTCAGTTTAAATCTTTTTCTTATCCCATTTCCATTTGCTTAAAGATACAATTTAATCATTACTACTCATGCAAAAGATAAAATTTAATCATTACTTCCCATGCAAAACATTTTTTCCAGTTTTTTCTTTCTTTCTCCTTTACAGATAGAGTTTTATAATAGTTTAAATGTATATAATATTTTCTCTTTCCAATTGGCCAGCAAAGCAATCTAACTCTACAGATTGATTCATTTTTAAATTTATTTTCAAATGGCTTAGTAGTCAACCAGTATCTGCAGAATGAAGGCAGAATTCCATGTGATACATTTGTTTGCTTTTTCCATTTAGAACTTGCCTATTAGACAGCCTTCATTTCTAGCCATGTTGTTCCTTTTACTCTATCCTCTAAGTACCCCAAACTTTTCATAAAGCTTGGGATATGCTATATACTGTCACATTCCCATGCCTTTGCTCATACTGAATTCATAGGTTGAAAGCCAGATGACCTTCGGTATCATTAATGTTCTATTCATCTTTCAAATCTCAGCTCAGCTACTTCTCCATCATGATATTGTTCTTAATTTTTATTTGGATTGTTATATTTTCTTAGTGATTATAAATCTTTGCTTCTACTTCTACTGTAATGTTTGTTTTTTTTTACAACTTCACACTTATCTTAGATGTTCAAATTGCCCCTTTCTATTGAGGTAAAATTTTCATAACATGAAATCAACCATTAGCCATCTTAAATGTATAATTTAGAGGCATTTAGTACATTTATAGTATTGTACAAAAATTACCTCTAGTTTCCAGACATTTTCATTATCTCCAAATGAAACATACTCATTAACCAGCCACTCCCATTTTTTTGGTCCTTGCAGTCATTGTAGGTTCTATCTCTATAGGTTTACCTACTTTTTAAATGTTCTTTATAGATTTAATCATGCAATCTGTTACCTTTTGTATCTGGTTTACTTCACTTAATGCTTTTACTGTTCATCCAGATTGTAGCATGTGTTAATAGTCCATTCTTTTTTATGGCTGAATAATATTCTACTGCATAGATATCTGACTTTTTTTATCAGTTTATAAGATGATGGACCTTTGGGTTATTTCCACCTTTTGGCTATTATGACCAGTGCTGCTATGAAGATTCATGTACAAGTAATTTGTTAGAATACCTGTTTTCAATTATTTATTATACTTGCCTAGAAGTATATTTGTTGGAACATATAGTAATTCTATCTTTAAATTTTTGAGGGTCTGACAAAATGTTTTCCACAGTGGCCATTCCTGTTTATATTCCCACCAACAATGTTAGAGGATTCTAATCGCTTTACATTCTTTCTAATATTTGATATTTGGTGATGATGATGATGAAGATGATGATGATTAAAACCTAGGGGATGTGGAGTTATATTTCATTATAGTTCTGATTTGCATTTCTTTAATGACTAATGATATTCAACAGCTTTTCGTGTGCCTGTTGGCCATTTGTATATCTTCTTTGGAGAAATGTCTCAGAGTGAATAAACAATGCACAGAATGGAGAAATATTTGCAAATCACATATCTGCTAAATTCTAATATTCAGAATATAAAAAGAGCTTTCTCAACTCAAAAGTAGAGAAAAACTACTCAACTAGAACTATGCAAAGAACTTGAATCGCCATTCTTAATCACTGCATTTTTTAAAGAATGAGCATAGAGACTGAGTTCTTCCTTATTTATTCTTATAATCCATAGGAAGGTACATAGTACAGTTATACTAAGTGGGTTTCAAATTTTTATATTTATTCAAATTTTTGCAAAGATGTAGATTGAGGGCTCCATCAACTACCAATACTAATTAAATCCAAAAGTGCTATGCTAATTTAGGATACATAACCCTAAAATATGACAGTAGACTCAAGTCATTAGGGCTTTCAGAAAACTGGCCAGCACAATGAATTTTTCCACAACATATGTAACTTATTGTTTTCTTAAATTTAAGTTTTATTTTATCAAAGTTGTTGTGGTTAATTTTATGTGTCTACTTTGATAGGACATGGGTATATAGATATTTGATCAACCACCAATCTAGATGTTGCTATGGAAGTATTTTTCAGGTGAGTTTTAAGAGAGTTAAGCAGATTACCCTTCATAATGTGGGTGGACTTCATCCAATCTGTTTACAGCCTTAAGTAGAAAAGATTAATGTCCCCTGAAGAAGAGAGGTTTCTGCCTGCAGACTACCATGCTGATTATAGACTTGCTAGCCTCCACAATAATGTAAGCCAGTTCCTTAAAATAAATTTCTTGATAGATGGATTGATGGATAGATAGACAGACACACATGCACACACACGTGCGCGCGCGCGCGCACACACACACACATGCACACACACACACACACACGTATTTATTCATCCTAGTGTTTTATTTATTTTTCTGGAGAACTTTGACTAATACTATTGTATACTCATTTTAAAGAGTTAAAAAAATTTTAAAGTCTCATTTTTAAAAAAATGGATATTATCCTTTCCATCCTCACTTATTTCTTGCTCCCCAAAGACAACTGCTTTCAAATATTTTAGCAAATGCTAATAATTTTTACTCCCACTATTCTAAATAACATCTTTATAATACCATTTATTTTTTCCACTTATGTATTTTTCTGTGGTTTACTTTACTAAAAAAAGATGAAAATTCGTTAATTTTTACCTGCTTTTTTTCATTGCAAAAATTTTTAGTCTCTGAACATTCTATTATAATTTTGGATAATTGATCATTTGGTATTTATATTTTTATGAATTATAGATATTCATAGTAATGTGTAATTATATATTACGAATGTACATAATTAAATATTACATGCAGATATACATTGTGTATGTATATATACATTCTAGCATGTGTATATGTGTGCATGTACCTTTTCTATTTTTAATGTAGATATCGGATCTCCTTTTGTCATCACTGAAATTTCTCTCACATTTTTACTGTGAAAAATTCTCATGAATTTTCTAGTTTTATTTTTTGAGTTACTCTTCTATTTTAGTGGAGTATATATATTATTAATTTCTAAGAAAGATTGAGCCTAAAGACATATATGGGACACTGAGTGTGTGAAAATGTATTTATTCTTCCATTTAATTAAAATTCAGACTGGACATAAATTTTTATTTCAGACATTTTTGAGAGTTTATTTTAATATTCTCCAACTTCCAATGTATGTTTTGTTATCCTTGATCATTTCCTTGTGATTTTTTTCTCTTTGAATTGCTAAGAATTTTTTATTATTCTGAATGGTCTAAATTTCAGAAGGATATGTCTTTGTTTGGATCATTTCTATTTATTTTTTAGCTACTTACTTAGTGGATCCTTGCTATCATAAACTTGTTTTTTTACATCTGAAAATTTTATTGTATCATTTCATTGCCAATGTTCTTGCCCTGTTTTTGGTGCTCTTTCTTTTTTAAATAACTTCTATTATTTAAAGCTTAGTCTTTCCTGTTTCTCTAATCTAATCTTTTTATTAAATTTTTATTTTTTCTGTTATATTTTCAAATACTATTTTTTGAATGGTATTTATTTATAGTAGCTTATTTTTTTCATAGAGGCAATGCTATCTGACATTTTAAAGCTTATAATGGTGACAAAACCCTTAAAGATTTCTTTCCCTACTTTTATATGTTTTCTAAAAGTTATTATTTCTGTTCACTTCTTTTGTTTTCTGTGTTATCATTAGATTTTATTTTCCTCCAGTACTTGATATTCCTTATCTCAATATATTTAAGAATTATGCATTAAAATTCTGTGTGGGATCACCATGTGTCCTAATCTGCTTTGTCAACTGAATTTGATTGAAGGGTGATCTGGCAGGGCTGTTATATTTAGAAAAACAAAAATAAAAATATCTTTATGTCTTTTCTCTGAGGTAGTTTTTTTCTCTCAGTAAAGATGTCTCCTAAATTTTACTAAAATGATACTAATTAACTAGGCTTGTTTGTTGTGGGAGTTCTTAGAGTTTAGTGAGAGAAGAGGCTAGGTATTCATTATTCATTAATGATAATTAATGTTTGCTGAGCACTTATTTTGTGCCAGGTACTAATTTTAGTGCCCTGCCTTCTTTTTGAATTATTTCTCATACAACTCTATGTATTAGGTACAGAAATTATGTATATGTCACAAGCAATAAATCAGAGCCTGATAGGTTAAATAACTCATCTAAAGTCACAGGACTGGGAAGTGAGAAATTTGTAATTTTTCGATAGAATGGTTGGACTTTACTTTTTTCTCTTTCGAATCTGTAACTAAAGGATCTTGACTTCTATTGCTCGTATTAGAAGGGTTTATTAATTTTTTTACTTGTTTGTATTTTTAAGACTTTTTTTTACCTCTTCTAAAAGGAAAAGCATTGCCAATTATTCAGATCAATTTTTAAAATGCATTATATGTGATTATAGGTAAAAAGATGAATATATAACGCATTTTGCTTTGTTCTATGTATAAACGCTGTACCTCCAAAGCCTTGAGAAAATTTGAGATATCCATATTATGCTGTGATCACAATGCATTAATGAAAGGGCTAGCTATGATGATTATTCTGTCTCATTGCAGCAGAAGTATTTTTTCTGCCTTTTCATTAAAATTTTCCAATTTTTTTGGTATAGAATTTTAGTCATCCTTTAACAGAAAAGTTGTTAAGGCAATTTTATTTCTATTTTGGAAGAAAAAAGTGAAGCCAAAGTAGAACCGATTTTTGGATGCTGAACTTAAAAACATTTTTATTTATTTTTATTTTTTGTTAATCAAGGCTAGATTAAGGTAGGGAAAACATCTTATATATAAAAGTGATTAAATTAATAAGGTAACAAAGTTTTGATATTCTACATATTATTGTGAACTTTAATTGTGAGTAATAATTTTGTGAAACACTGAATTCAGCGGTAATGTAAATGAAAATGCTAGTAATATAACAATAAGTTTGAGAACAAAACCAAAAAGGCACATTTGTTAAAATAATTAATTTTGAGTAATGTTATACTTCCTAAAATAATGACAGCTTCAAATTATGTCCTTTTTTTTCTCTTTGTCCTTTAGCTTTATTATACTTAACATTATAAATAACAACATTTTTTTCTTTTTTTTTTCTTTCTTCTTTGCATTAGCTGTGAATTTTGATGTATACTAATCCACCAGGTTCACTTTTGGCCAACGTGCAAGAATTCATCATGGCTGTCATTCTTGAGTGTAAGTACATTTTTAATGCAAGGCCTTCATTACTCTCTTACATAAGCCTTCCTCTGAACTACTTTGTTTTCTTTTCTACTCTATTATTTCTAATTAAATGTTTCTCAAATCCTAAGAACTACTTGCATTAGTGAATGAATAGATTCTATTCATTTTATTTTCTATCAAATTATTTTTGGATTTTAAAGTTTTCTTGATCCATTAACTACTCAGTCTTAATTTTGTCTTGTCAAATTCCTAATTATTATTTTCTAGATTTTTCATCTACTAGTTCTTACAGTACTTGTGTTGCTGGACAATGTAAAATTTTGCATTTAAGGAAGTTCTGTTAAATGGTATAATGATGAGATATCTCACTAGGTATTTTGGACTGGCATCAGAAATTGTTATGTAATGTAAAAGGAAATAACCTAATGTACAAGAAGTGCATAATAATCAAATGGATAAATATTTGTATGTGTATTTACTTTAATGATTATTGGGGAGAAGCTATTTTGCATAGATATTGAGAGAACATGAAAATATTAAGCATGTATGAGAGAGCAAGAACAGGATCAAATAATGCTATTATCTGTAATTTAACAACTTTATTTCTCACAGATATTCATATTCCTCTTTCAATCTATAAACAAGACCTATAAAATTTAGTTAAGAAATAAAATTTAAATTTATCTATTTTTCTCTCATTTTTATTTCCAGCACTATATCAACCCCCAGATAGCTTACCTAGAATTCCGTAGTTAATACCCTCTTAATTTGTTTCCTTTCTTCCACTTAAGTAAAGTTATGTCACTACTACGGTTAGAATCTTTCAATGGCTTCCCATGACAGTTAGGAAAAATATCCAAACTGTTTATGCAAGACTGAGAGCTGTAGGGTCAGCTGTCAGCCTTCCACCTAGATTCTTTATTGTACAACATTTTCCATTCATAACTGTGTCTTCACCATCCTGACATTTATTGTGTTTCTCTCACACTCCAAGCTTTTCTTCTCTATAAAAGAAACCGGTATTGCCCAGACTGCTGAATGGCTAGCAACTTTCTCATTCTTTGCCTCAGCTTGAATGTGACCTTTTAGAGATCACATCTTAAGTTACCCTTTTTTTTTTATCTTACCTTCAGTTATTCTAAATAAAATTTTACAACTTTTTTAAAAAAATAGTAATTATTATGCTCTAAAATAACACTACTCTCTTCTTTATTTTTGTCTCTCAGAACTAGAACATAAGCTCTATGAAATTCTGGCTACATAGTATTAGAAGTTATAAAGTGTACATATTAAACAAGTTAATATTTTAGCCTATTCATGAAACAATTACCTATTAGACAATGTACGTAAAATAAGAATTTTAGAAGAAAAATATTATTTTATTCCTCTCTGTCTTGTAAAAATAATGAAGAAATATTCTGTGATTTTAGATTTTGTCATTTTTTTAGAACTAGCATATTTAAGAGTTTAGTTAGTATGTTGCAGCTGAGGAGCAAAAGTGGCTTAGTCACTGAGCGGGCTCGGGAGATGGTAAGACCAATATCTTTTCTTAGGAGCAACAAGATTGTGTGTGAAAGTAGGGTTGCATGTAGAAACAATAAGAAGAGAGTAAGGTAAAGGAATATGAAGGTGATTGAAAAGAATCTCTGGTATTATTCACAATAATACATTTAGCAGGCTCCTACTAAACAGGAAATAGTTACATTAGTTGCTACAAAAAGTTAAAGTTTCTTTGCTACTAAGTCAAGCACTTGTAAATTCTCACACTTAATCCAAATAAGAAAATGTATGCCATGTACTGTTTAAAGAACTCATCATGTGGGAACAGCCTTTTTCCCCCCTGGTTTATGATTTATGATATGGCAAAACATCTTCCAAGTTTTCCCCAAGTGTGGTTATAAACACATATTGAGAATATAGGATTGTAACAACAAGGGAAATAAGATAAAGGATATAGATGTTATTAATTTATTTCTTAATATTTTTTAAACTATTATAATGAATAAAGAGAATGTTCAGATATATCTATATATCTCTACATTTATATTTATATATAAATCTTATCACATGCTTTGGACAAAATTATGTGTGCAACAGGGCGTTTTTGTTCTGTTGCTTTTTTTAAGAGGCAGAACTAAAATTATAATGATACAAATTGCCATAACTTTTTTTTTCCTGTTTAGATGGAAATGACATTTTTTTAGAGTAATTTTCTTTTAGAGGTGGATCTGAAACAGAATACATTTTAGTGAACCTTTAATTATGCCCATATAAGGAAAGTGTCTACCCATTGTAAAGCACTACATGAAGTAATCTAAGAACAGATGTTTAAGACTCGGATGATTATTCTGTTTTGTAATATAAACAGTGCCTTATGCAAAATATGATACTCATTAAAAGTTTGTTTTTATATCTGGACTTGGATTAATATGGTATCCATTCCTGTTAAATTGTGTTTACTGTGAGCAAGTAATGGTTTACAGAAGGCACAGATTTGAATATAAAGGATAGAAGAGGTGTTCTTAGAAATATCTATACTTTATTTTGTTTATTGGTATATAAGAGTTCACTGTGTATCATTAAAGGTCTAGTTGGAAAATAGAGACTAATCCAGGTATTTCAAGCCTAGAGAATTCAAGGAATTTGTTAAATAGAATGAAGAAAGGGCTGAGAATTATTGTAATAGTAATGCTACCCAGAGATGAACAGTTGAAGATACTATCATTGCTAGGGCAGGAAGTGCACAGCAGGGGGAGGGGGGAACAAATCTCAGCATTCTGGATTGAGTTTGAACCAAAGTGCAACCAAAGCAGTGCTACCCAGAAGAGGCCAGTGCCACAAGAGGACGGTCAGCCAAAGACACTGGAATTACATGAAGCCACTACTAAACTCATTGCTGGAGGCAGAGAGAAATAAGAAATACTCTTCCTTTCTTTTCATTCAAGATTTTTATTCAAATCTTGCACAATTGCCTTCATTGACTGAATCTATCAGGAAACCAGGGAGCAAGAGAGCTTTTGAAATGTAGCTTACAAGAGAAAGATGAGAAATGGATCTGGAAGTAAACAAGCTAATGATAAGCACAGAGGGCTTCTTCTATATTTTCACAAAAAAATCTTTAAAAGTTTCAACCCATTCTTAGATATTTCTGGATAATCAAGGAAAGCTTCCTTACCTAGGAAGAGCTTAGTGAAGAATTACAGGCCCCCACTGAGTTTGCTCTAGTGGTGTTAGTGGTGATTTCCATTGAAGAATGATTACACTAAATGTAGGGACTGAGAATTGGCTTAAAAAGAAGTACAAAATAGAAGAATTTGGGCCCTATCTTTGAAATTCATGAAAATAAAAAGGAGCTATAGAGACATTAAAAAAACTGATTTTTGTTATTAATAAGGATTTGAATGAAAATAAAATATTCATTCAGTACTTGTGAACATAAAATATATTATTTGTTGGTATATTACTATGTTAATTGTAATATCTGAACTTTTTAAAAAAGTACTAGATATGATTAACATGGGATTCTCTAGATAGAAAGTGTCTTTTAAAGTGATATTTGGTACTTGAAATTTATAACTTATCTATTGAGGACTAGAAAAAAGAATGAAAAAAGAATTTAACAACTCTTTAAGAGTGTATCTGCAAAGTCAAAAGCCTAGAACATACATAGAAGACTTATAGATCACAGTGCCATTTAAAAGATACACAAAAACAAATCTCAGATGCTTAATATTTGATAACGTCCAATGTCTTCTGATTCAAAAAACAGATTTAGTTATGAATGTAAGAATGTTAAGTCAGAGAGGTAAGAGCCTTTTGTTCAGTTTGCCACATGCTTCCACAGTTGTGGAAAGGTTAATCACAAAAACATAACCCTAACTCTGTATCATTCATATTGTTTTTGCATTCTTAATTAATCACTTGTCTTGTAAGTGGTTCCAAGAAAAACATCCTTCAGGAAGGGTTCTCTGAAATATTGCTCTGATGTAAATAGTTCTAATGGCATTAATGGTACTTTTGATAGTGTTAAAGGGGCTGGTAGCCCACAGGCAGCTGAGGCAAAACATTCACTTGCACTGTCATACTTAAACTCTTTAATCCAATGTCTGTAGAAGTCTCAGGATAACAGAGCAATTGCTATCAGAAATATTTTAGTGAAAATAAAGAGTATAATGGAATTCTTTGGTGATTTCTAATTGTGTTGCAGTACTTAGAGAGAAAAAAAAAATTAGTTCAGGGCTTTAAATTCACAACTAGAGGTCTTGGAAAATAATCAGAAAAATCTGTGATGACTCTACAATAAATCCTTATTCTCCGTAGACAGAGACAAGATTATAAAAACAAGTCTAAAGTCTAATCTTGTAGGTGGTTGAATTGCAATGAAAATTGAATTCACAATCTCACAAGTGCTCTTATGTTAAAATTAAGTCACTAACTAGAAAAGTGTGTGTGAATTCTTGTCAGCTAGAAATCTTGGTTGCTAATTTGAGACTGAGCCTCCTCTGCCTGCAGAAGCAACCTTCTTCACCTGAGGGCCCAGGTCTCCATTTGCTTGAAGAACTAATTGCCACAAAGGGAATTGCTGATATTTCTAAGGACTATGCCCACCCACTCTCATTGCTTCTAGAACTAAATTAGACTTAACTCTGAAGGCTCTAGATGATAAGTTATGAATTTTATCCCATGAAGAAAGTTAAAAATATATGATTTTTTATTTAAATTAATGCTTCCTACAGGTGAATAAAGATAGAATAAGATAATGTTGGGTTGAGTCATATTTGTTGGCAGATATTCCGGATTCATTGTATTAGCTCTAGCAGTTTGGAGAGATTCTAAGAGTTTTTAGGTTGTCTTTCCAAGGAGCAATCTCAGCAGAAGAGGTCTTAGTAATTAGGTGATAAAAAATGTTCTTTTCTATAGACATCATTCAACATTTTCCCACCAATACCTGTTGCTGAGTGTCTGAATTGCCCTCAGCTAGTCATTATCTCTAATGATTGAACAGCAATTATTTTATTTTTCCAGTTTCACAACTTTGGTTTCTGCAGATATCCAGGTCTTAGTTTTATTGTAAAAGAATGCTTCAGCAGGGAACATGGCAATGGTTCTATTAAACTGGGAATTGAGAGAGACTGCCATATGGCTTCTGTGAGCTCCTTATTCCAATAAATCAACATGAAGAGAAGTGAGTTACTGTGCTGAATAGAATACTTAACCCTCACTTTCAAATAGAAATTAGTTTGCTACTACACAATGAGAGCAAAGAGATGTTATGTCTGGACTGAGGGATAACCCATGAGAGACCTCTCAGGACTCTCATGTCCTGTGATAAAAGTTAACAGAAAACGATTACAACCCAAGGCAGTCAGAACTACTATGACCTATAGCCATCAGGGTAATGATTCGGACACCCCACAAAGCAAAGAATCATGGGCAGAGCAGTTGTTGGCTAAAGATATGGAAATATAGAATGATTGTGGAAGAAGCAGATATAAATGCCAGTAATGAAATATGAAATAAGGAATGTGATAGTTATAATAGTTCTTTATTTTTATATGAATACACCAGTAAATATTTTCTTCTTGCGTTCTATTGCTTTAAATAAAATGTTTTAATAAGAATTGATGTATAAGAATTTAAGAATATCAAAGTGTTTTTGACTCAATTAGAAGTGGACTCAAACTTCATCCAAGGATAAATAAATGATACATAGGGCTTTATTTCTTCTTTGGTGGAGCAAGTTAGCATGTTTTTGTTTATATAAGAAATAATTACATTATGCTATATGCAAATGATTTAAAATTGCTTGTTTTTGAAAGTTTAAAATAGTTAAAATACAATATTTGGTGTGAATATATAGTTGATAAGAGCTGTACTGTAGATATTTAGTACTATGTTAATTAAGTTGGGACTACATTTCCTGGAATTCCAGTTCCTTCTGGGTTCTGGGAATAATTACAAAGATAAAGGCAGGCTTGAGGGAATCTATCAAGGGATGATGAACCACCACAAAGCATCATAAAAGCAGTAAATCATCCTGGGCCTGAACATTGTTACATATAAAATTCTTATTCATCAAATATGTGTTTCAACTAAAAGTTCTTTGTTGTCTCCATTTTCTGTTAACGTTAAGCATGAAAAAAATCTACTAGTATATTTTATATCTTTGCAGTAATTTATTTAATGAATAATTATTAATCATGTGAGAGTTCACTCCTTATTTCAGATATTGGATACGTTAGTAAATAAAAGATATTTTTCCACTTTAGACCTTACATTATCTCTTATAGTTCAGTGGAATAGTGAGTAAATTGCATGTTTTTAGAATATGCTAAATGCTGTAGAAACAGGAAAATATAGGTAAGAGAATGCAGGAGTCGCAAGGCCTAGGATGATGGCACACTATTAAACAGAATTATCCAGATAGGTTTCACAGATAAAGAGAGGTGTAAGTTTAGCCTTGGAGAAGCTGAGGTAGTCAATTAAGCAGTTGTCTGGGGAAAGAAAATTTTAGTTAGAGGGGACAACTAAAAAAGCAAAGACCCTTAGGTTCGAGTGTGCTGGGAATACTTGGGAAACCACAAAGAAAGCAGTGTGACTGGAGCAAAAAAGAGAAATAAGAGATAACAATAAATATTTGAGTACATGAGGAATAAATCATGTGAGGTCAAGAGAGGTTTTTTTTTTTTTTTTAAAGAAAGAAGGCATAAGGTGAGTATGTGCTTATAAAAATGTTTTACTAAAGAGGAAAATAAAATCATACAAGAAAGAGGAGGCAGTTTTTTGGAATTCTATCCTTGATCAGGTTAGTGAAAATGGGACAAAATGCACAAGAGCGACCACAGATGGTAGTGAGTTGTTAAATGTGGTGGTATCATGAAGTGGAAATTCTATTCTGATAATTTCTGTTTTCTCTGTAGTAGATAGAATACATGGTTATCCAACTAGAATGAGAACAGGAGATATCTGAAGGTGCGTGGAATGAGGAGAAGGCATGGATAGTCTAGGAGACTAGAAGAGCAGCACTAAAGGCCCACTCAGTATTAGTGTTTGTGAATATAAAGTGAGGCCAGTCTTTATGTTCATTCAACCATGTTTAGCGGTGCAGTGAGATAGATATCATCATAATTACTGTTTGCCAGAAAGGTCCAAGGAGGCGATAGAGAAATAAGATTTAAGGTTTCTGCAAAGGTGGAGTTCTAATGAAGGGTCATGGATTCCCTTTGTTTAGGGGATAGTAGAGTCTGCAAATGGTGACCTTAGGGCAGTGCTTTCAAAATTCCCCGCAAACATTTTTAAAAAACAGGTTATAGTTTCACAAACTTAGAATTCTGAATTCAGTAGGTTTAAGGAGGATCCTAGAGTTTGTATTTCTAACAAGTCCCTAGTCAATGCTTATACTATTGTCAGTGACTTCATTTGTGAACCCATTCTTTTAAGATATTCTTAAGGCTATGCTATCTCTTTTTTCCCCCCTTTATCCTTTGTTCTTATTCTCTGAGATGATCTCTCTGCATTTTATGTATTCATTAACTAGTTCACTTATATTCATTCATATATTAATGTTAATCTATTAGAAATTCACCACAGTTTTTCCTAAAGGATTTGACATGAGCACATAACCCATATTTTTATAAAAAGATATAAAAAATATGGCTACTTCCTCATTATTTTTACCAGTCTCTCCTGGCTAGAACTTTGTTTGGATTACTTCTCATGATTTTTTTATTTTTTAAATGATGATGTAATAATTATGAATCTTAAAAAATAATTTACAAGGTTTATCTAGATTTTTTTAGTCTAAAACTGTAAATAGGTTTAATATATTTTTTAAAAATCTTCCCCAAAACAAATCAACATAAAATTTAATAAAAGATATTTTTCCATGGACACTTATTTATCTTTAAGTTTTAGAGAAAAAAAGAAAATCTATACTGGAACATTAATAGTAGTGTAAGCAGAGCTATATTGTTTTATAAAATCTGTGGTCACTTTTAAACTCCTATCAGTATAGGAAAATAACCGAGGAGGTTTCCTCCAAATTAGTAAGACAAATCCAGCAACTGAATGGCATTGTCTTTAAAGGGAGTCAACAAGAATCCAGAAGGAACATTTGGTGAAGAATTCGCTAACTGCCTTTATTAGCTTCTGAGCTACCTCTAAGTTACAGGTACTTCCAATTTTGTTCTGCAGATAATTTGAGCTCCATCTGTGGCAGATAAATATTTTTTAGTATGCTATTACAAATTATGGCTTTAGGCATTGTTACACTTCCCCCTTGAAATTTCACTACATAAAATATTGTGTTTCTTGATTCTGTGTATAATTTCATAGTGGAAAAAACAGTGACAGAAATGGAGGTAATATTTTCTATTGTCATTTGTTGGTTGGTTTCTTTCCAAAACAAAGTTGTTTTAAATTCTAAGTATATTTCCTAACAGAGTCTATACTACATGCCTTCAATGGAAGTCAGAAGTACTGTAAATAAATTTTAATTCATATAAAACTTACATAGTAACTATGTAATTATACAATTTGGTTTGAAATAAGGAAGATTTGACTATATTTTGTGGATAATTTATACAGTGCTTAATTTTTATGAATTATAATTCATCTTGACAGAAATATTTTGTAAGTTAATAAAATTTAAAAATATTTTGTAGTTCGATGTCTCATTACCTTCTAGATGCATTCCTTATATGGTTTTAGAATATAAACTTAGAATATGATATACTAAATTTGTATATAAAGATGGTTCAGAGGCCTGGAAGCTTGTTTGCTGTAGAGATCATAATAAGGACAGTTATATCTTGCATAGTAGATATAGAAAGAAAGGCCAAATTAGATGAGTAAAAACACAAAGTTTAGAAAATTTGGAAATTCACATTTATTAGCATGTGATACAAGTACAAAACAGTATATGGTATCAAAAAGTAGAATTTCTTTTTGTTTTTTTAATTTATTTAAAAATTATAGTGGGCATACTATATTATATAGTATATATATAATTTCAAGTGTACTGCATAGTGATTAGACATTTATATACTTTATGAAGTGATCATAAAGTATACATCTCAAACCATACATAGTTATAAAAATATTATCGACTATAATCCCTATGCTCTTTATATTCTCATGGCTTACTTTATAAATTTGTACTTCTTAATCCCATTCATCTTTTCTCTTGATTCCCCGATCCCTATCTCCTCCGGCAACTATCAGTTTGTTCTTTCTATCTATAAATCAGTTTTAGTTTGTTTTATTTATTTTTTATTTATTTTTTAGATTCCACTTATAAGTGAAATCATATAGTATTTGTCTTTCTCTGTCTGACTTACTTCACTTGATTAATACCCTCTAGGTCCATTCATTTTTTTGCAAATGGCAAGATTTCATTTCTTTTTGTGGCTGACATTCTATTGCATGCATGTGTGTGTGTGTCTGTACATACACACTGACACACACACACACACACACACACACACCACATCTTCTTTATCCATTTATCTATCAATGGACACCTACGTTGCTTTTATATCTTGTAATAAAAAATAAAAAGAATAAAATAAACATAGGAATGCATATTTCTTTTCAAATTAGCATTTCCAATTTCTTCAAATAAATACCCAAAAGTAGAATTATGGTATCATATGGTAGTCCTATTTTTAATTATTTGAGGAATTTCTATACTGTTTTTCAAGTTGCTGCACTAGTTTACAATCCCGTCACCAGGTCACAAGGATTCCCTTTTCTACACATCCTTGCCAACACTTGTTTTTTGTTAATAGCAATTTTGACATGTGTGAGGTATATTTTATCATAATTTTGATTTGCATTTCTATGATGATTAGCGATGTTGAGATCTGTTTATGTGTCTGTATGTTTTCTTTGGAGAAATGTCTATTTCGGTCTTCTGCCCATTTTTTAACTGGATTTTTGAGTTGTATTCTAAAGATGCCACCAAAAACTATTAGAACTAGTACCTGAATTCAGTAAAGTGGCTGGATACAAAATTAATATTCAGAAATCTCTTGCATTTCTATATACTAATAGTGAACTATCAAAAAGAAGAATTAAAAAAACAATTCTATTTGCAATTATATCAAAAAGAAAAAAATACCCCAGGAATAAATTAAACCAAGGAGGTAAAATACCTGTACTGTAAAAACTATAAAATCTTTTTCAAAAAATTGAGGAAGACAGATTAAATGGAAGGGTATATCATAATCATTGATTGGAATAATTAATATAATTAAAATGTCCAGTATTTAAGTAATATGTTTTAACTGATATTCATATAGGCAACAGGATTTTTCAATGGTTTTCGTTAGCCTTGAGTACATTCAGTTTTCTACTGTTCTTTAGTAGTTGATAATAACTAATATTATAATACCTACCATAGTTTTCCCTTGATATCATCTTCTTATTTGTTTGGACTTTTTGTGTTCTATCTCTTTATGGTTTAAGTGTGTCCCTAATCAAAAGCATATAGCTGTATTTTTTTTTTTCTTTTTGCTGTCTTACCGGAAAACATTCTCTTGTCTGAAAGACTCTTTTCCAATAATCACTTCTTATACTTTATCTCAGGATTTAGTCAGGAATGGAGAATGTCAGAAGATCAAATGTGCTGGTATGGGAAAAGTAGTGGAAACTAAGAAAATTCTATAAAAAAGAATTCTAATGTATATTTTAAAACCAAGATAAATAAACTATCTTCTAAGAAAGACTGCATTCTAGATAGAAATCCTGAAAGAGTCTTAGAACTATAATGTAAATTAAATATTTAAGACTTTTTCTACAACAAAAGCACCTACCTCAGATAGCTATACTGTGTGATGAGACGAATACATGGCTATTCAACATTCAAGGAATAAAAAATCCCACTGATGGAAATTCTTCCAGAGGATAAAATAAAGATTATTCATCCATTTATTTTGTGAACTATTAAACTATATTACCAAAACTCCACAAAGGCATACAAAAATTATAAGGTAATCTAACTAATGATCATAGATGTACATGTTGAAAAACTCAAATTAAATATAGAAATATAATCAGAAGTCATGACCAAATTGGGCTTAATCTCAAGAATGCAAAAATATCTTAACATAACAAAATACATTAACGTACCAAAAAAAACACCCCAAAATAAAAATACAGTAATGTAGTTTATATCTTTAAGGAGATATGCCAATTAAAAAATCTTAGAAGATTCACTGTAAATATGGTAAAAAAAAAAGACTCTTATCATCATACATAGTTAATAATAGATTAAAAATATAAATGTGAAACTAAAATATTAGAATTTTTAAGAAAATATGGGAAAATATCTTAGAGAATTTGGATATTACTAAAACAAGACACAAAGCAAGTAGAAACAAATGCAAATTTATAAAATAGACTGCATTTAAAAGATTCTCAAAAGACAGTAAAAGTGAAAACACAAACTCCAGAGGTATAGGAGTTTTACATATGAACAAAAGAGTTGTTACAAAGATGATATAAAGAAATTGTACAAATGAATATGAAAAGACAAACAACCTAAGTAGATAAAAATAAGCAAACAGTAGAAAAAAATTTAAAAATTAAAGAAAAAAATACTTTTCTTGTGAAAAGTAATTCCCAGAATAATAAGTGCTTATGGCCAAGAAATATATAAAAGTATACTTACTGGTAATTAACCCAATGACCATTTCATAGATTAGCCAATATATAAAATCCTAAAAATAAAATAAAATAAAAATTCTCCTGGGATGAGAAGGTCAAAAATATTTATATACTGCTTCTGGACATAATAGATTAGCATTATAGACAAATTTAATGAAATTAAAGGTATTTATGTCTTCTGACCTAGTAGCTCAATTCTTACACAAATACAAGTAGAGACATGTACTAGAATGTTAATCAAGGCATTGTTTTCAACATGAAATTCAACCTAAATATTTTTTATAAGATAATAAAAAAATAAACTATATTTTTTTTGCAATGGAAATTTATAGGTGGCAAGAACTATAAGATAATTGATACTATATCTATCAAAATGAATTAATTTTATAAATGTAATGCTGCTAGGTGCACAATGGTAGGTAGACAGTGTTCAGGTGCTGAAGAAGACTTACAGGACCCCAGAGGACAGTGCTGATAAATATACAGTTTATTACAGAAAAGGACAGAATATCACAAAACACTAAATTAAGGATTTATTTCATTATCCAAAGCTGTGTCGTAGCATGAGGTTTTGACATGTCAGGCTCTAGGTCCTATTTTACTCCCTCAACAGAAAGAAATTATAAATATATTTCTGTATATTTCCCTTGGATTAGAAATAATCAAGATGTGCATAAAATACCTTAGAACCGAGAGATGCAAAATGGAATCTTGGCCAGGATTTCTTATACCCTGTTGGCTTTAAGCATATTTTTAGTATGCAAGCAGCTTAAAATTTGACTTATCACTACTAATCTTACTTTTATCAATAAACAATGATGAAAAGCTGCCATAACTACTCTGAAACTCCTTTTACCAATGATTATGAAGAAGCAATATCATTCAGTATTTTCCATGACTTTACCAGGGTTAGTTACGTGCAAGAACCTTAGCAGATTAGTTCACATTAATTTTAGGACTATGGAAATTAATCTTTATAGCATACTATGAAGAATTTTAAGAGAGATTTGTACAGTATAGTATCATTTGTATAAATTTTGAAAGCCTGCTAAACAATACACATAAATGATAGCATAGTGTATACATCCTTCTTAAATTATTTTAACAGAAGTTGTTAAAATATAAGATCTAAAGCTTAACATATGTTTTAAAGTATAAAGAAATACATGGGTATTATAATCACTAAGTATAGCATAATAATAATTTTCCATAGAGGAAAGAATGTATTTACAGAGAGTTGTATAAACAGAGCTTAAACTGTAGTAGTATTCTATTTCTTAAGCTGTGTAATGTGACAACTGTCTATTCACTATGTTGTCTCTTTAACTTTTGTCTCAAATATTTAAAAACATTTAAAAATAATTATGAAAAAGAAAAGTAATAGAATTGGAGGTAATGGATGAATTTATTTAACTATAGAATAAAGGATCAACAACTGGAAAATTATAACTTTAAAAAATACCATGGATATTTATAGGAATGTCATGGTGTTCATAAGAGTGACAGTGATTGACTAAAGGCAACACAAACAAAAGATAAAAAGTAATTTAATGTGATTTTTAGGGTCTAAGAAATCAAGAACATATATATAAATATAAGTATACATATATAAATGTGTGTGTATATATGTAATTTGTGTGTATGTGTATATGTGTGTGTGTATATACATATATATATATATATATATATATATATATATATATATATATATATATATATATATATAAATGATTAGGCACAATAAGACTTACAAAACTACTGAACCGAATAGAGGTGTGGCTGTTTGACCACCACTATATATCCTATTCAAGTATTCATAAAAAATGATGATGCCACCAGTAGGGTAATAAATGTACCCTTCTCAAAGTTACATCAGGCCAGCAGATGAGAAGAGACAAGGAGTTCATCAGTTAGCAGAGTGCAGGCAGAAAGCAATAAAGGACTGCTGACTGCCAGATTCCACAACATCCTGTTTACTTATGAACTATCCAGACTGTTGTCCACAACAAATCCAAAAGCTGTAACTACTTCTTTCCTAGGGACTATGCATCTATCCCAGAACTTTCTCCACTTCACCACCTTCTGCCCCACCTTATCAGTAGCTAACGTAAATTCCTTCAGAACTACTTATGTTTTTCCTCCCCAAACATATTGTATAAAAGAGCCCCCTCAGCTCCAGGATGACAGACGTGTTTTTCTCCATCTGGCCCTGCTGATGGTTTCGACTGCGAGCCCCAAGACTTGGTCTTTTTTTTCTAGCCAGCATGTGGCTAAATAAACTCTTTCAGAAAAGCTTTTAGCTCTAAAAGTTTATGTTTAACAGGTCTCCTTGTGGCTGCCTGGCTTGAAGCAGTCTGCTGTGAACTATAGTGCATTTGTATCACTCTGTAAGTATCGCTCTGGATATATACGCAGCAGTTCCTTTTACCAGTCCTACAGTTAGTTCCTTCGCTGAATGGTCTACTTTGTATTCATACAATGAATATGAAATGGACTTTAATATCTTCCTGGCAATCATTCGACATTTTCCTAACTCCTTCACTTTCTCACTGTCTTAGGAGACTGTTTTATACCTATTCATCTCTCCTCTAATTCCCCATACATCCTCTCTGTTACTCTCAGCTCATGAGTTATCGTCCATTTTACCCAGCATGTTAAAGAAATCAGAAAAGGAATGTTACACATATCACAACCCCTTGTCCCTGATGCATTCACTCACATTCTTCTTTTGACATTATGATCACTTGTCCATACCCCTTCTATCTATGATCTCAACTTCATTATGTGTTTTACCTTATCTTCTCTCACCTACTCAATGATAGACTTTGCTAACTATTTTGTCTTCTTAGTTATCAAACTTTTTCTCTCTGCTTTATCATTCTCATTAGAAGATAAAAAAAAAATTCTGTTATTTCTTTCATCATCATAAACCCCTATTGACCCCACTTCCCTCACCTGATCAACCCCTCAGTTCCCCTTATTAAAAAAAAATCTGGAAAGACTTGTCCATACTTTTATTCTCTCCAATTCTCCTCCCTTTATCTTGTAACATTGTATAATGAGTTCTGTATCCCTACAGTGGAAAGAACACTGCCCAGTGAATTTATAACTGATCTCCATGTAGCATGGGGAATAATAGATGCTGCTCTCTTCCTTGGAAGGCTTTACCCCCTTGAATTCTAGATATCACAGTAAACTACTTTTCCTCTTTTTTCACTGTTAACTTCTAATCATTCTCCTAGTCACATTGGAGTAACCCTGGACTCCATCTTCATATGTGCATTTTAGATTACAACTCTTTCTCAAACATACTCTGTACTGCCCTTCCTTTTCTTTTTCTTTTTTAAGTCTCTGCAATAGGTTTTGTAACTTGACAAACTGTATGCTACTTACTTAATTTTTATTGCATATTTTCCTCTATTATGAGTTCTAGGAAGAAAATGATTTTTCTCTCTTATGTATCCTAGTCTGTTTCTAGTACTTAGAGAAGTGGCTGGAACAAGATTAGTACTCAGTAAAAATCTGTTGAATATGTGAGTGCTTCATGTGCCTCTCTTACTGACACTACTGTTTCAAATTTTCTCAGGTTAGTGGCCTGAGGTTACTAGGTAGAGGTTAGGGGGTTGGGACAAGCACAGAGACCTGCTGTTAAAATACAAGACTCCTAAGTTTTAAATACTATGTATGGATAGAATAATTGGCTACAGTTATGCTTCAATAAGTTGAACTCACTCTCCACCCACTCACATACAAATAATTAAGGGAATTGTACTGCTGAATTAGGCCTACTAATTAGTCACATTTGCTTTTCAAACCATATCCTAATTCTTGGCTCTCAAACTCATACAGAAAAAAATAGTTTTAAATGCTTTGCATGTCTGAAGGGGAGACTCCCTCTCAATACCCAAGTAAAATTTTACCATATAGGAAATGAACAAAGAATTTATTTCCCAAAGGCAGGAACAAGGTAAAGGAACATCTCTTTAAATTGTATGAGTAGCTATTGGAGGGGCTAAATAAGTCTCCTTCATAAATGGAATAAAGCATTCTTGCTATTCCTACAGATAGGACATATTTCAAATTTTAAATTTTAGTAATCTTTTTTTTTTATTGCTGCATAGTAGGTGAGTTGAAACCATATTACTTCTCCTTTAGTTATAGTTCATCAGATCATATGAAATCACTTGTGGTAGTAGAAACAAGTCAAAATATGTTATTAATCACAATAAATATAAATGGATTAGAATTCTTAATTAAAAGATTGTCAGATTTGATAATTTTTTCAATGTCAGACTATGTTGTTTATCAAAGACATGTCTGTAAACAGAAAATATTGGGATTAAAGAGATGAAAAAAGACAAAACAGACAAATATTAGCCAAAATAACTGGGACTGTTATTTTAATAGCCATATCAAATATAAAGGGCTTTAAGACATATACATTTTAAGGATATAAATTTTAATATACGGTGATTGAAATATCATTTCATCTGAAATTGAAAAAAAATTATGTTGTCTTTGATTTCCCTGGAAATCTGAAATTTTGGAAATGGGATTTTAGACACAGGAAAGAATTAATTGTGTAATGTCAGATGATTCAATGACATAAAAAATACTTCAAATATGCTCAAAAAGAGTGATATTCTAAGAGCAAGAAAATTATGTCAGGGGAGTACAAACATTATTTTAAGAATATTTTGCTAGTCAGCATTCAGTCAGTGAAAGAGAAACCAAACAGACATTTAAAACAGAGAAGAAATATGGAAAATGTGATACCCACAAAAGCAGGGCTGGAAAGTGAGAGAGAAAATACCACCAATTTTCTTATTAAACAGTACAAGGGGGGGGGGCTTAAGACAAATTTATGTGGGCGAAGTAATCAAAAATGTAAGTTAAACCAAATGCTAATTTTCATTGTGATATCATGTTTATCTGAAATAAACATAATCAAGAATTTTCCCATTGACTAATGGCTGATGAAATGTAAATCGATGTATAAGTCCTATATAATAGTTGAAGGTATAATTGTTTAAATTTATTTGCAAGAATGTTCATTAATTCATCCCACAAACATTTATCGAATATCTAATATGTGTTAAATGAAACTCATATTAGCTTTTAGAGTAGCTGAAAACACAATATGGACACTATTCTCAAGAAACTCATGCTCTAGTTGGGGACAAAGAAATTAAAAGTATACTGTGATATGTGCTAATAAATTACATGGAAGAGAGTAAAGCGAGGGAAGGGGACTAAGAAGAAACAAAGAATAAAATTTCTTATATAGAACAGTAACAGAAGCCTAGATAGTATAATGTTCACCAAAAAGATGAAGAAAGGGAGGATATAAACTCTGTAGGTGTCTTATTCTAGAAAGAGAATATTCTAGAAAGAGAGAAAGGCAAGTGCAGAGACAGAGGTGTGGTGACAACTATGAATGAAGAACAGTGAGGAGACCTGTGGGATTGGAACACAGTGACCAGTGCTGAAAGAATTAATATATGAAGTGAGAGCAGTAGTAGTGGCTGGATCTTATAAGATTTTGTAGCACAAAGAATTTAAAATTTTGTTCCAAGTGAGATAAAAATAATGAGTATAATCGTTTGGCTTAGATCATTCTCTCTGGGTTTTGTATTGAAAAGTGTTACAGGAGGACAGGGAATGAAAGAAGAAAGACCACTTGGGAATTTATTGCAATAATCCAGGTGAGAGAAAAACAGTGGTTTGGACCAAATAGAGGTAGAGGCTGTATGAATAAGACAGATTTTTAATGATTTTTCATTGAAGAGAAATGATTTAATGATGTTTTGAATAAAAAGGATAAAAGGAAAGAGAAGATTCTAAAATAAATTCAAGATGTATTTTGCCTGTACAACTGGAAAGATGAAGTTTCAATTTGCGAAAATGAAGAAAACTATGGGGGGAATAAGTTGTAAGGTAGAAATCAAGAATAAAGTTTAATTCATTTGAATAGAGATGTTAAGTAACTAGCTTAACATACAACTCTAGAATTTTGGGTGGCTATCTCAACCAGAAGGATCTGTCAGTCATCCTCAAATTGATGGTATTTAAAGTCTGTCAAACTAAGTGAAGTGGATGAATTAAATGAGAGCAAAAAATTGCCCTTTGAATTTAGTGAACTGGATATAAGAGAAGATATTTTGTTGGGTAATAAGAGTGAAAATTAGTGAATTCAAGAGACTGAGAGAAAAAGATATGGAAATAGTGCTCAGTTTTCTTGTAAAGTGATACAGCAGGGAGAAGTGGTTATAGTGTAAAAACATGTATTTTTTATGAGAAAAAAAGTATAAAATGAGCAGTGAGCAAAGGGAAAAGAATATAACAGAGAGAGGAATAGTGATTCCTGGAATTACGTCCCTGAGTAAAAGAAAAATTGATGAAATTCTGTGAACAAGTGGAAATAGCCATCCTTCTTAATAGATATAACAACAACATATGAGAACAGTGATAAATAAGTTGGAAATAGGATGCTGGGAACTTCTAGAATTTCTTTTCTGTGGTTATTTCTGTTTCCTTGGTAAAACAGAACAAAGAGTGGGATAGGAGTTGTGGTCATGTAGTATTTTGAGAAAGGTTCTCTTTAGCATAAAATACTTCTTGAAAGGAGTGGGAAAGTTGCTGAACTGGGTAATTGTAAAAGGATTGCCAAGTTGTACCAGAGGCCCGCCTGAGGTTAGTGGTCATTTTAATGAGTCCAGTCAACAAGACTGGGTATTTTTCTTCAAGCATGGGGTTGATGGAAGATTCCTGGACTGGGGATTCTCTAGGCAGTTTTATGAGCAAAACAAATTATGTTGGCTGCTGAGTATGTTTCAAGGGAGTGATAATAATGAAAAGCCATGGATTCTAATCTGGAAGTGGAGAAAAGTGAGACTAGGATAGGGTGAGGACTGGAAATACGTGGCAGGATCATTTTCTGTGGGGACACATAATAGTAGAGTCAAGGTACTGCAAGAGATGATTGAGCTCTGGAAACACACCACAAGGGAAATCTGGTGACAGTAAATAAGGTCTATTTAAAAAAAAAAATCAAGAAAAAAAAACACGAGGGGACAGAAAGAATATTTGCAGTATAAGAAAATGTTTTCTTCCTTGTTATACCTTAGCTTTTAAAATCTATGACTTGGGTTTTACAACAAAAAGCATTAGGATACATATTTTTAAAAACTATTTTTGTACTTTTAAGTAAGATGTATATAAAGGACTCAGTACATATAAATAGTTTCAAACTACTCTTTCCATCTTAAGTACGTAACGACTGCTATGAACTAAGAATTAAAATAGAATGATTTTCTTTTCATTTAAAAAAATTGGTTTATGGGAGGATAGAGTATTATAGGATAGGATAGTAAATATATAAGAATAAATACAATAAAAATATAAACAAACTGGTAATTCCAAAGAAAAATCAAGCAATTTAAACTCAGACTCTATAGCAATAGGAACGAGGACATATGGAACAAATCAGTAACTCATATGTGAACCATGGCTGAGAATCTGGTGTATTTTTGGGAGAGCATCATTGTCTTCTTTTTGGAAATCTCTTTCTTATCAGGGGATGAGCTAAGGATGAACAAACGACTTATAAAGCTTAAGTGAGAGACATAATAAATGTTGAGAACAAAATGTCAAATTACACAAAATTTGACAAATGTAAGAGTTTATTCCTGAGGAACCATTAAAACCCAGTTTTAGTCAGGACAATATAGCAATGGCAGTAGCTAATTATGCACCACAAAAGGCCAGAATTTGACAGCTTTCAGCTACCTTTTCCAACAAAAGGCTGTTATCAAGATTTTTCATGGTAAATGCTTTTAATGAAGCCCCTGTAGGCAAGTTGTCAAGGTGTACACATGTCATTTTGCATGTTCCTCTTTTAAAAATGAGATGAAAATTGCTAGGAACACCTTGGACCACCCTCCTCTGCAGAACATGAGTCCTCTGCTGCCTCTAATGACCAATCTATAAGACCTAAATAATAGTACAATTTCCTGCTGAATGTCCCCCCAGGAAACACAGTTACACTGATGTATCAAAAATGTTTAGTGACAATGCCTATTATTACATTCTTGATTTTCTACCTTCTAGGTTTTTTGACACATTTTTTATTATATAAGGATTTGGAAAGTAATCCGAAGAAACTGCTTTTTTTTTTCTTTCAGCTGGAGTGAAAGTATTTGCCTGAGAATTTAACTAGCCCATTAGTTTATTTAAATCCTGTGGTAAATTATAATATTAAAGAAAACATATTTTATGTAAAGCAGATGTTTAAAAGAACACAAATACAGTGGCCATGTGTTTGTTTTTAAAAATTTTATACAGCATATTACATATATATATCAATTCACTTGTGTAAGAAGTAAGAGTTAAGGTTTTCTAGTTTATTCTGGGTATAAAATAAAAAGATAGAAAAATCTTTTAATACTTGTACTGCTCTTTCTCCATATTTTTGAGGTATTATATTTATCTGTATTGAAATAATAGCTCCATGGAATATTTGAATGTATAAATATTTATTTATGCATTGTTCATTTATAATATAGAAAAGGAGACCAGCAAGATGGCTTTTCTGTATGGATTAATATGCCGCCAAAGGGATAGGATTAATATATATATGTGTGTGTATATATATATATCTATATCTATATCTATATATATATATATAAATATATATATATAAATATATATGTGTGTGTGTATATATATATATGTATGTATATATATATACATATATATATATACATATATATATATATACATATATATATATATGTATATATATATATATATATAAATTTTTTTTTTACCAAGATGGCAACTCTAAGTATTGGTTGATGCCACTAGGTTCATGAATAGTATTAGTTAAGGTAGGTGGGGGGTAACAAACAGGCCCCAAATGCATAATGCCTCAAAGGCAGCACATTTATTATTGGTTCATACCTTGGGGATAAGGAATTGGGAGGTTTTCATGTTAGAATTCAGGAACCCAGGGTGATAGAGGCTCCAACTCCTTTAAGACATGACTTTGAAGGTTTCCCTGAGCATAGAAATTAGAGAGCTGATAACAGACACACAGAAGTTCCCAACAGCCAAGTATAGAGGTTGCTATCATCAATGCCACTCACATGGAGTCTGGCTCTATACCTATAAAGAAGAGAAAACTCATTTTGATTATTAGTCAGTAGCCTCTGAATAAGTAACTTCCTTTAAGGCTTTATGCAAGCCCTATTAATGCTACTAACACATTCAATGGGAATAGTACAGTCCACATGGAGTAATCATATTGAATAAATGTAAAACTTCTACAGAGACTGCATAGATGTGAGACTCTAACTGTTAAATATCTATTCATCCTCAGTGGGAGGTTTAGGAAAATCTTACATAACTATATAATATCTGTCCTATTGATTCTTCTGTCATTTTCTTAGTTTGATGAGATCTATTTGACTGTTGGAAACTTGATTTCCATAATCAACTTTTTTTTTTGGTATCTGTTAAACTAGTAATTTCTTATCAGAGCTAATATACAAACTGCAATGAATTGATATTTCTAATACGTACACTTTAGATCCTTGTCTTTAATAAAAATTATATTCCATTTTTAGGCATATGGCTATAATTTCATAACAGGTGACTTCTAAATTTCCTCCTCATAGAAATAATTGTTAAGAAGAATAATAGAGTAAACAAACAAGCAAGCCAGGAAAACACTCTGAAATAATTAGACAAAAAAGATGCCAAGCCTCTTGTTTTACTCTTGTTGAAAGTAGTAGTTCATATTAAAAAACATTTTTACATTTTTACAATTCTAATTTGTTTTTAGATATCAGATCTATTTCTCTGTCCTACCTATAAAGAGTCTAAAAATTAAAGGTAGGTAAGAGAAATCCTGAAAAACCTACAGTGATCTCAACACAAACACATACTTCCGCAGAAACAGACCAAGAGGTACAGTAAACATCCTAGAGGAAAAGAGCAGACATTCTTTTCTTATCACTTTTGTTTCATACCCAAGGCAAGAAATAAATTCTGGATCTCACTTATTTTGTGGCTCTAAGTTAAAAAGAAGTTAAATGGATATATCTAGAGATAATTATATTTATCAATACTGAAAACAAAAAAAAGACGATAAAAATAATCCTTTTAGAGAGAAAAGAGACTACAATTTTAGGTTAAATTAGGTAATTCAGTGAATGGCCTATAGTTTTACAACAGAGGAACATCTATAAACTGTGGTAACAAGAAGCAGATCATTGTTTGCCATGGGCTAGTGAGCAGAAAGGAAGGAATGAAATATAGAGGAAAACTAGAAAATTTTAGTGTGATGGAAATGCTCTAAATTTTTATTATGATGTTTACAAAACTAATGTTTATCTAAATCCATAAAATTAAACACTTAAAGTGGTTGAATATTATGGTGTGTATATCTTACCTCCATGAAGTTGGCAAAAGAAGTATTGCAGTCCAGGTATTTAGAAGAGCCTTCTGAAAACAAAAAGTGGAGTGGAAGAAATTGTGAGCTGGGACTTGAAATCGAAACAGGTTTGAGACTCCTACATATAAAATTTGGTGGGGACGCTATTCAGTCCAGAGCACTGAGTATATAATTGACATATCTGAGAGTTACAGATTACTAAAACCTCAGCGCATGCCATGTTGGTCATTGTTTTGGTGAGTGGTGTTTTTTTCCTCTTACGCCTATTGGTATAGAGGATTGGAAAGAGTTCACATTCATATGGAAAGGACAACAGTGTTCATTTATAGATTTTCCAGAGGGTTAGATGAACTATCTTGCCTTCTGTGGTAACGTAGTCCAAAACGATCTGGTCCATCTAGGTATCTCTTGGAATATTACACTGATACATTATATTGATGACATCTTGTTTTGATAGAATAAGCCCTATGTGGCTGGTGTGCCAAATCTTGGTAAACATGTTTTCCAGACCTTGGAAGATGAACTCTCTGAATTATCAGTCAGAGACCTGTCAATCAGCAAAATTTTAGGTCTGGTGGTCAGAATGTGCAAGGATATTCCCTGCAAATAGGCGACAAATTGCTGTATTTTGTGTATTTTTACCACAGATAAGGAAGTGCCTGGTACACTTCTTTTGCTTTTGAGGACAACATATTCCATGATAGATTCAGACTCATAGACTAGGAGACACAGAGGCTACCAGACTTGGGTGAGACTCATAGCAATGCAATACTTAGCAGCAGATTCAGGCTGCCATTGTGTTATTGTAGGTCTCAGTGAAGAGAAAAGATGCAGTTTGGAGTTTATGGCAAGTTCCAGTGGAAGAATCACCAAACAGATCTTTAGGACACTGGGACAGTGTCATACCATTGGCAGTGAAGAATTATTTGCCTTTGTAAAAGTATCTCCTAACATTCAGCAAATAGCTGAATACAATGAATGAGTAAATATGATTAGAGTACTAGGCAATAAAGGCAGAAAGGCAGATAGGGACAGATTGTATAGAACGTTATAAGATAGGCTCAAGGGCTTCAAATGCAATGGTAAAATGGGACTAACAGGATCTGATATGTAATTCTAAAGAAACACTGATTGCTGTGGGAAGAATGAACCATAGTGGAAGTGAGAAATAGAGCACTTGGAGAAGATGAAGATTTAGAGTGATAACAATGGAGATGATAAAGTTATTCTGAATTTGTTTTACATATAGAAGTAAAATAATGACTAGTATATTAGATACATAAGATAATTTGTGGTAGTGTTTCTCAGTCTCTATATATCTATGTGAATCATCTGGGAATCCTGTTAATATCCAGATTCTGTATCTATAGATTTGAATCGAAGCATATAATATTACATTTCAAACAAGTACTCAGGTAATTGTGGTTCAGGATCACACTTAGTGTATCAAGTACCTAAAGATTGGAATTGAGGATAATTTTGGAGGTTTTGAGCTGAGTAACTGGTTTGTAGAAGAGAAAGCAGGACACATTTGGTTGCTTCTTCATCATCTCAAGATCTTCAGGTTACAAATGGTACTTATATAACTTATGGAGAATAAGTAGATAGAAACTCAAATTAAGCTAAGTCCTGAGCTCTGAGCCATTTTTACATTTATAGTATAAAATATAAACCAAGCTTACAAATTTTTAGTTAAGAAATGGTCAAAGCATGTTTATTGCTTTTTAAAGCTTTAATGAAAGGAAGAAAATACAATATTGCAGTTATCTCAAAACATACAAAAATATTAGAGGATTGTTTTAGCTTCCTTTTAGAACAGACAGGAAAGAAAACAAAATAGACAAGTGATTTCATTTACAAATTAAGTGAACAATAGCATTACCATATTTTATTAAATGACATATTTAATCCTACCACCCCCATCCCCCAAAATACGACTCTTGAAAATTTTCTCAAATAAAGCACTGGAAGCCTTTGCAGTTAACATAAATTTCAATGTAAAAGTTTATATTTCAGATCACTAAAGATAGTCTCGGTAATAGATTAATTTAGAAGAACTGTCATTCTTATCTCTTACATTGAATGAGAGGAAAATACAGTACAGTCACTCTTCTGCTTACAATTGACCACAGTCAATTTTAGAGTTAATTGTCTGTCTCAACCTTATTAGACATCAGGCAGGCTCTAATTTTTTTCTCCATTGTTGTGAATACTAAGGTCCTTAGCTTTTCTAAACAGCTAAAGGAAATGATTTATAAAACAGAGAGTAGCAGTATATTTTTATGTCAGTGAAATATATCACCACCTTTAAGTTAATGCTGATTTCATGATTAAATGAATATTTATATTTCTGATTTCATACCTTTATTGATTAAAAAAGAGGATAATATTGTTTTGTTCCTATAACATCTGAAAACATTTGACAAAATCTTAAATTCCATTCTAATGAAAATAGGTGGATCTTTTCTTAACATGAGTTAGTTAGTTAGATATAAACAGATAATGGGAAAGAAAGGGAGGAGGAAGTCAGGAGAGACAGATTCAGAAGAGGAAGTGAACATAATCTTTGGTGGTAAAACACTAGAAACACTCTCATTAAAGGTGAAACAGAACAAGGATGGGCACTATTGGCATGTTCATGTAACATTCTGGACATATTAACAAATGTAGTTAGTCAAAATTAATGCATACAATCAAGAAAAGGTGGTACATATATACAATGGACTATTAGTCATTGAAAAACAAAAAAAATCATTAAAAACATTAATGCATACATATGTACATGGGATAAATATGTAGTGTAAATTCATATAGTCTCTTATGTTTTTAAATGAAACAAAATATGTCATTTTCAGATTAGATGATCAATTTAGATGATATATTGCTGTAAAGCACAAGATAATCAGCTGAAAAGTTATTAGAAACAATGTGAGAAATGGGCATTGTGAGTACTTTTTTTTTATATATATCTAGTAATACCTATTTAAAAATGCTGGAAAACTATCACATAGAAAATAGAAAATAAAAATACAGAATTTTGAGTATTGAACTTAATAAATGTTTAAGATATATTAGAACATTTAGAGACTCTGAATGTCAATAGAAGATTTTACTGGATTCCATTAACCAGTGTTGCCATAAAAATTAATTAACTAATAAAAAAAGTGAAAAACCAATTTTACTCAAATTTAAAAATGGACAATAGATCTGAATAAATACCTTATTAAAGAGATATACAAATGGCCAATAAGCATATAAAAAATGCTATCATATGTGATTATGAAATTACAAATTAAAATAATATTGAAATACCACTACATATCCATTACAATGGTTTCAATCCAAAGTACTGGCAGTATCAAATACAGACAAGGATGTGGAGCAACAAGAACTCATTCAATCCTGGTGAGAATGCAAAACGATGTAGCCACTTTGGAAGACAGTTTGGCAGTTTATGCCAAACGAACATAGTCTTAGCATATGTTCCAGCAATTATACTCCTAGGTACTTGCACAAACGAGTTAAAGACCTGGGTCCAAACAAAATTCTGTGCACAAATGCTTATAGCAGACGTATGCATAACTGCCAGACACCTAAAGCAATCAAGATGCCCTTAAATAGGTGAATGCATAAACAAACTCTGGTACATCTATAGAGTGGAATGTTTTTCAGCAATACAAAGAAATGAATTATCAAGTCACGAAACAACATGGAGGAAACTTAAGTACACATTGCTAAAGTGCAAGAAGCCATTCTGAAAAGGCTACTATACACTATAAATTTCCAGTTGTATGACATTCTGAAAAAGGCCAAACTCCGGTGACAGTAAAAAGATCAGGGGTTTCCAGAGGATATGGGAAGGGAGTGATGTGACTAGGAGAACATCAGGGCATTTTTAGCATGATGAAGCTATATTTGAAGATACTGTAACAATCTGTAAAGATATATGATATTATTAAGTTTTCAAAACCCATGAAACTCTACAACACAAAGAGGAAAGCCTAGTGTAAACTATAAACTCTAGTTAATAATAATATATCAGTGTTGGTTTATTATTTGAAACAAATGTACCATGCAAAATATTTAAAAACAGATGAAAATGTGGGAAAGGAGTATTAACTGTTCTCTGTACTATCCAATTAATTTTTCTGTATACATAAAACTGCTCATAAAGTCTTGATTTTTAAAGATGATGAAGTAACTCGCAAAGACTTGAACAAAAACAAAATGATTTTTATATAAACATAGTTTATTTCTCAAATATTGCAAAGTTTCAGTAAAAAATATTTTTATTACTATATTTTATCTTTGAGAACTGAAATTTTGTTATTTCGCTTCTCAAAAATAAAATGTAAATAAAACATAAAAATATATTGGTTGCAACTTGGAAATAAATATTTTCTTGAATAATTCTTCTGAATATTGAGCAGATAGAAACACAAAAACTCTATATTAAACAGTAGATGTGAGCATTTTCATTTTATAATATATAAGAAGTTAAAATATAAATGATTATTTATATCTTATATTCAATTCTCATTTAAAATATATTTTATTTTATATTTTTATATTGGGGATATAAAATAGAAGTATTATATTTAAATCAAATATTGATGTCAGTAAAAAAAATTTTCCCCTGAGGCACTTTATTGTTTTGTCTATCTCAATCCATACATACATTCTGTTTATGGGCTTCTAAAATGTTCTGTGAACACATGGTTACAAATGTGTTCCTAGGCCCTAATATTTTGATGGTAATTGACCCTAGCTCAAATTTTGACAGCAATTTCTTGGACAATACATCTTCAGGTTTAAATACAGACAATGCAGTGAAGACTCTTTTTTTTCTTACTTACCTCTATGCATGCTGGGTGTTTTAGTCTTATTTTTCAGTAGTATATACCTGTTTAAAATATGCTCAAGGTAGCTTGTTTAAGAAATGGTGAGAATCTTGAATCTTTGTTTATTAAAAAATCCTTGCAGTTATTCATTAGAGTATATTTCTTAGAGCTGCCCATATGAGAAACAAACAGCAAATCAGCTTGGAATATTTTCTTTTTTAACTTTCAATTAGAAGCCAGGTTTAATTTTCTCTATCTCAGAATCCGATGACTTTGAATGTGTTTCCTCTAATCAAACTTATCCAGGCTCTCCTTCTTTCTCAGTTTAAATGTCTAGACTCTTCCTTGTTGGAGATGCACTGAGGAATTCCAAAGTGAATTTTTAATATACCACATCATAAATGTTTTAGGTCAGTCATCTCAAAAACAACCATCTAAGTATGTTAAAAACTGTTCAGCTTTTTATATCAGATGTGTAACAGGAAAACAATGGATCACTAGAAAAAAACTTGACCTACTGCAAAAAAAATAAAAAGCTTTGAATTTACATACTAGACCAAAAATCATTATAATTATGTTTGTTTATTTTAAAAATTGACATACCTTAGCATAGCCCCCACAGCATCCAAGAAAAAGAAAGAGGGAAACTTTCTTACAACCTATAAGAGATCTTTTTGCCAGTTCTTTTTATTTCCTGTTATCCATAGATGTCACATGTGTATGATTTCTGGTGGGGTAGAAAGAAGCACAGCTGGTAGCTACCATGAAGCCTCAAAAGCACATCTGTTGTGATATTGCCGAAAAGAATTTTTCACTAATTTATATGATGAGACATTTTTTACCTACTACCCCTTTTCAGAGAAGTGCAAGATATTTACAAAAAACATCTGGACTGTCTGATAAAAGGAGGCATTTCTTATCTTATAAGACATCATCTTTATTAGATTTTAATATAATATGCTATCATTATACAGTGAATCACTAAAAATAATATTAGTGTCAGATACGATAATTAAAAAATATTTTTTGAATTCTTTCAAGAAATCTTACTTATTTCAGCTTTCTCAGACTTTCCAGGATACTAAAAGGGAGCAAATTACTTTGTTTTTCTAGTTCAGCAGATTCACTTTTTGTTTCATTTCTTTTTCTGAAGACTCAGCATCCCACAAATCTTCAGCACTCCAAAAGTTGTTTTAAAATAATTTTAGTACTTTCTGATCACATACTTTTAAAATTTAGGCTGTATAATTTTTTTTTAATTTGCTATACTGCACAGTCCTTATAGTGTTTATTCTTAAATATATCAGACTGATCATATAGTAAATGATTGATTTAACATTGATCTAAGAACTTTAATTTAAGCTTTTCTAAATTCTTGAAGTTTACTATTCAATATTCGTTATTTATATTTGGCACATTATGTAAATACATAATTAGGATGTATGGCATTGGGTGATATAAAATCATGGTCACCATGTTAATTTATAAAAAACTATTTTAGGAATCAAAATTACTTTTTTTATAAATAAGCACTAAATCTCTGAGGTTTTCAAATATGGTTGTGTACAAACTACAGATTCTTTCTAGATGTATTTTTTAAATTACCACACTATATTTTCAAAATGGTCATAGTGCAATTAGTTATAAAAAAAAAGCTTATAATCTAGTTAAATTGGTGCTGAACTTGAGTGCAAACTGTTAATCCAATCAACATATTTTTCACAAAGATATTACCAGCAAATAGATAGTGGTTTGCCAATAGTTATTGAGAGGAAGGAAGGTAGGAAATGGGTCGGAGAGTTAGCCAGATGAGGTAGCTTATTGTAGGCATCTTAAAGATTTTGAAATTAATTGTTTGGAAGTAATTTGAGGAGTGTCTTGTTATGATTTATCATTTTTATTTTTAAAGTTAATTTATCTACTATTTTGAGACACAATTATAAGTTGAAAGGGCAGAAGCTGGAAGCTAAAAATGAGATATTAGTGTCAGTTAAAATATAGTGTAAGTCAAAATATAGATTTCTGAAAGCTAGATTATCAGTAGGTTCAGCTGGTACAAATAAATTACAGGATTAAATGTCTTAGATTCCACGTCAACTGCCTCTGTTGTATTAACACTTCTCTTTCAGCTCACATCTATGACATCATTAGTTTATCTTTATAATCAGGAAAAAAATAGGACAGATTCAAGGTTAGGTTTTCTTTATATACTGTTATAAGACAAAAGTGAGATACTGTGACAGTCCCACACTGAAGGACAATGCTTAGGGAAAATAGTACATAGGTTTTCAAGCAGTACACCTCGTCATAATCTTTGTGTGGAGGAAGAAGTCCACAACAGTCACTTGTCTAACTCTTGGTGATGATGTCTGTTTCTCTTCTAGCTCAAGCTCAGTTCTTTGCTGATATTCTCAACGAAAAGACTGAGTTCTAAATTTATACACACATGCACTTATATAAAGTTATAGGGAAATAGAAGAGGGGAATCTGGATTTGCTGGGTCATATGGCTCAAGTGGCAGGGCTTGCACTGCAGCCTGGATCAGCTAAAAATTTTTCTCTTGTCCTGACCCTATTAAAAATGTATAGATTTAAAGACTTCTTTAAAATGTATTAAAGAGACATGCCAACCTATGACATTTATTTTCTCTAAAATTCAAAAAGGTCAGCCAAGTATTGTTTCTCTTTCCTAGAAGAAGAAAATGCAACAATTCAGCAATTGCTTTTTGATTTTAGAGACAGTATTTTAAAGTGCCCCAGAGCATTGTATTCCAGAAACTTCATTATACCTTAACTTTTGTTTTATTTCTCCCATAGCCTGTCCCATATATGTATTATCAAATTACCTATGGCACCTGCTAATTCTGGTTTTCTAGGTTTAATCAGTCTGATATACAGTGAATATGGTGGTTCTGAATAATGGCCCTAAGATGGGAGGTGCTCTGTGATTCTGTAGAAAGCTGAAGTAAGCGAGAAAGAAATGCTGCTGCTGCTGTCAATTGAAAGAAGTTGTTTATGGTATTCATGGCTGCCTGAAGTAGAAATAACTCATTAGCCTGAAAGCTTCATTGAGGATGACAACATTTGTGTTAATTTGGTCAAGTAAAGATGCCACATCTGGAAATTATCTGCAACTAGAATTAATACCACTTATGTTTATTATAATCCACTCATATTTTACGTTATCTACAAAAGCTAAAAAAGCTAAAAAATGAGGAAAGTAGGAGGAATCACCAGTCCTCAACATTTTAAGTTTTTTTTAATGGCATTAATCTTCAAAATCCATGATAGATATGGTATTGTATACTTATTATTTTAGTAAAGAGGGAAAGGGGCTTCCCCAAGCTCTCTTACCACAAGGAGCCAGTGTGAATATTCTGCCAGGTTACAGTTGTGTTCAATTCACATTTGCATGTAGGAAGTGGGGAAATCAGCAGGCGGTGAGCTTACAAATGTATTTGATCTTTTTGAGATATATTGAAGCCATTTCTGCCTCACGCAGATTTACATCTGGGTGGTAACCACAGTAACTTTCTGTGACACTAGAAATTCATTTTAACTAAAAGTCCATGAACCAAAATCCCTTAAACTGAGTATTTTCCTTTTCTCCTTTATACATATTTACATTAGTAAGTGGCCACAAATCACACAAGCACACTGTGAGAGTGTCAGTCTTCCTTAAAGAAACTTTGTTCTCCATGCAAAGGGCTCTGTGTCTATGAACTGATTCAGGTCTACAAACTGGGTGAAGAATCCTGACTCTTCACTTTAATGATTTAAGTCAGATCACTTTCCCCAGACTTAGAGGTTTTCTCTATTTGTCTGTCTGTCTGTCTAGTGTCTTTGTATATCAATATTTTAAATCATAAGTCCAATAGGACTTTTTATATTGCTTATCTATTTTAACACTAAGTGTACAATGATCTATTAAACTATCTCAGCCCTTCACCTCAAGAATCTGAAGCTCAAGCCATTTGATTACAGGGTAGACCCTACTATTAATTACAGTGGCTCTGGCCATTCTGCTTCTGGTGGTTACATGCTGCAGTACTGATGGTATAAGCACAGTATCATTCAAGATAGATACAGAAATCAGAAACTACTCTAGGCATTTCTAGCAGAAAGATACTTAGAATGTCACGTGAAACTGTATCTGGATTGTTAGGCTCAAGTTCACATCTGTGAAGAGGAAAGGTCGAGAAGTACTATAGTCCCTGCTGCTATTCTGCGACCTCCCTTTGTTCAAGCTGCCTCTGACACCCATAGAGCTGGTAATCAGATAATGTAATGCAGAGTTTACTCATTTCACATTCTCAGGTACAGTGATCTCTGCCTCTATTCTGCTTTTTAAGTCTTATGCTTCTGCATTGAATTGATGCAATCTACTTTTCATCTAGAATGTTAGTTGTCTAACGTTATAAAAATGTAGTTTTTGCTTAGAAACTTTCCTAATCTTTTTGAGCATTTGTGATGTGCTTCGCAGTTTTTAGCATATTACATGAACTGATTTTTATTTTTTCCATTAACCCTGGGGGTACTGTACTTATTTCATTTTATAGATGAGAAAACTGAGATACAATATTTTAAATAAAATACCAATAAATGACAGAGCTGGGTGTCAAACTTGGGTAGTGTTTCCGGAGCATGTGCTCTAAACTACTGTAACAAACCATCTCTACTATAATATTTCCTGAACATAAAGTTCCACCTTGCTAGACTCTGATAAATTTCACGGCTGTCTCTCTCCGTCTGCAAGAATAATATAAAACTTTCTAACGATCTAGATTCTCTTCACATAGTTCGTCAGTTCCTTAGGCTTTCTTTACCTGGATGCACTTCCCTAAATTCAGTAAATTAACTAATTTATGTCTTCTAAGTAAACTCAAAAAACCCTATTTTTCATCATAAAAACAAACATCTTTAATAAAAAATTAAGGATGTCTATCACATGTTCAAATATATCAATATTTATTTTTCTATGTATTTATTATGTGTTGGTGATGAAAAATTCATATTTAGTTATTACAGGAAGAAGAATAGAACTTATTAATTTGCAATAACTAGAAGTTATTAAAACTAATTTCAAATATCAAAATATATTTCTAAATGCATTGCTTTCCTTTTTATTATTAAAATTACTTTCCTCATCAGAGTTATTTTGGGATTATATATAACTGAAACAAATGAATGACTGAAATAAAAGAGAAAGAAGAGTAAAAATATTTAACTGAGAACATTAGCATAGGGCAGATGTTACCTAACCTAATGTAAAAAGATACTTCCCAAGTTAGAAATTAATTATCTTCCCTATAAAAATATATAGATGAAACATTATGATCATGCTATATGTGTAATTCTCTCAACGGGGAGGAAATAGTCAATTAGCAGGGACTTCAAAGTGGACCTTATTTGCCAGCTAGATTGCCTAAGTAGCTGTCAATGAATGGAATGGCAGATGGAAAGGTAATATCGATAGCAATTATATAAACACAAATTTGGAAACATTTGTAATATGTCCTAATCAGATGACCAGAAACACAAATCTGATTTCTCTAAGCTTCGCTAAATCTAAGGATCCCTAAAAAGCATTATTCTAAATTTCTACTAGTTTAAATTATTATCCTATGTAGTTGAAAGGACAGATCATTCCTATTCATCTTTGATAGATGATTCAGTTAATATATTGTGGAATAATTAATATTTCTTAAAAGAATAGAATTACTGGAGAATCTATTTAACTCACAATCAGAGGTGGCATATATGACTGGAAACATTATTATCATACCTTCCAGTATGAGTGGCTTGGAGATCAATACATTTTTTAACAAAATGTAGCATTCATCATTTACTCATTACTAAAGCTGACCCTTATTAAATTCACTAGTTTTAAAACTTAACATAGATGTTATCAATTCAGATTGGAACTGTCTGATATACTTAGTAAAAAAAAAAAAGATTTATGCTTAGATTTTAAAAATTGCCTTTGCCTTTTTTGAACTTCAGAGGACATGCAGAAACAGCCTAGAAAATTCTTCTCAAGCAATTTTGACTTTCTACAATTCTAAGAAGCACTTGGTCCATGTCAGGGAATATTATTTCTAAATATTATTTTTATTTGGAAGTTCTCCCAAAGAAAAAAGACCACATTAGTGTTTGGTAACTTTCTGTTCAGAAATAAGAATGCCACATGCAACCTTTTTTCTTTTTCACTTTTAATATACATAGAATCTAGAAAATAAAGCTATTTTACAAGGCTATCTTATGACATCCTTCTACCAACCAAATAGTTCTTAATTCTGTTAACGTAAATAAGTGAATTTATTGCCAATGCTTTCTAAAGGAGCTAATAAAGCAAATATTATAATAAATAATAAAAGTTATAAATAATTTACAAATATCTAAATGTGACTGAATATATCAAATAATATATCAGAACTTCGTTATATATGCCCTAGGCCTAGAATATATAATATTAAACAAAAATCTCTTGAATCATGAGCCATTATGTTAATATTCTAATTGGCATACAAGTCTGCAACAAGAAAAAAAAATGTTCAAGCATGTTGGCTTATTGTAATAATATATAATAAGAATTTCTTAAGGAACACTTTTTTGGCCATTATAGAATAATGATTCTTTCTATGTTACAAATATGCCCTTTCTCTACTCTATGACAATTGAATTGAGTCTAAATTAAGCTCTTTTAAGCTGCTCATCTTGTTGAGCTTCATTTTCACTGAGCACCATTAATTCAATTATTAATATTCTCTTTCTATTGACTGATTGTCACTTGCACTTTCTGGAGAAATCATGTATCTGAAACTAACGTTCTATTTATAATTTCAAACTGCAGTGATTATGGTATAGTTATATCTTGTTTTCTATCAGGTAATTGAGGTAACCTCATTTAAAAACGGAGATAGCTAGATCCCCTCTGAGCAATATCTACCACAATATAAATGTTCTGGGTTAAGAACAATTTACAATTATCAGCTCATTAGATAACATTTAAAATTTTTTTCTCAGATAAAAAATGTTTTTTATTATAATAGTAATTTTATATTTTAATTTACATATTTATATACAAATTTATGTTAAAAATAAAATAAATTTACATAAAAACTACCAGATGTATTTAATCTAGCATATAGTTTTCATTTGATTATAAATGATGCTGGATTTTATTTTTACTATTGTTAAATAAATAGCAACTTTTAATTAAAAATTTTCTACTTCACACAAATTAACATAGTCTCTTTTAGTCTTTGGAATCACAGAGAATCCAGTTAGCCACCTATTCAGAAAACATACATAGATATCTACATATATGGCAAAAGTTCCAATTACTCTTAATTGTAACAGTATTCATTTTGCATAATTCTATTTTAATGTTTTTCTTCTTATTTTATAAATAATACAGGGGTGAGAATTTGGCTTTCAAATTTGATATACATTAAAATATATAAAAATTGTGTGATACTTTAAAAATATTAGGAAAATCTTTTTAAGATATCTGCTGTCAATTTTCTGTTTTAATATGTTGAAATTTTAAATACATAAAATTAAATAGTTGTCATTCTTCAAATTTCTTGTTCACTAATAGCTTCACCCTTTTTCTGCATCGACTTTTTCCTCAGAGCTGCTCTGAGCCAATAGGTATAACTGATTTAGATTCCCTCTTCTCTCTCTTACAAAAATACTGGTCTTTAAATAGGTTTATTAATGAGCAGTTATCTAGCCAAATATGTAAATATTAGGGAAAGATCACATAAATATTATTGGATAATACAAAAGAGCTTAAATTAACTTGAAATAACCAAGTTTCAAGTATTTAAAGTAGATAAAAAAAAAAGAGAACATTTTGAATAATTTATTATAAATTTCAAGTGAAGATTCAAACAACGTCTTGTTGCTACTATGGCTACTGACTCTGTTTCTATTTTCCATATATTCCATTGAGTAGATACACTACATGCTTAGTTTCTGAGTTGGATTTGAAAATTTCTTGATCAGGGTCTTTGAAAATTTTACTCTCTGCTGTTCCAGCCATGACTCAGTTCTCTAGAAGTTCCTGACAAATCAATTTGTTTTTCTTCAATAAAGAATGAAGTGGCCCCATTTAAAGACTTCGAAGCCAAAATTTTTAATACGATGATAAACCATAAACTGACATTAAAAAATACATTGAAATTTTCAATAGTTTAAGAGGAAAGTTGCAAAATTAGTACTGAGAGTGTTCCCGTATACTTTTTACCATGTTATTAACATCTCCTATGAATATGGAATATTTGTTCCAACTAATGATATCATACTGATTCATTCTTATTAACTAAAAGTCCACACTTTATTCAGATTTCCTTAGTTTTTACTTAATATCCTTATCTGTTTCAGAATCCTATCTAAGATACATTACATTCAGTTGCATGACTCCTGGACTTCTTACAGACTGTGACAGTTTCTCAGATCTTCTTTTTTGAGGAGTATTGGGCAAATGTTTTGTAGAATGCCCCTTAAAGTGGATTTGTCTGATGTTTTTCTCATCATTAGTTTGGGTTATAATCTAGTTCTCTGTTATCTTTTTGCTTAAACTGTTTCAGCTCTGACTACTCATAGTCCTTTCAGCTGACTACTGTGTCCCTCTAATATGTCCTTGTACATTTGTTTCATTAGCACTTACTTTCTGGACTGCTTGAAGCTCATCTTGTATACTCTTTGTCCTAGCCCTAACATGAGCCATTTCTCTATGGAGTCCTGGTTCCTCTTTCCAGAAGATAGTATCAGAAACCAGCCACTTGCTTGTGCTCACTACTACTGGTATGAACTAATTTTGAGGGAGAAAAAATAGTCAATAACTTAGAATCTCATAGAAAAGCTACATCAGTTATCCCAAATGAAAACACTGACCCATGTTGAGAAACAGTATTCAAGGCTTGGCTTCTCTGCCACTACCTACACATGTGACCATAAATGTATCAGTATAACTTTTGAACTTCTGTTTCTTCATTGGTAAAATAATGTGCAAAATTAACGAACAGGCACATTCTATGAAGATGAAAACTCTAATTTATAGAGATCAGTCATCTATAGTTGTGTTGCTTTACATTTAAACATCCCCAAGATGGCTGATTTCAAACTACCTATCAATTAGGTTATAAAAATTCCTAAAAATTTAATTGTTGGTTGTCTCCAGTTGATATGAGCAGCAGCCACATCACAGGCAATCATTCACATACAAATACAAATGCATATACACAAAACACATATATACAAACCATACATATGCACGCACACACTTTTTTCTGTAACAATTAGAAAGATAATTTTATTCATTAAAAATAAAATTAAATATGCCATCAGAGGCTAGTGGAAGGAGGACCTGTCACTATGCCCCTCTCTCTTGAGTATGAGTTGAGGCCAGAGGTTGCTTAAGCAGTTCCCCTCTGAGAGCTACAACTGGACCTGCCCATATCCTGGGAGACTCTAATGAGCTTCTCAGTGGCATAGGAGAGAGGAGCAGGGCAAGACCAGGAGGTAGGCTTTGTTCTCTTAGCATGAGTTAGAGAGAACAGTGGTGTAGTCCTGCTTGGCCTCTACTTAAGCAGTCTAGGGAGGGGCTGGAGGCAGAAGACTTCCTGCAAAGGATTACGTGGCATCACAGTTCCACCCAAGTCACCTGAGTGTGATTCTCAAAATCACAAGCATTCTCCCAACTCCCTCAATTACCTCAGTATTCTTCAGAATAGACATGTGAATATCCATGTGAATATCCCTCAGGACAAAAAGAGCATCCCACTGGACTTCCAGTGGGCTTCCAGCAGTCCAAGAACTGTCTGTTTTTTTCCTGAAGGTTTGCTCCTTCATTGTCTCTATGGGCTACTATTTTTAGGTGCTGCTTGTGGAGTAGTTGTCAGGAAGTGGCTTCAGGGCTTCTGGATTGCCACCTCAATCTCTACATTGCCTGCAGAAAATACTGATTGAAACTTTTAATATTGTTGTTCTCTTTAATACCTGAAAACACAAGGCTGCTAAAGCTCCATGTGACCTTGTTGCTGGTTCCTTTTGAAAGACACAGTCGTGGGCAATGTAGATACCATCTTCATGTTCTTGCCCACCAGATCAAGGACTATTGAATTCCTGACTTTCTTGATAGGGTTCCATCACAGCCTGATATAAATATAAATATAATATAAATGTAAAGTGTACAGGCATAGAAATTTGACATCTTAGGTTTAAATCTAAACTCTGATCTCAATTTCTTTCTCTGTAAAATAATAATTCTGATAATAGTGTTTTTAATAGAGTTGTTATTGTCACATGTTCAGCACTCAAAAATATTTATGTTTAGCTGAAGTGCATTTATAGTACAATTTATAATAAAATTTCTAAAAACCAAGGAAATGATTAAATATAATCACATTCCATGCAACCACTGAAGGTTTTTTTTTAATGTTACATTTATTTTGTCCTTATACTTCTTTTTATTTTTAATTTTTTCTACTGTAAGCCAATTTTTCTACTGTAGTATTATTTTAGAAATACATCAACAAATGTAACGATGGTGCTATTACTTGTAAATATAATTAAATGATAGAATTAGTTCACACTATGTGGCTCCCAGCTCTTAATTTCATATTTCAACTGCCTTTACTTAAAGAAACAATTCACACGTAAAGTGAGTGCACACTTTCTAAGGTTATTTTACATAACCTTGTACATTCATTTTCTCTCTCAATACCCTTTACCTTTGTTCTGTAGCACATTTTTTGTTTCGATTTTTCTGTCGCTAATGGTAAACATTTTTTCTCTTTTTCTCCCACTCCAGTAATGTTGGATTCTTAACCTTTATGTCCAATATTAGCTTGACTTTTAAGACACCCAGTAACACCTAGATAGGTTGAGTAATTATAAAAAAGACCCCCTCATTGGAAGTGCTCTTCTAACAACTTGAATATAAAGGGCCTTCAGCCTTATTTCTCAAGTGTGAAACAAAGGGTAGATGGGATGTCTGCTTTTCACTTATTGTAAATGCTAAAGGCACACTTTATTTTCTTCTGTGATCCCAAGTCCACCTCAGCTTTTGTGCTTTCGCCACAGGAATTCTGACATGCAAGATGGCTTACAAAACAAGTAATGTCAGATCTATTTGTCATGTCGCCTCACTTTCTTACAGCTAGATTTAAAACCAAGTATATTTTTGATTTTAAAATTCATATAATCAGAATTACTTAGACTCTGTCAATTCTCCTTGTCCTTCGTTTGTTTTCCTTTCTATTTTGGTCATATTTTTTCAATTTATTCTACTCAAGATCTAAAGGACAATGACAATTTAGAAATATAATTGGTGAAAAGATTACTTTATGATTCTCTGTGTGTCAGCAAGTTTTTTAAAGTACTTTGTTTCTGTTACCACAGTTTCATATTTGGTCCTGTATTTGAGGGACCAAAAAATGTTTGAAAAGCTGAGATTCTTGTCCAGTTGGAGAATGCAATGCCTCTGACTTTTTTTTTCCTATTTACAAAGTTAATGCTAATTATTAACTTTGATTTTGGAGTACTATAGAGAGAACAGAACCAAAGAGAGAGACATAGATAGGGTTGCAGGCTTCCTGTGCAGTGTTTAATATTTTATTCTGCATCTTGTAATTAATTTGCCAGAGCTCCCTAAATGCCTCGATGCAACTTTTTTTTATTAGATTATAAAAAAGTTAGCAGTTAGAGCTATTTATCAAATATAACTAGCTGTCCTGAGTTTTATTTGGTAAATCTAGCCACACAAGAAATGGAACTTTTTATTATGAATATTCATTAAACACATTTTTAAAGTAAAATTTAATTAAAAACTTCCTTTTGCAATTTCTGATTTCTTTAGTGAAAGATATAAGCATACATATTAAGTATTTTCTTAGGAAATAAAACAGAAAAATTGCCTATTTCTGCTTTTACATTTGATTGGATGAGTAATCTGCTAATAAGCCTCCCAACTGACATTGATATACTCCTACTATTGAAGTTCCTGATACTGTCTAATCTTTAACATAATAGAAAGGGTTTAAATTATAGACTTTAGCCTACCTTTCTTTATAGTCTAGAGAATAATGGTCATCTAGTCCTCTCAGTCTGTGTGTCATCCAGCAGGTTACCCACTTGTGTATAATTTTTCATTTTTAAACTTTCTGCTCTCATTTGCCTTTTCCAACTCTAACACTTCTTGGAGTGCAATGGACTGGATTTCCCTCTCAGCCCTCCACCCAAAAATGTAAATGTTGAAGACTTAATTCTTAATGTACTGGTATTTGAGGTGTGGTCTTTGGGAGGTAATTAGGTTAAAGAGTGAGGCCTTATGAAATTAATTCCCTTTAAAAAATGGATTTATTTTAAGTCAGGTTTTTTAAAAATTATATTTAATTTAGTGGCCATTCTGTGTATCTACTTGTAATCCTGGAAGATGTAGATTTTCTTTCCTTTTCTTTCGTTCTTTTTTTTTTTTTTATCATTGAGAAAATAGACTCACAGTAACATTTCCTTGATTCTTGCAAGTATTCATCTGTTATAGAATCAAAATTCAGGAATTGAATCTCTGTCATATAAATATTATTCCAAAGCAAACAGCAGATTACTAATATCATTGCAATACACAATTACATTCGTTGAACTGCAAAATTTTGACATATGAAGTATGTCATGTTTAAGTTACAAGTTTTCCAAAATGTAAAAATCCCTAGGATAGCAATTTTGAAATTACTTGGAATCCAGTTATAGAAAGAAGTGTATCTCTAACATCAGAAAACACTGTCAAGCTAACCTAATTTTTCACTTATTGCTCATATTTTTTGTCATTAGGTAAGTGGTTTAACATTCTGAGTCTCTGAGTAAAGTACTTTATAAATTCACATGGTTTTACAAATACACAAGCCTACATTCAGGCATATATCTCACAAATTAATGATTAATAATTCACATGTCCAATGAACCAAAAACTAGCATATCCTTTTTCAAATTCCTTAACAACTCACCTTTAAATTACCAGAGATGCCCAAGGAATAGGTGGATATAAGATTATGCAACTCATCTAGTCATTATTGATTGTGCTTTGGTAGTTAGAGTCTTATAGAGAATTTGTCTATTTCATGTTTTGTCAAATTTATGTTTTTGAAATAGTGTTAGTGGTCTTTTATAATTCTTTTAATGTCTATCCAATATTGGTATATTTGTCTTTTCTCATATTTTTGGTCATTATGCTAGATTTTTTTGTACTGATGTTTTAAGAAATAGCATTTTTACTTATTAATTTTCCATATTGTTTAAATTTTGTTTTAAATTAAATCAATTTATGCTCTTTTACTACATTCTTCCTTCAACTTGCCTTGGATTTGTTTTGCTTTTCTTCACCTTGCCTCACCCCCTCCCACTGCCCAGCCCCTACCATCTCACCTAGTCTCCTAAGGTGTAAGTTTAGATTGTTGAGTTGATAGTTTTATTCATTTCTAACTTAAACATTTAATTTCTAAAACATTCTTCTATTTCTTTACATTATTGTACAAAATTTTACATGTTGTGTTGTGATTTTTCATTCATTAAAAATATTTCCTAATTTTCTTTTTGATTTTTTCTTTAATCTGTGGATTATTTAGAAGTGTGTTTGCTTTTCAATACAAAGTGTGTGACAAAATATATTTCTGTTAATGCTTTCTAGTTTAATTTCTCTGTATCATATTTTATATTCTTTCAATCTGTTTAAATTTATCAAAATAATTTTATGGCCTAGAATATTATTTATCTTGTTAAATATTTAATATATACTTGAAAACAATGTATATTATGCTTTTGTTTGGTATTGTATTATATTTTTATTTGGCTCCATATATTTCAATTAGTTCATTGATCAATAGTATCATTAAGCTTCTTTTATATCTTTATTGAATTTTAGTGTAATTGTTCTTATACTGAATGAATAATGTCAACACATCCTAACATAATTGTTGATTTTTAAACTTTCTCTTTTCAATTTTATCAGTTTTGTTTAATTATTTTGAAGTTTTGTTATTCTTTTGTTCTTTTGATTAATAGGACCTTGTGTTATTTTGAAATGCTTTTCTCTTCTTTATCCTTGGCAATATTTTTTATTCTATTAACTTGTTTAACTGGGACTAGGACAAATACTTGGACTTTTTTCTCCATTATCCTTTAATCAATATATTTTTTTCACTATTATAAAAAAATCTATAACAACTTCAAAGAAATATTTTAATGTTTAATATTTAGTTCATTACAGTTTTAATGTGAATGTATAATAAAATATTTAAACAACTGATTTCTATTAATACTTTTATAAATACATACATTTTCTTGTAGAATTTTATGAAAAATGTTTATTCATTTTCTAAATTATAATTTCATAATTTTAAGTTTATATATTTCTCATATTTATTAATAAAAAATAAATGCCAGCTTATCATGACTACAACTCAAATAAAAATTCTAAAATTATTATTGTTTCCATATCAATAGTTTAACTTACTAATATCACATTTTCTCTTGTATTTACTTTGTAAAATGTGCAGAACTTTGAGATTTACATATTTACTAAAGAAACTAATGTTTCATGATTCCTCTGGGGACTTGTAGAAATCTTTATATGGCAATCTTTGGAAAACAAAATATAAATTTTAAGAACTCAAGTGAAGGATAAGATATAGATTTAGAAGTCTGTTTTATTTGCTGAAAAACACTACATTTATTAAAATTATTTGAAATAGTAAAACATAATTTAGAAATCTGTTTGGTACTGTAGGTCATCATTTTCTCAAGATTAGTAATTTACATAAACTTTCAAAACACAGAAATTATGTTGCTGTGCAAGCAAGTTATGTTATAATATATTTAAATAAGTTATAGGTACATGCAGTTTCTATTGTATATTTTATATTTATGTAAAAGTTAACTACCTATAAAATGTAATGAAATGGCATATTTTTCTTACTGAACTTCAGTGATCATAATTTTTATATTAAATTAATGACCAGAATAATTAAGTAAAGCTAATTAAATCCTAAGCATGTTATGCATATGTTATTTAGTTGGATGTTCAAGAAAAAAATTCTAAGATCTATTAGAGGTATTTTCAGTTTTATAAAAAGATATTTTGAAGCAATACATTTCTTCATATTAAGAAGAAACTTCATAATAACTAAATTTCAGGTTTTAATAGTTGTGGTTAGGTTCAAATATGCTCGTAATTGATTATGCCACATTATTTCTATTTTTTAAAATATACGCTTGAATCTGCTAAATAAGATTTTAAATTTATCAATTGCATTGGCATGTACTCAGGGAGCACACAAGTTATCTACATTATATGTATAGTATAGTATAGTATAGTATAGTATAGTATAGTATAGTATAGTATAGTATAGTATAGTAAATTAAGTAATGCAAGTTAAATATTTAATTAATAATTATCTTCTGATGATCATCTGATCTTCCATTCTTAATTATGTCCATTCCAAACTTTTGAAAATTAAAATGGAAATTTCCTGCAAGCCATAATTATGAATATTTCTTCTACTGCTTTATTTTCAATATTTATTTTTGAATCTATATTCTTGCTCTGGAAATTACCTGGAGGTACTCTCTCAGGACCTTTCCTGATCTCTGTTAGATAGCTTTGTGTACCAGTCATTCTCTATTATCTATTTACTCTAAAATATTTTCTGCTCTTATCCTTTCATCTTTCAGGTAGATCCCTAGAATAACTGTCAAGTCTAGTCTTATGGAAAACAGTATGAAGGTTCTTCAAAAAATAAAAAAAAAAAAAACATAAATAAAATAAATAGAGCTACCATATGATTCAGCAAACCCACTTCTGGGTACATATCTAAAGGAAATAAAAATAGGATATCAGAGATTAATACAGTCTCATGGGTACTGCAGCATTATTTGCAATAGTCAAGGTATAGAAACAACTTAAGTGTCTATTACTGATGAATGGATAAAGAAGGTGTGATATAAATTATATTTTAATAAAAACAAACAAACAAACAAAAAAGATTGTCTAATACTTTTCTAGCATGTCACTAAAGGTTATTACAGTTCTTTATTTAGCTTACCAGAAATATAATTTTATGGTATGATTATTATAATAGCTACATATGTAACTAAATATAATTTTAGTTTTTTTTAGTTTGTTTTACTTTCTCATTAATCCAATTTTAAAAATGAATCTAGTTCTTTGATTCCCTAAACAAACCTGATTATTAGAGAAAGATTATTTTGATAACAAGATGTCCCGACCCGCGGGACCTAGTTATTCGTGGAGGCGGCGAGGAGGATCCAACCTGAAAGAAAATGGGCGAGAAAAAGGAGCGGAGGCAAGACAAAGTTCTGATCAAGCCTCTAAGTTTATTTTTCAAACAAATGAATTTATACAGTGGAGACAAAGGGGGGCAGGTCTCCTAGGTGGACGGGTGTTTGGCACGATCTTATT
>PVKZ01002621.1:92519-204801 GCA_004027375.1 Macroglossus sobrinus | reverse complement strand
AGGAAGGAAGGAAGGAAGGAAGGAAGGAAGGAAGGAAGGAAGGAAGGAAAGAAATTGGATATGGGAGAGGGCAGCAGAAAGATAAGAGTATAGTTTCTCTCCAGAACATTCAGAAACAAATAACTCCACTAACTTTCTAAATGGAATCTCATTCAAACAGACCAATTTAGATATACAAATCTCTTATCTGCAATCTGACCAAATTTTCAAGGATGTTCGGGACAGAAGACAATATTCATCAAAGCAATATTTACTACCCTGGCTGCCAACTTTCATAGTAATTTGGGATTTTGTTTGCATAAGTGTTCAGCTACAGTCACAAGAGGAGCCAGAAGATGAAAATTATCTGGTGTGGATTTAGAAGCAAGGTACTTTGGAATGGGCTCTGAGGAGATGGTTAAACTTCAATTCATTAATGCATAATCAGTGTAATGGTCTGATCCTTCTCTGCAGGGCTGTAACTACCACAGAAAGCTCAGAGCACAAGATATGAGTGATCCCCAAGTGTGATGATACCTGACCTGATAATATAAGAATATTGTCCTATTGGTTGGCTACAACTGTTACACTTAACCATGTATGATATAAACCTTACAAAGCACAACACATTCTTCTCCATTGATACCAATAGCCAAATACAGCTAAAGAGTGCTAAACAGATTTCTGGAGTCAACAACTCTAAAAATAGACAATACTGTGCTTTTATATTTTTTCTCTTAAATTCAGTAGCAACAGCAAGAAGGCAACTTTGTTCAAGAGATCTACTATTTTTCTTTCAAATTATAGAAAGTTAATTATTTACCACAACAACTAGACAAAATAAAGTCATTTGTCCACCCACCGTAGTTATCTTGGTCTATTAAGTGACAATATGTTGGATGACTACACAGCCAAGGTTTTTCACCATTTGCACACAAATCATGAAAAGAGTTGTAATAACCTTCATTTTAAAAGTCCACTGGTTCCATAGAAATTGAGGTTTGTTGGGTAGGGGTAGAGAGAGTAACTGAATTAAGGGATTAAGCGCTGAGATAACAAGACATTTAGCTTTACCCTAAGACATCCTAGATAAATACTCTTTACATTGTACCACCCATTCAGCACATGCCAACCATAGGAATAAGAAAATCTGTGTCCCATTCTCAACTCCTGTGAATTGTTGGGTAAATAACTTAATTTCTATGGGCATCCATTTCCTAGTCTGTAAAATATTTGGTTACATGATTTGTTTTACCTTCCAGTCTGAGTTGTTACAAATAATTTAGGATATGTGAAGTCATTTTTTTATTGTAAAGCATGTTACAGTTGTAACATACCACATACACATATTATTTTATTTTATTACTTCAAGTATACAGTACATTGGTTAGACATTAATATAGTGTATAAAACTAAGTGCTCTTGTTTATCATACTCAGGTATAAGATTTCTCAGGTTGCTGCTCTCAGCTTTAGGATTTGGTGTTTTAATGATGACTTTGAGCCATGGAGAAGAAATTAAATTATGCTCAGTATATTATATTCAAACAAGAAGAACAATTTATTGCTTCAGAAGTAATTGAAAAATACAATTTCTCAGAACGATTGCTTCCTTAGAAGTTCTAGAGGGTTAAGGTTATATTTTCACATGGAAATATTTCAGATAAATTTCTAACATTGTTTTTATATATTTGATGTCATACTTAAAATCAATTCTAATAATGCCCTAACAATATTTAACTGGTTAAATCATTTGGAAAGTACCAAAAATTTTACTCATAAGTACTCATTCTTGAAACACCTGATTTTAAAAATGGAATGAGTCAATAAAATCATCACCAATTAAACATAACACATTATTTCCAAAATGAAAAATTCGATGTTTGTGTAAGCCATTTATTTTTATTTCATTTTATTTCATTTTTGGGGGGAGTTACATTGGTTAATAAAATTATATAAGTTTCAAGTGTACAATTTGATAATACATCATCTATGTATCGCATTGTGTGTTTACAAAGAGGTAAGCCTAGGTTAATATAACACCTTGAATATCTTTCGCATGGTCAATATGTCTATTAACACTATCTTTCTAATCTATTGTTATTATTCATTTTTCAATTTACATACTGGAGAAATCACCTTTTGGTGTATAGTTTTATGTGTTAAGACAAACATATATAGTAGACAGGAATCACCACAATCAAGATAAAGAACAATTCTATCACACCAAAAAATTACTTTATGTTATTTCCTTATCCTTCCAGCCACTTCAACCCCTGGCAACCACTAATCTGTTCCTAATTTTGACTTTTATAGAATGCATATCGATGAAATCATACATATGTATTCTCCTGAGACTAGCTTCTTTTATTTAACATAATGCATTTGAGATTCATCTGTGTTGTCTGTATCACTAGTTTCCTCCTTTTTATTCAGAGTAGTATTCCATTGAATGAATGTACCATGGTTTATCCATTCATTCATTCTTTAAAGGACATTTGGGATGTTTCAAGTTCTGGCCTGTTAAAAAAAATCTGTGTGCAAATTCTTCTCTGCAAACAAGTTTTCATTTGTCTTGAATAAATACCTAGGAGTGAGATTGCTAGGTCATATGGTAAGTGTAAATGTAACTATAAGAAACTGCTTGACTGTTTTCAAAATGGTTTGTTTTCAAAAGTATGAATTTCTTTTCTCACTAATATTCATTGAAGATTTTTAGTTATTTCACTTCCTCATGAGCATTTGTCAGATTAAAAAAAAAGTTTGACATTCTAATACATTTATAATTGTATATTATTATTTTGGTTTTAAGTTGTATTTCTCTAGTGACTAATGATGTTGAGCATCTTTTAATATGATTATTTGTCATACATATATCTTCTCTGTAGAAGTGTTCAAATATTTTGCAAAAATTTAAATTGGATTGTTTATGAATTATGGAGATTTTATGGTTCATTACATATTCTGGATATAAGTCTTTTATCAGAAATGTGATTCACACATATTTTCTCTCTGTGGCTTATCTTTTTATTTTACTAACAGTGTGTTGCACAAAGAAGTTTTTAATTTTGAAAAGCCCAATTTATCAGTTTTTTATTGATTGTGCTTTTAGTGCCATATATAAGAAGTATTTGTCTAGCACATGGTCACAGAAATTTTTCTTTTGTTCTCCTCTAGTAGTTTTATAGTTCTGCATTTAACATTTAGGTTTATGATCTATTTTCCACTTAGATTGTTGAGTAAAGATTACACAGAATTGATTACACAGAATTGTTATTTTTCATTAAATCTTTGTTAAAAATCACAATGAAGCCATTTGAGCATGGGATTTTCTTCTTTGGAAAGTTTTAAACTACAAATTACATTAAGATATATATTTCTCCTTGAGTGTGCTTTCATAGTTTGTGTCTTTCAAATAATTGGTTCATTTTATCTAAGTAGTTGAATTTAAAGGTGTAAAGTTTATTATATTATTTACTTATTATTCTTTTAATGTGTCTATGGTCTGTTCTTTCTTCCCTTTTATTTGTCTTTGTCAGTTGGACATGAGGCTTATCAGTTTTATTGATCTGAAATAATTAGCTTTAGGTTTTACTGAGTTTGGTCTTTTGTTTTTCTGTAATTATTTCCATTGATTTTTGTTCTTATCTTTAGTATTCCCTTCATTGTGCTTTACTTGAATTAAATTTTCTGTTCTTTTTTTTTTAGTTTCTTAAGACAGAAACTTAGATTGTTGACCTTTGATCTTCTTTTCTAAATAGAAGCAGTTAATGCTATAAATATATTTCTAAGTGTGGCTTTGGCTACATTCTATAAATTTTTATAGACTGCATTTTTAACAGTCTTATTGAGATATAATTAATTTACAACGAGTTGCACATAATGTGTACAATTTGATGAGTTTGGTCTTCTGCAAAAACCAATGATACCATGACCATAATCAATGTAATCAACATATCCAATATTTCCCAGAGTTATCTTGTGTCCCATTGTTTTATTTTGTGGTAAGAACACTTGACATGAGATCCACCTTGTTAAAAAAGTTTGAAGTATATAATACTGTATTGTTAACTGTAGGTACTATGTTGTATAGCAGCATCTCTCGAACTTATTCATACAATATCACTGAAACTATATACCCATTGAATAATAGCTCTCCATTTCTCTCACTCTCTATTCCCTGGCAACCATTATTGCATTTTCTGATTCTGTGAGTTTGACAAATTTACATCTTTCATTTAACTTGAATCATGCAGTATTTGTCCTGTGACTTGCTTACTTCACTTAGAATAATGTCCTCCAGATTCATCCATGTTGCTGCAAATAGCAGAATTTCCTTTATTTTTAAGGCTGAATATTTTACTTTATGTATACACTACATTTTTTTTATTCATCTATTGATGGACACCTGGTTTCCATATCATAGCTATTGTGAATAGGCTGTAAATAAACATGGAAGTTCAGATATTTCTTTAAGTTCCTGATTTCAGTACTTTGAGATATATACCCAAAAATAGTATCTCTGAATCATATAGAAAAACTGTTTTCTATAACTGCTGAGCATTTTACATTCCTACCAACAATATATGGGTTTTCCAATTTCTCCATACCCTTGATACTACTTGTTATGTTCTGGATTTTTAATAATAGCCATCCCAACAGGTATAAATATCATATACAAAAAAAATCAACTCGAATTAGTTAAAGACTTAATCATCAGACCTGAAACTGTAAAAATTCTAGGAAAAAGCACAGGGAAAGAGGTTCTGAACACTGGTCTTGGCAATGATTTTTTGGACATGTCACCAAAAGTACAGGCAACAAAAGCACAAATAGACAAGTGGGACTATATCAAATTAAAATCTTCTGCACATCAAAGAAAACAATCAACAAAATTAAAACATAACAACCTATGGAATGGGATAAAATATTTGAAACCAAATATCTGAAAGGGGTTAATTTCCAAAACATATAAGAAATTGTTGAAACTCAATATCATAAAAAAAAATGGTCAAGATGGTGGAGTAGGCAAATGCTGTGCTTGCCTCCTCTCACACACAACCACATCAAAAGTACAACTAAACTACAGAACAACCATCTCTGGGAGTCTCCAGAGGTCCTCCAACTGGGGAAAAACATTAGAGGCCACTTCAAGACTAGTAAGAGGGGCAAAGAAGTGAAATGGGCTGGTCCTACATCTGATGGTGATGGTTGAGAATAAGGAGGAATATCTTGGCTGCAGAGGTCCCCTAGGAGGAGCAAGGGGTCTTGGCCCCACATCAGGCTCCCAAACCTAGGGTTCCAGTGCATGGTAGGAAGGTTCCCACAACTTCTGGCTCTGAAAACCAGCAGAAATTGTGGCTGAGTAAGTCAGAAGGCTGCAGGAGTCACAGTGGTTCCTCACAAAGGCCCCATGCACAGTGACCTACTCATTGATGGACTCACATGCTCTAAGCTTCAGCATTGGGGGGAGCAGCTTTAAAGGAGCCAGAGTCATACTGAATTCTCTGGCTTCAGGGCAAGTGTGGAAGAAGCAGCTTTCTCTTAGACAGAATGTTGGCAGAATCCATTGTTCTTTTGTTGAGCTCTCAGCCCCATGTATAGACACAGACAGCCACTGTATCTGAATTCCATCAACCTGGCTAACACAGGTTGTCTCACTCAGGTGATTGCCTGATACCTCATCCTTCCCAATTTGCAGGCCGACCCAAGCCATCTCCAGTGGTTTTTCCATATGAATGGCCTGTCTTAGCTCATGCTGCCAACTTTCTTAAAATCTCCCAAAGGTTCATAAAACCCAAACAAGTAGTATTTGACTTTGGCTCACCCCTTATCTCTTGCTGAGCAGCCTCAAGATCAGCACTAGTGCAGCCAGCCTTGGTTTATAGCTTGGCTTCTTGAGGCACGTCCAAGCCCAGCATGCATGATGGCCATTTGCAGGTTGCTTGGTGGTTAATGCCAGGAGGCCCTGGGCAGGGCACAGGCTGTGGCTGAACTTGGCCTGTGGCAAGACCCTTCCCAGAAGGTCTTAGATGCATGTCTAGTGGCCAGCATCGGTCTGAATCAGAGCACAACCTGGGGTCACATCCGAGAATGACACACCCAAAAGGCTCTGTGCAGTTACCAGAGCCCTGCTAAAGTGAATCAGTTTTTGCACAACATCTCCTCTACCGTAGTCACAGCCAGTCATAACAACCAATCAGCTCGAGGGTCAATCCCTCCCATTAAGGTGCCAATAGCAACCAAGGCTCAGCTACAACAGGAGGGTACACATGACCCACATAAGAAACACACCTGGAGAACCCAGTTCAGGTGACCAGGGAGACTGTACCACTGGGCCCCACAGGACACCTACTACATAAGGCCACTCTATGAAGATCAGGAGACATTGCATTGTCAACTGTAATTTAAACCAGTTAGAACTGATCAATGAATTCAGCATAAAGTAGCAGGATACAAAATTAATATTCAGAAGACAGTGGCATTTTTATACACCAATGATGAACTTTCAGAAAGAGAAATTAAGAAAACAATGCCATTTATAATTGCATCAAAAACAATAAAATACTTAGGAGTCAAATTAACCAAGGAGGTAAAAAACAAACAAACAAACAAACAAACAAACAAATCCTGTTCTCAGAAAACTATGTCATTAAAAAAAGAAGTTGAAAAAGATTCAAATAAATGGAAGCATATACCGTGCTCATGGGTAGGAATAATCAACGTCATTAAAATGGCCATACTATACCCAAAGCATCTATAGATTCACTACAATCTCTATCAAAATATCAATGGCATTTTTCAGAGAGCTAGAACAAATAATCTTAAAATTTATATGGAACCATAAAAGACTTTGAATAGCCATGGTAATCTGGAGAAAGAATAACAAAGTAGGAGGTATCACACTACCTGATATCAAACTATACTACAAGAGTACAATAATTAAAACAGCATGGCACTGGCATAAAAAATAGACACATTGATCAATAAAAAAGAATAGCAAGCCCAGAAGTAAATCCACACCAATACGCTGATTTAATATGACAAAGGGGGTAAAAATATACAATGAAGGTAAAGACAGTATCTTCAAAAAATGATGCTGGGAAAATTGGACAGAAACATGCAAAAAAAAAAGAAAAGAAAGAAAGAAGCTGGACCATTTACTTACACCATTTACAAGAATAGACTCAAAATGGATTAAAAACTTACAGGTAAGACCTGAAACCATAAATCTTCTAGAACAAATCATAGGCAGTAAACTCTCTGACACTGCTTCTAGTCATTTCTTTTTGGTTATATATTGTCAGGCAAGGAAAACAAAAGAAAAAAATAAACCAATGGGACTACATCAAACTATAAGTTTTTCATAGCAAAGGAAACCAATAAAACAAAAAGACAACTGACTGAATGGGAGATTATGCTTGCTTATGATACATTTGATAAGAAGCTGAACAATACAACTGAACAATAAAACACACAATCCAAGTACAAAAAAAAAAGCAGAAGACCTGACTAGATATTTCTCCAGAGGAAATACAGATGGTCAATAGGCACATGAAAATATGCTCTATGTCACTAATCATCAGGGAAATGCAAATTCAAACCACAGTGGGATATCATCTCACATCTGTCAGAATGGTTATCATCAATAATCAAAAAACAAGTGTTGGCAAGAATGTGGAGAAAAAGGAACTCTCATACACTGTTGGTGAAATTTCAAATTGATACAGCCACTATGGAAAACAATCTGGAGGTTTCTCAAAAAAATGAAAAATGGCTATACCTTTTGACCCAGCAATTGCACTTCTGGGTATTAATCCAAAGAAAACCAAAGCAATAATTCGTAAAGACCTATACACCACTGAGGAGAGAAAAAAAATGGCATAGGTGATAGGGGCTCTGTTCATCCTTCTTGTGACCAAATCAAAGTTGTGAGGGAAACAAGAAGCAAGCAGCAAGGAAAATTGCCTGGGATCTTGATGAATGAAACCTACAACTAGGGAGCAAAATAAGAAATCACACTGCAATGGGATGAGGTAGGACGGGGCGAGGACATAAAGCTGCCCAGTCCTAAGCAGCTGAATGGGACAGAGGCCATAGCAGTGGCAGATGCATATGCCTCTTAAAGAGACCAGATGCCTCTTAAAGAGACTGGATGTCTCGTAAAGAGACCATGTCCGCAAGCACACTTTTGTGGTTACGAACCTGCTCAATCAGAGCACCAGCACCAGGTCGGCTGTACAGGGGGCACCAGGGACTTACAGAAGGACAATGAGTTGTTCAAGTGAGGGTCAGAGGCAAGACTTGTTCTGTACAGAAGTGCAGGCAGTATCCATTGTTCCTTTGTTGAGCCCTCCCACATTCCAGGGGTGTGTGGACTCAGTGTCATAGCTAAGACATCACCAAACTGGATAACACAGGTTGCTCTGCCAAGAGGATTCACTGAAACTCAACTTCCCCCAACTCACAGCCGCATACAAGCCACATCCAAGTGTATCCTTGCCAAGTCAGGTTCTCCTTGCTGAACACTGCCTAGAATCACAAGATGGCAGCTGACCGCGGTTTCTGGCATGGCCTGTTGAGGCAACTGTAAGCATAGCATCTGTGAATTGCTTGCTGAATCTTAACAGGTGGCTCCACAGGGGTTAAAACTGGCTTACAGCTGAACCCCTCTCAAGACTGTGCCTCTGGATACCTACCTCACAAAGCCACACTAATAAGACTGGGAGATTTAAGAGTTTTGCTTAGTAAATAGAAAGAAGAACAGAAAGACAGCCAAAATGAAAAGACAAAGAAGGAGAAACCATATGCGAGAACAGAACAGAGATCCAGGAATAGTGGAGTCAAGCAATTAACAGATGCAGAGTTCAAAACACTGGTTATAAAGATGCTCAATAAACTTAGGGGAAAGGTAGATGAACCAGTGAGAACTTTATCAAAGAGATAAAAAGAAAATATAAAAATGAAAATGGAAATGATAAAAGGGAACCAGTAAGAAATGAAGAACACGTTATTTGAGATGAAAAGTATATTAAATGGAATAAACAGAGTGAATAAAGAAGAGGATTGAATGACCTATAGAGGATGAGGAAGCCAAGGACACTCAATCAGAACAGCAAGAAAAAAGCTGAGACTATAATAATAATTTAAGGAGCCTATGGGACACAATTAAATGCAAAAATATCCATGTCATAAATGTACCAGAAGAAAAGAAGATGTTGAAGAGCTATTTAAAGAAATAATGATGGAAAACTTCCCTAACCTACTGAAGGAAATAAACATACAATCTCAGAAATCTCAGAGAGTCCCAAAAACTAGGAACCGAAAGAGGCCCACACCAAGACACAGCATCGTTAAAATGCCAAAGGTTAAATACAAAGAAAGAATCTTAAATAGCAGCAAGAGAAAAACAGTTAGTTACCTACAAAGGAGCACCCATATGATTGGCAGCTGATTTCTCAAAAGTAACTATGCAGAACAGAAGGGCTTGGCACAAAATATTTGATGTGATGAAAACCCAGGATCTACAACCAAGAATATTTTATCCAGCCAGGCTATCATTTAGAGTCGAAGGACAGATAAAGAGTTTCCCAGACAAAAATAAGCTAAAAGAATTTATCATCACTAAGCCAGTATTACATGAAATATTGGAGGGACTTCTTTAAGAAGAAAAAACATGTATCAAAAACGGGAATAAAGAATGGTAATAACTACATTCCTATCAAAAAGTACCTCAAAATTAAAAGAATTAAGAACTCCAAGCAAAAGACAGTGGCTGGATGAATAAGAAAACAAGACCCATACAAAGGCTGTCTCCAAGAGACTCGCTTCAGTTTAAAGGACACATGCAGACTAAAAGGAAGGAATTGAAAAAAAGATACTGCCTTGATGGACCTAGAGAGTATTACGCTGAATGAAATGGGTAGAACAGAGAAAGACAAGTATCACATGATTTTATGTACATGTTGAATCTAAAGAACAAAATAAACAACAATAATGACAAAAGCAGAAATAAACTCATAGATACAGAAAATATTTTGAGGGCTACTAAATCAGAGTGGTGTGGGGTAATGGGAAAAAAAAGGCCAAGGGATTAAAAGGTACAAAGGGGAAGATTTTTAATAATGTTGCAATAAATACATAAGAGAAAGAGGGGTACTAGATTTAGTGGGTGATCACTTTGTGAGTTATGTGGACCTACCATCAGTATGCTAAACAAAGGAAACTGGCATATTATTGTATGTCAACTATAACTTAAAAAAAATCTCATTGAATTGTGCAATGTAAATGCAAAGCAACTAATTTTCTATTATATTTCAGTAAAGACAGAAAAAAAGTTTGAAAGAGAAAAAAGATCTGTGCATCCCTATATTCATGGCAGCACTATTTACAATAGCCAAAATATGGAAACAATCTAAATTCCCAACAAAAAGTGATTGGATAAAGAAGCTATGGTTCATATATACAATGGAATATTACTCAGCCATTAAAAAAAATGAAATCTTACCATTCTCAACGACATGCATGGATCTAGACGTTATTATGCTGACTGAAATGAGTCAGACACAGAAAGACAAGTACCATATGATTTCACTTATATGCAGAATCTAAGGAACAAAAATAACAAAGTAACCCAAAGCAGACTCACAAATAGAGAAGACAATCTAGTGTTGGCCATATGATTTCACTTATATGCAGAATCTAAGGAACAAAAATAACAAAGTAACCCAAAGCAGACTCACAAATAGAGAAGACAATCTAGTGATGGCCAGAGGGGAGGAGGTTGGGGGGCTGGGAGAAAAGTGTGAACGGTTAAAAAAAGTATAAATCAGTAGGTGATAGCTGGTCATGGGGATGGGGATCATGGCATAGGGAATGCAGTTAGTGTTAATGTAATGACTAGGTGGAAAGCCAGAGGAAAGAGCAATTAGGGGGATTGTTTTATAAACTATATAAATGTCTAATCAATGTACTGTATATTTGAAATGAACAATAAAATAAAATTGAAAAATTGAAAAAGAAACAAAAAATAAATTAAAAATTATTTTAAAAAATCAAAAACAAAAAAAACTTGTCCTACTCTTCACATGATGAATTATCTTCATTAAAACAGCTGGTAAAATGTAATGTGCTATGTAATAAACTATTTTTCTTAACAGTTAACATTTTAATAACCAACTGGTCATTCCTACTAAGAATAATTATTTTAACACTCTGACATCATTTGTAATAAACCTTAAATTGAGAAATTATATATTATTATATTATTGTGGCAAAAGGAAGACTGATCCTATGCCCCCTTCTACATGATAGGAGTTTGAACTTTTAAAATTTTGAAGAATGGCAAAATTATGCACAATACCAATGGGCATAGTATCTACATATGTGGATGCTTCTTCATAATTTTATTGTAAATTTAATATTAAAAATAAAAGAATATCATATTAAACTGAGTTATTATATTAAAACAAGTTATTAAATTATTTTATTTAGAGAAGGTTGATTAAATATACAATAATGAACTGACACTGATGGGAGAAGTCATCAGAATACATGACCATCTGTTGCCTGTGGAAAGGACCCAGGCCTTTGGAGTCTCCTCAACCTCTATTCTGTCATTGTACTATGCATTCTGCTTGCCTCCCCTATTCCCAGAAGCTGCTTCCAGGGTACAGCCATGAGATATAAATGTGATATTAAGACTATCTGGAGTGAGTAAATGAGTGAACCTAGTTAAGGTCTCTAAACTTTAAAAATGCTGGCAGGCAGGTGCATAAATCTAGCCATCTTACAGCCACCCAAGACAAGCCTTGTAAGTAAATTCCTTTGTTTATTAAGCCTGCCATCTCTCAATCTGCCTGCCTCTGTCTTTCCCTGCCATTAATGTACAGGAGCCATTTTCACATTATACCTGAGAAGCTGCTAACCAAGTCTGTGAAGCAACAATTGGTGAGCAATCCAGGAGACAGAAGTAATGGGCTTTGAGAAAGAGGCATCTATGGGGGTTATCACACATTAGCCATTGATCTCGATGTGGGAAGGGATGACCCATACATCAGACACTTGTGGACCACTGTGAGAGAATGGGGATACCCTGAAAATGCCAGCTGTTTTAAAGCACTTGTTTGATGAACTACACATAGCACACTTGACAAAGAAGGGAAAGAAATGGTTGGCACAGTAGGATACCCTCTACTGTGGGTAGTTAAGCTGGTCTCTGCTGCCCAATTAGAAATTGAAACTCAAGTTAGAAAGTTGAAAGAAGAGTTGAGATTAGAGGACATGTGGTTATTTACTAATCTGCTAGCTTTGGGACTGACAAACAAAGTAGGAGAAAAGAACAATAAATTTGAGACTTTATGTGCTGTTTTTCAAAAGTAGAAAACACAAGATGCTGTAAGAGGTGGAATTCAAGAGGCATAAACTCCAGGAAAGTGATGAAAATGAAGAGGATGTTACAATGATTATTAAGTAAAGGGATAAACCACCCCATGCCCACAGATCCCTAATACAAAAAATAATAATAATAATAAGTAAGAATTAACCCCAAAAAAGCCTAAGAGAAAACTTGGTTGTTTTATCAGGACTTTAAAATGTAAACACCCTAGTAGACAACCAAAACATTGCCCACAGAAACTAAAGAATAAAAAAGGCTTTTTAAAAAATACAAATTGCTGGTGAACTCTCTGACATTGCTCTTAGCAATATTTTTTCTTATGTATCTCCTTAGAAAAGGGAAATAAAAACAAACAAACAGGATTACATCAAACTAAAAAAAATGCACAACAAAGGAAACCGTCATCAAAAAAGAAAAATAAAAGGAGGGGAGAAAATGGCAGATTAGGTAAAAGCAGGGTTCCTCTCCTCCCAAGTCTGCATTGAAATTACAACCAAATTATAAAATAATCAATGTGGAGAATCACCTGAAATCCAGCTGATCATAACACCTACGTCTGATAATATAAAGAAGCCACATCAAAGCCAGTAGGAGGGGCAAAGTCTCGAATCAAGTTGGACCTGCATCCACAGGTGGTAGAAGATAACCATGAGGTAGAGTGAGGCTGCAGAGGCTCTCCTGAAGGAGAGGGGGTCCTGGTATCATCTGGGCGCTCCCCAACCCAGGGTTCCAGCCCAAGAAAAAGAAGATTCCAATAACTCTGAACTCTGTAGGGAATTTGGCCACCCGAGTGAGACGAAAGGAGACTGAATCCCTAGAAGTTCCTTTGAAGGACCCGAGCACAGGTTTTCTGATCTGCGGATACTCACCTGGGACACAGGTGGTGGGTCAAAGGCTTATGTGGAATTCATTTTGAGAAAGTCTGCATTACCTGGTGCCAGAACAAGGGCTAGAAAGGCAGCCACCTTTGTGCCTTAGCCCAGCTACCCTACCAGGCAATCTACAAACCACACTACAGAACCTTTCCACAGAACCATTAGGAATCACTGGTCAGAGGGGATCAGCCCACTCCGCCCAACCTACAGATTGTCTGGGGCATTCGTTGTTGGATGGCTGCCAAGCCCTGCTCAAATTCAGGACCAAGCATTCTCAACAGGTGGCCAGCGCTGTGAGCCACATTTCCAAGATATGGTCAGGCAGATCACTGCTGCCAACACAAACTTGGGTTATCAGGGTCCTGTGGGCCAGTCCCAGACAGCAGCTGGTCTTGCTGTGATCTGGGATGTATGTGGAAATGTGCAAACAGTTACCAAATTTGCAACAAGAATGAGGCTGTTTTGATCTGACTGCCACTGTCTCTCTGAGACCCCACCCCAACCTACTCACAAATTGCTCCAGGTAGCTCATTGACAGTGAACTGCCACAGACCTACCCCTACCCTCCCATGAACTCACAATCCACACAGGCAGCAAACTTTGGTTGGCACAGGCGTAGGCACTGCATGGAAAACAACAGCAGACAGACTTTTGCTGCCTGCAAGAGTTCCAATATTGAATGCAGGGAGTGCAGAGGTCTGTGGGACCACCCTTGATGGCAGCTGGTTTCACTGTGATCTGTGTCTATAGTGGGGACACCCAGACACAGAAGTAGCAGCAAAACTGAAGCTGTATTAGCCATACAAGACTTTGTCTCCCGGAGATCCCGCTTCATTCAAGCTACAAAGTGCCGACAGCCATTGACAAGCAGCATCTTGTGCCCTCCTCAGTTCTGGAGTTGTGAAGTCAGCGAAGCAACAGATCTTCTTGGTTAGTGCAGTGAGCGCATTTCAAGGAAAACAGATGTGGACAGACCACTGCTGCCTATATGAGCTGTAATATCTCTTGAGGGGATCACAGGGGTCTGTATTGGCCTGATGACTCTTGACTCCCTGAGCTCCTGCCCCAATCAATACACAAAGTGCCCACTGCACAGTGATAGATAGCTACCCATGCCATGGGGTAGTGCATTTAGGCCCACGGTGGGGGGCAGCTGAACTTCCTATGAGTGGAAACTTGTACTGGGAGTGACAGAGACAGCACTGGCATGTAAACTGACACTATAATGGCAGAGTGAAATTTACTCAATAGATCCAGGAGACTCCTGGGGCCCCTGCACCACCCAACATGCATATCACCCAGGGGTTCATCCAGTTTCAGAGACTTACAGGCAAGTGACAGGCAGTGTCAGGTTTTGAGGATCACTAGTCCCTCTGTTAAACTGCCATAGGTCAGGGATAGGGGATAACCAACCACTGTCTACAGTGTTGTCTCTTCCACTTATCTATAGATCCAACATAAGCAACATCTGCTGATTGATTTGTAGTTCTCACAAGGTAGCCCTGAGCAATCAAAAGCAGCAGCTGAATTTGACTTACAGGAGACCCCCTCCCAAGGGGCCACAAAACCAATGCATCTGGAGGCTGGCACCAGACTACAAGGGAGTAACTCCTGACTAGTCCCATTAGTGATACACATAAAGGGTAGTTCCAACAAGTACACGGGTCTGCTAGGGCAAATCCCACTCAGTGGAGTCAGCCCCTGGACAGCAACTCTTACCTGTGGGTACAGCCAATTCCTACAATTAGTCAGCCTGAGCATTAATTCCTTCCACTAATAACAATAAGGGCATGGCAACAACAGGAGATCACACACAACCCAAATAAAAATCATGTCCAGAGCCTTCGGCATAAGGGATCAGGCCATCTGGCTAAGGCTGAGAGATGAAGCAAATATTCCTGACACATAAAAATTAACAAACAGGGGCTAATAAAATGAGAAAACAAAGAAACATGCCACAAATGAAATAGTAGGAGAAAACTCCAGAAAATGAGCTAAATGAAATGGAGGCAAGCAACCTACCAGAGACAGAGTTCAAAATAATGGTTATAAGAATGCTCAATGAAATTATGGGGAGAATGGATGAGCACAATGAGAAGCTCGACAACATGAAAAAAGTACATAGAAACCATAAAAACAAACCTGACAGAAATGAGAAATACAATAACTGAAATGAAGAATACACTAGAAGAATTCAACAGTAGATTGGACGAAGCAGAAGATCAAATCAGAGAACTGGAAGACAATGTAGCAGAATACACACAATCAGAACAACAACAACAACAAAACAATTAACAAAAATGAGGAGAGTTTAAGAGACCTTTGGGACAACATGAGGTGTAAAAATATCTGGATCATAGGAGTACTTGAAAGGAAAGAGAGCAAGGGATTGAGAATCTATTTGAAGAAATAATGACAGAAAACTTTCCTAACCTGGCAAAGGAATTAGACATTCAAGTTCAGGAAGCACACAGAGTCGCAAACAAGAGGAATTCAAAGAGACCTACACCAAGACACATCATCATTAAAATGCCAAAGGTCAAAGACAAAGAGAGAATCTGAAAAGCAGCAAGAGAAAGGAAGGTAGTTACTTACAGTGGTACCCCAATAAGAATGTCTACTAACTTTTCAATGGAAACTTTGTAGGCCAGAAGGGAATGGTAAGAAATATTTAAAGTTATGAAAAACAAGAATCTACAACCATGAATACTCTACCCAGCAAGGCTTTCGATTAAAATGGAAGGTGAGATAGAGAGCTTCCCAGACAGGAAAAAGCTTAAGAAATTCATCATCAACAATCCAGTATTACAAGAAATGTTAAAGGGTCTTCTGTAAAAAGAGAAGGGTTAATAAATAAAATGAAAATAACAAATATCAATGTATCTATCAGTAATTATGTATCTATCAGTAATTACTTTAAATATAAATGGATTAAATATGCCAATCAAAAGACATAGAGTAACTGAATGGATAAGAAAAATAGACCAATGCGTATGCTGTCTACAAGAAACCCACTTCTGATCAAACAACACTCACAGACTGAAAGTAAAGAGATAGGAAAAGATATTTCACACAAATAAAAATGAAAAAAAAAAAGCCGGGGTAGCAATACTTATATCAGATAAAATAGACTTTAAAATAAAAGCTATAGTAAGAGACAAAAAGGTGCATTACACAATGATAAAGGGATCGAAAAATCAAGAGGACATATATGCACCCAACATAGGAGCACTCAAATACATAAAGCAATTATTGACTAACATAAAAGGAGAGATTAATATTAATACAGTCATAGTAGGAGACTTTAACACCCCATTTATACCAATGAATAAGTCTTCCAGGCAAAGAATTAACAAGGAAACAATGGGCCTAAAACACACAGTAGAACAGATAGATTTAATAGATATTTTCAGAGCATTTTACCCCAAAGAAGCAAAATATACATACTTCTCATGCACATGGAACATTTTCAAGGATAGACCACATGGAAGAACACAAAACAAGTCTCAATAAATTTAAGAAGATAGAAATCATATCAACTGTCTACTCTGATCACAATGGTATGAAATTAAATATCAACTACAAGAAAAAACTGGAAAATACACAAACACAAAGAGGCTAAATAACATGCTAATAAACAATGAATGGGTTATTAATGAGATTAAGGAAGAAATCAAGAAACCTAGAGACAAATAAAGATAAAAATGCAATGACTCAAAATTTATGGGACACAGCGAAAGCAGTCCTAAGAGGGAAATTCGTAGCAATACAGGCCTACCTCAAGAAACAAGAAAAATCTCAAATAAATAATCTCACTTTACACTTAAAAGAACTAGAAAAAGAATATCAAATAAAGCCCAAAGTGAATAGAAAGAAAGACATAATAAAAATTGGAGTGAAAATAAATAAATAAAGTCTAGAAAAACAACATAAAAGATTAATAAAACCAATAGCTGGTTCTTTGGAAGGATAAACCAAATTGACAGACCTTTAGTCAGACTCATCAACAAAAAAAGAGAGATGACTCAAATAAATAAAATCAGAAATGAAAGAGGAGAAATAACCATAAACTCCATACAAATACAATGGATCATAAGAAAATACTACGAGCAATTATATGCGAACAAATTGGACAATCTGGAAAAAGATAGGCACATTCCTTGAAAGATATAATCTCCCAAGACTGAGTCAAGAAGAAACAGAATATCGGAACTGACTGATTACCACCAATGAAATCGAATCAGTAATCAAAAACCTCTCAAAAAAAAAAAAAAAACAGAATTCATGGACCAGATGGCTTCATTTTCATATTTTATCAAATATTCAAAAAATTATCACCTATTCTCTATTTCAAAAAAATTCAAGAAGAGGGAAGACTCCCTAACTCCTTTTATGAGGCCACCATTACCTTGATTACAAAATCATAAAAAGACATTACAAAAAAAAAGAAAACTATGAACTGATATATCTTATGAACATAGATATAAAAATCCTCAATAAAATATTAGCAATGCATCAGCAATATATTAAAAATATCATATACCATGATCAAGTTGGATTTATTCCTGGGATGCAAGGTTGGTACAATATCTGCAAACTAATTAATGCGATACACAACATTAACAAATCAAAAGATAAAAACTATGTGATCATATCAATAGATACAGAAAAAGCATTCAGCAAAATCTAGCATCCATTTATAATAAAACCTCTCAGCAAAGTGGGAATAGAGGGAACATACCTCAACACAATAAAGCCTATATATGACAACCTACAACTAACATCATACTTAATGAGAAAAAGATGAAAGCATTTTCATTAAGAATAAGACAAGGAACAAGACAAGGATGCCCACTTTCATGACTCCCCTTTAACACTGTATTAGAAGTCTCAGACACAGAAATAGAGCAAGAGAGAAAAAGAAAAGGCATTTGAATTGGAAAGGAAGGAGTAAAACTCTTGTTAATTGTCGGTTATATGATACTATATGTAGAGAACCATAAAGATTCCACCCAAAAACTGCTACCAAGTAAATATTCAGGTTACCAAATAAATATTCAGAAGTCAGTGACATTTTTATACACCAATTATGAACTTTCAGAAAGTTAAATTAAGAAAACAATCTCATTTACAATTGCGTCAAAAACTATAAAATACCTGGGAATCAAATTAATAAGGAAGGTAGAAGACCTGTTTTCAGAAAATTATAAGTCATTGAAAAATTAAATTGAAGAACATCCAAATAAATGGAAGCATATACCATGTTCATGGGTAGAAAAAATCGACATCATTAAAATGGCCATACTACGCAAAGTAATTTATAGATTCACTACAATCCTACCAATGGCATTTTTCAGAGAGCTAGAACAAATAATCCTAAAATTTGTATGGAACCATAAAAGACTCTGAATAGCTGCAGCAATTTTGAAAAAGAACAAAGTTGGAGGTATCACACTATCTAATATCAAACTATACTACAAGGCTACAGTAATCAAAACAGCATGATACTGGCATAAAAACATAGATATAGATATAGATATAGATATAGATATAGATATAGATAGATATAGATATAGATATAGATATAGATATAGATATAGATATAGATATAGATATAGATATAGATATAGATATAGATATAGATAGATATAGATATAGATATAGATATAGATATAGATATAGATATAGATATAGATATAGATATAGATATAGATATAGATATAGATATAGATATATAGATAGATAGAGATTAGATCTAGATCTAGATCAATGGAACAGAAAGAGAGCCCAGAAATAAATCTACACCTATGCACTCACTTAATATATGACAAAGGAGTTAAGAATATACAATGGGGTAAAGACAGTCTTTTTAATAAATGGTGTTGGGAAAATTGGACATATACATGCAAAAAAAAATAAGAAAAAAACTGGACCACCTCCTTATACTGTATAAAAGAAGAGACACAAAATGGATTAAATTTTTAATCCCAAAACCATAAAACTTCCAGAAGAAAATATAGGCAGTAAATTCTCTGATATTACTAACAGGAATTTATTTTCAGATACATCTCCTCAGGCAAGAGAAACAAAAGAAAATATAAACAAATGGGACTACACCAAAGTAAAATTTTTTGTACAGCAAAGGAAACAATCAACAAAACAAAAAGACAACCTACTGTTTGGGAGAAGATACTCGCTAATGATACATCTGAAAAAGGTTAATATCCAAAATATATAAAGAACTTGTCCAATTCAACAACAAAATAAACAAACAATCCAATTAAAAAATGGGCAGAAGACCTGAACAGATACTTCTCAAAGAGGAAATATAGATGGCTAATAGACATATGAAAAGATGCTCAAGGTAGCTATCCATCAGATAAATGCAAATTAAAATCACAATGAGATATCACCTGACACCTGTCAGAATGGCTATCATCAAAAAATCAAAGAACAAGTATTGGTGAGGATGTGGAGAAAATGGAACCCTCATACATTGTTGGTGGGCCTGCAAATTGGTACAGCTGCTATGAAAAGCAGTTTGGAGATTTCTCAAAAAATTAGAAATAGAACTACCAGGTAATCCAGCAATCCCACTTCTGGGTATTTATCTGAAGAAAACCAAAACAATAATTCAAAAAAAATATATATATATATATCCTTATATTCACTGCAGCATTATTTACAATAGCCAAGATATGGAAGCAACCTAAGTTTGCATCAACAGATAATTGAATAAAGAAGAAGTTATATATATATATATATATATATATATATATATATATATATATATACACACACACACACAGTATAATATCACTCAGTCATAAAAAAATCAAACCTTATTATTTACAATAACGTGGATAGACCTAGAAGGTATTACACTGAGTGAAATAAGTTGGACAAAGAAAGATAAATACCATATGATCTCACTTATATGTGGAATCTGATGATTAAAATAAATAAGCAAACAAAACAGAAACAGACTCATAGATACAAAGAACAAACTGATGTTTGCCAGATGGGAAGAAAGTTAGGGAACTGAGTGAAAAAGGTGAAAGGATTAAGAAGTATAAATTGGAAGTTACAAAACAGTCATTGGGATGTAAAGTACAGCACAGGGGATATAGTCAATTATATTTTAATAACTATGTATGGTGCAAGGTAGGTACTAGACTAATTGGACAGGTTCACTTCTTAAGTTATATAAATGTCTAACCACTATAATGTACGCCTGAAACTAATAATATATATATTACTGTAGCAAATACTGATTTATAAAAGAGCTATCATTTTTATAAAACTACTAGAAATAAAAAGAATAAAATAAAATGACTGTATATGAAAAGTAGGAACTGTGTTTTCAGTAGAATAAGGTAGGAAAAATGGAGATATACGCAGGAAAGAAAGAAACCCATAGGGGCACAGATGTGGTATCCATGAGCCCTAATAGGTCCTTAGAGGGGCTCAAAGTCCACAACATCCTGACCCAAAGACACAGGTGGTCTTTCCCACAAAGACATATGTGCAGACCAGGCCCCATTCACCCTAGGCTTAATTCTTCCCTCATTGTGCAGCTATTATAATAAATTAACATTGCAGTTAATGCTGTACCAATTATGCATCTGATGCCATGGAAGTTCTGTAAAAATCAAACTTGGCAAGAAAAAGGGTGTCTCCTTGATTCCAAGGAAAATCACCTTCTTTCTATCAAGAGACCAACCCAAATCATGAATATCCCACCCCTTAGTTAGATCAATAAAGCCCCAATCCCACAAAAAAAATGGCACAGTTCCTTCTTGAGCCTGCCCCCTCTCCTGTCTGAGAATGTACTTTCACTTTTAAGAAAGTATTTTGCTTCCAATAAACTTAAGCTGTTACTTCATCGTCTTCACTGCTATTCATGATTTTTTTCTTGTGACATTGACATGATTCTGGTCAATTGCCCAGTAACTGATTCACTCAGACTCAACAATATTACCCATCACATCGGTGTAGCTATCCTTTCAATAAGATAATGTTGACTCCAGAATGGAGTAAAACTGATGTATGTTACCCAGGTAATACTTCAGTTATATATTTCTTTATACATGTGAAAATGGACAAAAAGAAACTCACGTTTTTTTCTATGACTACTAGCTTTTCAAATCTAAGTTGTACATGAAGTTGTATATTTCCCTATACTTCAATTCTTCTCAGACTTTAATGTACATATGAATCTTAAAATGCAGATTCTGATTCAGTAGATATTGGGTGGGGCTAGAGATTCTGCAATTTCTAAGAGATTCCCAGTTGGTGATCATGGCGCTACTCCATGGAACACACTTTAAGTAGCAAGAATTTAATATAGATGCACCAAATACTACCAGAAAAGTAAACTGGTTTCACATCACAATCAATGCTGAGTTAAAAAAAAAATTTTCTCTCTACATTAAGTACTACTAGCTGGGAAAAGACAAACAAAAACCTCAACTGACCTTTAGCATTTTTTAAGCATTCATTGATGATAAAAAACAGTCTATAGGTTCTAAATAAAATGACTGACTGATGAATTTATTAATTAACATAAATATTCAAAAATACCTTCATGTTGTCTTAGAATAATGGAGATGAGTCAAGGCTGAGCATTCTATAACTAATTGTAATACTTATCACTAGTGTAGAATCCATTTATTCTTATACATTTTACAATGCCCCAGGTCTCTTCATGTTATTACTCTGTTGAAGAGATTTCAACACAACATATGTTTGGTGTATGAAGGGGAAAAGCTCTTTGGCGAATAGGTCTCATATAATTACTTTCCTAAATGCGATATATTAGAGTAGTAGAAAACTTATCTCATATATATATGAGATATATATATATATATATATACATATATATATATATATATATATATATATATATATATATATATATATATATACACACACACACCCCACAAAACACAATCAAGAAATGCTTTCACCATTGCTTGGTACTACACAACAAAAAAGAATACTATCTGGGTCTGTCTACCTGCCTTCTGCCACTGAAGTCATTGGAGATCAACACAATGATCCCTTTCTCCTCAACTTCAGCCTTTCTATTAAGAGTTTTCATCTCCACTAAAATAAAAAGAAAAATGTCATAGGCATTTACAAACTCAGAAAGAGGAAGTTAGGAGGAAATTATACAAACATACACTTTTTTAAAACAATAAATAAAGATGTACCTCACCCTAGCTCTACAACCTACAATCTAGTAGTTAAGAGTGTATCTTCTACAATTATACCTGCTTTAAAATCCTGCCTCTGTTACTTACTTCTTGTATGGCCTTAGGCAAACACCGTACATAAATGCTTGTCTACATTAGAAAAATTTCTACCTTTGGCATATAAGTCATATATTTGCATGACTATTTTAAGAGCCTTAAAATAAATTGTTTTCATCTCCAAGAGAAGTGAAGCTAAGAAAATGTTTTCTAAAATTTTTGCCATTCTGACAACACATTTAAAATTTTTAAGGATCAACCCAATCAGACTTAAATCTTCTTCTAAAACAATAGGGGACCAAGAAAGTAGGATGGCTGCTGATGTAGATTTCTTTGCAAATGTGAAGTATAGCATTTAATTGACACAATATCATAACATTCATTTGCCATGTACCTAGATTTCTGGTTAATCCAGACAATTCTACTACTCATTGGCATAAGGATGATACTATTTGCTTGTACAAACAGGTTTCAGTTTACTGTCTTAAGATTTTATGCAGACAAGAAAGGTCTCAGAGTGTCAGTGACAGCTTGTGAATATACTAACCTCTCTAGTTCCCTTTTAAGCAGAATACACCTCTTTAAAATTTGAACATTTTACTTCCAAATTAGTATGTCTAGATATAGTGTACTTAATAGAAGCATATTAAGATACACCCTATTTTATATTTTGTTAACTGGCTCCACTCCAAAGTCAAAATTAACAATTCTAATACTTTTATCCCATTGAAGATTAATACTTCAGAAAAATATAATTCCCGCTGTGGGTACAATACTATATTAAAAACATAATTAAATAGATATTTTAAAAATATATTTTATATACATTTTCATGCCATCTTTTCAACCAAGACTGATAGAGTGTTTTAATAAAATATCTGAAAAGAAGTGTAAGTACACAACTTTTAGCCAAGCTTAGAAATTACTGATTTCATAGAAATAGTATGGTGTTCTTGGAAAACATTATGATAACACACACACACACACACACACACACACACACACACACACACACGTGGCTGAGACTCTAGACATTGAGATCCTCACTAAACTTCTGCCAAAAAGTTCATTGCATATTACTCTTGTTAAGTATAGTTTGGTCATTAAAAGTCAAATAGACCTATCTATATTCACACCCTGTGACATTTTGTAACTGTGAAGTCCTGAGAAAGTCAACTACTTTCAACCTCTGTTTTCTCTTTTGTAAAACAGTAATACTAGAAACTATCTCATAGGGAGGTTGTGATGTTTAAATGTGATGACATATATGAAGTTGTCAGCACAATTCTTGGCACTAAATGCTTAATATATATTAGCATTTATTAATATTGGTAAGCTACTTCACTTCTCTGGGCTTCAGTTTCCTCATATGTAAGATGGGGCAATTTACTTGTCATTAAAAAACTCCTTCCAGCTTAAACTTACAGCTTAAATGAGAAAGTCCAATGCTATCCTCTCATTCAGATAATAATTGTAAAATAAACCTTAAATACACAAACACCACACTTTTTTCATACTTTAAGCTCTCCAAAATGAGCAGCACATTGCTAAGCATTATATTCTATCTAGAGTTTTCTACCGTTGAACAATTTTGTCTCTTGGTCTACATATAAATATCCAGGTAATTCTTATTAATTACTATGCAAGCCGGTTACAAGCTAAAACACTCTGAAGAAATTCATATAATGTAGGTAATAAGAGCAAAAAATAAAGAGAAAGTATTTTTCACTTATAGTAAATAACATACATAGTTCATTTACAACAATATATGACAATGATTTTCAAATTTAGAGTTTATAATACTCTTCTGGACTAATTTTCATTCATATTCCTAAAACACAAATCTAGATGTAATATTGGGATGGTACCTCAAAGTGAAGCAGCAGTCAAAGTGAAAACTAAAACACTTCTACATCAAACTATGATCACAAGTTCTTTCAAATAAAACAGTTCTATGTGGAACAATGCAGTTTGAAGCTCAAGGTGTAAGGAAGTGACAACTGATATGGTGTTATATAATAATAATTATGGCAACCATCACAATGATTAGCTCTGATTAAAGAGACATACAAATGAAAACTATCAGTGGCAGTCAATGTAAAGCAGCAATTGCAAGATATATTGGGATAAAAAGGGTAAATAATTAACAAATTTTAAGAGAAGATACATGATGCAATGTCATCAAAAAGAAATATAGAAAATGGAAAATGCCTTGTTTTTTTTTGAAATTGAAAAAAAATCACAGACAGAACCACTTTTAGGATAATGTTCCTTTGGTCTTGTTTATTATAACAGAACATATTTGGAGGCCACCCACTATATAAAAATGTCTGGGTTGCTTTTTCTCTGACTCATATTCATGTTTATTCAGTCGCTAGAGAGTCCTTTGCCTGACCAATGATGAATAATTTTTTACATATATACAGTTCTCTCTGTAAAAATATTACTTCATTTCTGAAAAAAACAAAGACAATATATGTCTGCAAATATTTCAAATAGTCATCCAGGTGCTGTGGGAAGAGGATAAAGAAGTAGATGGCATGGTCCTAACCCTTATAAAGGGGTTTTAAATCCATTTGAGGAGTTTAGTCTAATATACACACACAAAAGCACATAAGAAAAATATAAAGCAGGGCATAAGAAAGTGACAGATATAAAAAACTGATGTAAGAGTTTTAGAAAATATGAGCTTATTAAGGGTTGGGTTAGACTGGTTAGACATGGATGGCACTTATGTAGAGATGTAACTTGGGTTAAGCTTCCAAAATGGGTAAAATGTAAATAGGCCAAAGAGATGATATCCTAGGTGAAGGGTGTGCTAGTGGAGTAAGGAGCAAAGTTCTGGAGGTAGATTGTTCATGAGACATTAAAGAAAGTTGTGTAATAAAGAATAAAGTAAAATAAGGTAGTACAATGAAACCAGATTATGATGTACTTTGCAATCTAACGGGAATTTGTAACAATAGAAAATAAGGAGCCAAGAATATCTTGGTGAAGAAAAATGACTTTATGAAAGAGGTGTTCATGAACCATTAGTCTGTCAGGATGAATTAGGGATTTGGGGCACAAGTGAAGGCTGGGTAGGAGGCTCCTGGATTGACTGGATGGATGGTTATGAGAGTTTAGATTGTAGAATAAAAGGAGGGCTCTCAAAGGAAAATTTACCAGGTCTTGATAAATTCTTAACTACGAGAAATGGAGAAAAATCCAGATTCCACTATGAACTAGGGCTTCTGATCAGACAGTAGAGCATAATAACAATACTGAATAATTTCTCCACCAAGTACAGGCAGACAGATTATTTCTCACAATTGCTGAATAATATAGCCCCTCCTATGAAGGGAATTGGACAGGGTCTGTCAAAATAGGATTTGCCTTTGGTTGTTCTAGCAGAGACACAGAGGAATGAGGAGGATTTGGCACTAAACCTGAAACAGAGAACAAGGCTTTATAGGGGAAACCTTTCCAAAAATGAAGAAAAGTTAAGAAAGTAAAATTTGGAGTCTCTCCAAAGAGTTTAAGTTTCACAATCACTGAGTGCCACCCCGAAGCAGAATTTCTTGCATATTAAAAGTTGAATTCAATTGAATAATTAGTGTGTGTGTGTTTTTTCCCCTCCAAATGGTTTCTCATCTCAGTAATCACAAATGCCTCTCCGAGTTCTTTGAATTATTCCAAATTTGGTAAATGTAGACTAAGAATTTGCCTTCTTGAAGTCATCAAGCCCATTTTGGGTCTGGGTAAACCGAATAGTTCAGATTCAAAGTAACTAGCGGATCTCTCCTCATCAGCTGGCACTTGAAACAACACAGGGCCAACCCCCAATCCTTTCCATATTCTGCCCAAACAGATCTCAGCCCCACCTCCCTCAGCGAAAAGGAGAAAGCGCCTGCGCGTACTCTACGCCTATTCCCCTCGCCGAGAACTACCCCTTCCAAGTTGTTAATGCGCAAGCGCAGCACCCTCTGCGTTTGAGTAGCGTTGTAAATCTACTGTCCAGTGAAATCTAGAAGTGGTAGAATTCCTCCCCCCAGCCCACGCAACACACACGCGCAACACACACACACACACACACACACACACACACACACACACACACACACACACACTCCTTTCTTTGGTGGCAGAAGCGCCACTTCCTCCTACTTTGGAGCTGGAAACGCTACCCAAACGTACCCCCCTCTCGTAGCAAGGTCCTTCGCTCTCTGGCAGTCCTCACTGTATCATTATCCTCAGCTCATTTCTAACCTCAAGCTGCCGTCAGCCTTTGCTGAGAGTAGAGGCATTTGGCTCCCACAGAACCGCACCAGTTTGTTGGCAGCCTCCTTAGGCCTTGGAACCTACGCCCCCGCCCCCAACACACACACCGGGCAGAGCATTAGCTAGGTGCCTCGCTTGCCCTCCTTCGCCCTTCACACTCACCCAGTCTGGGTGCTTACCTCCGGCGTAATGCGGTCACAAGAAGGATCAGAGGATCCCAATTCAGGCAACTGCTGGGGTAAGCGGATAAAGCGAGATTTTTCCTGGATTTCCACTACCTCCTCAGACAATGAAATCAACGTGTCCGATCATCAATTCTCATCATGATCGTGACGTCACAAAAGACAGCAGCCAATGGGAGCCTGAGATCAGCTCCGGACAGTCCCTGGACTCGGCCCAGAACCTAAGAAGAGTAGGGAGGGAGGAAAGGAAATAGCTACCTGCAATGGGGCTGCCTCTTCCACGCATATCTGAGCTGTGTCCAAGGCCAGGCCTCTCTGTACCTCTCTTCCTGAATAACTGAATGTCCAGAATCCCTTTGACTATAGTAGTTACTGTTATATGCCGGTCATTTGAACAGGTGCAGCCTGGTCTACCAACTTGAGGTTCACTTTCAGCAGAATTGTTGCAAGCTGCCAAAATCAAATGATCACATTTGGAAATATAGTCTTTTGTGGTCAGCGTTCAATTAACAATTATATATTCAATGTTACTAAAGTCATGAAGGTGTTTCATTGAACCTTTGGAATTTGCCAATAAGAGAAAGTGTACTGTTTTATGTGACCTGTTTACTCTGACTACTGAGGCAAGAAATTAAAATTATGGATTCTGTTCATCTAAATTTAATCTCTGTTATGCCAGAAATTACTTGAGTGATTACCATTACATCATTACATAAAAAAACCTCAAGCCATATGTTATATAAGTTAACACTCACTAGATAACACTCTCAAAATTGGCTGGATGCCATGAGAGAAGTAGAATTTATTGATCCTCTGCTACTATAGAAATTATAACATTCAGAAGATAAGATTAGCACACATTACACATTCACAACAATAAAATTAAGTACATGATCATGTGCTGAGTTGTGAACTACAATCATTTAATGACTGGAGACATCAGTGAGGTGCTGATAGTTGGGGAAAGCATTCTATGTTGTAATTGAAACTTGATATGGTCTTGAATGGTGGAGAAAAGAAGACAAAACACACTATCTTAAAGGGGAAGGAATAAGCAAAAGTAAAAAAAAAAGAAAGTATAGATATCTATGATGTGAGGAGGTCCACAATGAAATCAGCTTGACGAAATAGAAGGCATATGTTGAGGACTAGTGGAATATAAGGTAAGCTGATAATAAAAAAGCCTTTAAAGTAGGCAGAGAAATTTGATTTTATCAAAAGCTGCCAAAGGCCCCAGGTTCCTCAGGCCTCTACTGTCAATCATCAGAGAAGCATGAGTGATTATTTTAAATGAAAAGACAGATCATGCCCAGCTGCAGAATATCCAATGGCTTCTGTTCACATTTACTATAAAATGCAAACTTCTTACCATAGCCCCAGGTCCTAAATGATCTGGCCTTTGCCATCTTTCTGGTCTCACCTCCTGCAACTAACTCACTTTCCAATCCCACTGGTCATTTCTCCATTTCTCAAATAAAATTAAACTCATGAGCACATTAATGCCCTTCCACTTTTGTTCCAACTTTGAATGACTAACCCCTTCACTTGATTCAAATCTCTGTTCAAACATAACCTCTTTAAAATTGTCATTTAAAAATTTTTAAATGTTAAATTTTAAAATTTGAAGATGTTATGTAATTTTTTTAAAGTTCATTTTAAAACTGTAAAGAGGTTATACATTTCAAATTATGACCTTTTCAACACTCTTAATATCACCCTAAATCCTCTTTCCTCTTTCATTTTTCTTCATAGCACTTATTACTGTCTAAAATACTCTATATTTTTAGTTATTGCAAATATAAGCACCATGAGGAAAGGCTAATTTTTGTCCATTTTTTATTATATCTGTGACATTTAGAAGAGTTCTGGATACAAAGTAGACAGACCAGGAATTACTTGTTGAATGAATATCTAAAAGCAAATTTTTCAAATGGTTAGTCTTTGCAGTTTGAATTAGATTGGGGATAGGCTAGAGTGAAACAGACTAGACAGTTGTGGTAATCCAGCTTCTAGAAGACTTTGGGTGCAGATCAAGGTATTAAGAGCAGAGATGAAGAAAAATGATTGAAGCTGAGACATTTCAAAGGAAGAATGATAAGGGTGAAAGTGAAAAATTCAGAGATGACCTTCATGTAATAGTTTAGCACTTTCATTAGGTACCTAGTAAATATCTGGAACTGAGGTGATTTGAGAGAAAAAGAGCAGAGATCTTCCTCTTGGAAAATTTGTAGTCCAACTGACAGGAGAAGGCATATGTGAAACAACAGTACAAAAAGATAATTAAATTCTCCTAGTTGCTCATTCTTCTTTTCCCCTCACACTCCTTAACCACGCTATCAGTAAATCCTGTAGACTGTACCTACAAAATATGTTCCAAATCTGAACATTCCTTATTTCCTCCATCACTACTACACTAGTCAGTTACTATCACCTCTAGTTTGAACAACTGCAAAAGCATCCTATATAGTTTCCTATTGTCTATTATTGTCCTTTTTTAATACTTTTTCTAAACATTGTTCAAAATATTCTTTATAAAGTTAAATCATATCACTTCACCAGCATAAAATCCTTCAAATGCTTCCCATTACATTAACATAAAGTCCTTCAAATGCTTCCCATTACATTGTCTTATGGCTTATTACTCACCACTTCTTTCTGCCCTGATTCACTCTCACACACTGGCCCTCACATACCTCCTTACCTTTCTGTACAGCTTATTTCCTCTTCAAAAATAAAGTATTTGCTATGTCTTCTTGGAAAACTCTTTCCCATATCTTCGCATATCATATTTCTTTACTTATGTTGTCTGTTAAATTTATCTCCTCAAATGTGTCTTCATGGATTAATTTATTTAAGACAGCATCTTCGATTACTCTATCTTTTCTATCATTTTGCTATGTTTTATTTTTCTCACATCACTATGAGAAATCACAAAATTTGTTTCTTTGTTTATTTTGTTTTTCCCCAAGTGGGTAGAAATTTTATATATTTTGTTTACTGTTATACCCCCAATATTAGAACTGTACCTACCATGTAGTAGGCACTTAATAAGCCTTTGTTGAATGAATGGATGTAGAAAAGAATAGATTGTGTGTTTTAAACTAGAGTAACAGGTATTCAGAAATCAGAGATGTTTCTAATATCATGTCTTAGGTATCCATACCTATCTTTTTCAGAATATATATGTGTTTATTGAATTTTTAGGTAGAAACAATTTGAGAAGTAAAGCATGACTATTAACCGAGATTTTAAAGATCTCAAGATTCAACATATAATTACAACAAGATCAAGTTTGATGAGCCAAATGGTAAGTTTTACTTTTAGATTTACAAAAATTAGTTGCACAATTACAGTTATGGTCTTTTCAGGATGAGTAATAAATACGTGAAGTGGGTAATTTTTATTATAAAAACAGTAAATTTAATATGAGCTCATACACCATAGCTGAGATAATTGAGCAAGATAATTGAGACTTAAACTACATTAAGAAAAAGTTAACATCTAAAATGAAACTTGAGTCCTACTGTTTTATATCCTGACCAGACCATGTCTGTGTCTGCTCTGCTTAAGTGATTGTCTATTATTTTAAAAAGAAATATTCACAAATGGTTACATCTAGAGAAGAGGAAACAGGAAAGATGAGGCATCTAAAAAGCATGATAGGAAATAAATCTTTAGGACCTGAGGATGTTTAGTTTAAAGAAGGGAAGACCTGGAGAAAATAAAACTATCTCCAAATATTTGAAAGACTACTGTGCAAAAACAGATATGACTTATGTGATTATCCAGAAACCAAAACCAAGGCCAAAAAAACAGAATTGACAGGGAAGCAAGTTTAAGTTTAATACTCAAGCATACAAAAATGATAGGAACTTAGCATAATATTCTCTAGGCCTATCTATGTTGCCTCAAATTGTAAGATTTAATTATTTTATATGGCCAAGTAACATTCCATTGTACCAATCTTTATCCAATCATCTGTTGATGGGCACGTAGATTGCTTCCATATCTTGGCTATTATAAATAATGCTGCAATGGACATAAGAGTGCATATATCTTTTTGAATTAGTGTTTTGGATTTCTTAGGATAAATAACTAGAAGTGAAATTGTTGGGCCAGAAGGCATTATGCTAGGTGAAATAAGTCTCATAAAAAGAAAAACGTGTTTGAGACTGCTTTGTAAAATTAAAAGGCCTCAGACTGAGAATGTTTGAGTATAATGACCAGCAATCAGAAATGAAGTCTTATCTACATTGAATGACTGTTAAAGTTCATTCCAACATGGACTTTACTAATTTTTATATCATGTCACATAGAAATTAGTCAGGAAAATGACTTAAAGGTAGAAGTGGATTTGGTCTTTTAGGGCTTTGGTTTGGTGGAGCTGAACAGGAGGAAATTTCTAGGTTGGGATACCTTTAATAATAAAAAGCAAAGAATTTTCTGCTCTCCTATTCTTCAGAAGGTAGAGTCTAAATTTTATATATATATATATATATATATATATATATATATATATATATATATATATATATATATATATATATATATATATATATATATATATGCATTTTGGGTTAGTGTGAGGATGCATAGACCAAAGAAAATGTTTTCAATGTTCATTTTTCTGTTTAAACTTTTCCCATTAATAAGCAATTTATTTTCCAGGTCATTTTAACTAAGACAACCATTTATTGATATATATGAAACCTGCCTGTAGAAGCCTAGAACACAGCTCTGGGTAACATGGCTTAAAAAAAAACCTAACTTCCAAGTTATTTAAAATTAGATTAATTTATCTGGTAGAGTTGATTTTCATTAATTAGAGACTCGATGCTTTGTTTATAGATTATTGAGGTGGTTCTCATTTACATTTTTGCAGTCTTGTAGACATTTTGCAGGTTACTGATATCTCCAACTAAAGTTGTGCACCAAAACTTGATGAGAAAATTAAAATTAAGTGTTGTCTTTTAAAATGCTTTTGAATCAAATATAGAAGAAAATATTTTTAAAATGGATCAATGTTAAATTTATATGTTCTTGATAGATTTCAACTATCCATGACAGTCTTCTTCTTAGTGTTTTGGTTAGTTAAAGAATACCATTTGAATGAACTTCCCTCACCATACTGTGAGCCAGGTCAGAGTAAAATCAAAAGGAAAAATGTACTTTAGTACAAACCTTTGGTGGAAAACCTCTCAGATTCATTAGCATATCCTTCTCTGCTCTATAAATAATCTCTGCAGAATATTGAATTTCTACTTTGTTATCACTTTGACCTCAAAGTCAATGGAAGTAAAAGCAAAAACAAATGGACTATATCAAACTAAAAAGCTTCTGCACAGCAAAAGAAATCATAAACAGGACAAAGAGGCAACTAACTGAATGGAAGAAGATATTTGCAAACAAGTCCTTTGATAAGGGTCTAATATCCAAAATACATTAAAAAACTCATATAACTCAACAACAACAAAACCATCTAACTAAAAAGTGGGCAGAGAACCTGAACAGACATTTCTCCCAAGATGTACAAATGGCCAACAGATATATGAAAAGGTGCCCAAAACCACTAGATATCAGGGATATACAAACCAAAACTGCAATAAGATATCACCTCACTCCTGTTACAATGGCAATGGCTATCTTCAAATGACAAGTAATAACAAGTGTTGAAGAGACTGTGGGGAAAAAGATGCCTTTATACACTGCTGGTGGGACTGCAAATTGGTACAGCCATTATGGAAAACAGTATAGAGGTTTCTCAGAAAATTAAGAATAGGATTACATATGACCCAGCAATCCCTCTTTTGGGTATTTACTACCACCCTCCAAAATGTAAAACATTTATCTACAAAAATGTATGCACCCCAATTTTTATTATAACATTATTCACAGTGGCCAAGACATGAAAACAACCAAACCACTCTTCAATAGATGATTGGATAATGAAGATGTGGCACATATATACATTAGAATATTACTCGGCCATAAGAAAAGTTGAAATACTGTGATTTGCAACAACATGATTGGATCTTAAGACAATCATCCTAAGCAAAATAAGTCAGACAGAAAAAATTGAGGGCCATATGATTTTACTTATATGTAGGATATAAAACTGAAAGCAACAAATGAGACAAACAAACAAATACTCATGGATACAGGCAACAGCTTAGTGGTTACCAGAGGGAAAGGGAACAGGAAGTGGAGGTAGATAAGGGAAAAAGGACTCATATATCTTCTGACAGAAGGAGATTTAACTTTGGGTGGCGAACACACAATGTGATATACAGATGACGTATTATTGAATTGTACACTTGAAACCTATATAATTTTATTAAACAATGTCCCCTCAATGTCCCCTCAATAAATTTAATAAAAATAAATATATAAAATTCTACTTTGTGTTTTATCTATTAAGGCACCTCATTTTATAAAAAAGAAATGTATTAATGAAACTTGTTTATCTAACAAATTTTCAAAATGTTACTGATTTCTGAGCTCCACTGTGGTTTTTGAGACATGATATTACTAGTATCCTGTTTGTTTCTACTTTAAACTAAACATGTTTTCCCAGATAACCTGTAAGAAATTCAAATTTGAGGGCTCCATCTACGGATTCAAAATGTGAGAGTAGGGCCTAGCAAATCCTCCAGGGAAATATTATGTATGATAAAGGGTGAGATCCCATGCATTAAGGGTAAATACAAGGGGAAATAATAGAGCCAGCTTCATTCCACAAACATTTACTTAGCTCCTATTATTCATCCACCACATAGAATTTAGTAAAATATGATTTTTTGTCTATAAATATTCAAAGTCTAGTGGAGCAGTCACAGACTTAAAGAGGAAATGTAAAATAGTGAAATAGAGATGGGGTTGGGAGAGGAGTCCTGGATGAATCAAGAAAAAATAAAGCTGTGAATATCAGTGATGGCTTTTGCAAAGCAGAGTTTAATTTCTGAGACGTCAACAGCCATATTTCTGAAATGACTCCAAATGATTTTCTGTTTAGCTAAGTTATTGATGTCAAGGTAAAGTAAGAAACCAGAGACTCAATTATTCCAATTTACTAGTTGTGCAATAGCAACTTGTTAAAAACACACACACACATTTTGTTTACATTTAGGAAGTTTATTTATAAATGTTTCTGTTGTGTGGATAATAATTTTTTAAAATAATTTTTTGATGTCACCACATATTTGACACCTTTTGCCCCATCTACCTCCCTCCACCTCCTCACCCCTTACCTTCTAGTAACCACTAGACTATTGTTAATTTCTTTGAGTCTCTGTTTGTTTGTCCTGTTCATTTGTTGCTTTTAGGATTATATCTCATATATAAGTGATATCACATATTTGTTAACTTTTTCTGTCTGGCATATTTCGCTTAGCATGATTATTTCAAGGTCCATCTGTATTGTCACAAATGGCAGTATTTCAACTCTTCTTATACCTCAATATATATATACCTCAATATATATGTGTGTGTGTGTGTGTGTGTGTGTGTGTGTATATATATATATATATATATATACCTCAATATATATACACACCTCAATATATATATATATATATATACATATATATACATATATATGTATATATATACACGTCAATGTATATATACCTCAATATATATATATACCTCAATATATACACACCTCAATATATATATATATATATATATATATATATATATATATATATATATATATATATATATATGCCTTACTGTTATTGTATGCCTGAAACTTACTGGATTTTGTTAACGAATGTCACCATAAAAAAAAAATTGACTTTGTGTAGCAATTTCAAAAGCAGTTCTTTGTATCTTTAAAAGCTTTAGAATCTGCTACAATGAGTGAAAGCAATGGCCCTGCCATTTTAATATTTTTAAGTTTTAAGTGTTAATATAGTCTTTTATATCCCTACCTAACATATATATCCCTTCTTCCTGCTCCCCAAAACATTATATCCAAAAACTTCGATAATTTAGAAAATAAACAAACTAAATATTCTTCTTTTGAGAATAAGTAAGTGGGAAGAGGAATGAATGAATAATGATAGTGGCATGTTGAAACATGTTAGCACTTGCTCAGGATACCTGATTGTGTGCATCTAGTCCCAACCCTGTTACTTGGTAGCTTGAAGTCAGAAATGGTATAGGGAGTAATGCGATGACAATCTGAAAACATACCAATCAAGGCTTTCCCCTCACCACAGATCCAGTTTAAGCATTTACCAACACTGTGAGGGTATATAAAAAGGAAAATATGAGGACAGGGTATAGAAAAATAATTTGAAGCTAACTGGGAGGGATTGGTTAACGTACTTTTATTACTATTAAAAGATGAGGTACAGCTGAAAAATGATTTTATGTTTGGAAAGAGTGATAACATTTCATTGTATTTGTGCCTTACAGATTTACTTTTCTAATTTTAAATAGAATAACTTACTTAGCAAGTGAATTTAATCAGTTTCCTCTTTTGGAATATTTTTATCAAATAGCTATGATATTTGGTACTGATAATAATTTACCCTAACCTAATTTTTACCTCTAACTTTATAATCAAGAATCAATGTCATCCTTAAATAGTATGAAGGCAGGGATTGCAAGCATATCTTCTAAGAAAGTCAATTTGAGGTGAATAAATTTGCAGAGGATCTTGGTTAAGAGAGTTTTAAATTTAAGCTGGGCCTGGCAAAAGCTGCATCGAATTGGTTAGGTTTGTGAAAGAAAGTCTAAAACAAGACCTGGAACTTAGTGATCAGAAATGGAGGCAGGAACTGCAAAAACAGAAGTGGATGCTGAAATAATATATAAAATATTGTGAACCTAAAAGTGATGCTTGTCCCAAGTAGATGTTAAAATTATAACAGGCCAAACAGACTCTCTTCTAGATACATGTGGGTTTGACCTATTTATAAATCAGTGCCACCTTTGTTCTGAACAAACTAACCTGGAGATAATGACCAATACCTTTAAATCTTAAGAATAATCTCTACTTGGACAAACATCATCATTGGTATCCTAATATTGTGGAAAAAATATTTTAATATAACTTAGAATTATAGGCCTGTGAAGGATCACAAGTGTTGACTAGATCAATGAGTTTCTAAATAAACTTGCTCCTAAGTGACACTGGTAAAATTTTTAATCTATGTATGTCATGAGCAATAAACTATGAAGATTAAGCATAGATTAATAATTTAGTGTGGTAATCAAATAAAACTCACAAAGTCAGACATTCTTTAACTCAGATCAAATATACATTTATTAAGCTCCCACAATATTGAATTCTGTACAATTCACATGTCATTTCATTTAATCTTCTTGAAAGGAGAGAAATAACTATGCTTTGAGATAAGAATATTAAATATGAATAATCATTATTTTACTGTTGTCAATGAAGGAAAAATTATAACATTTCATTTAAATGACCTTATTTCATACCATACCAAGTTGTAGTAATATTTGATCTTTTATTGAATGATAATCTTATACTATTTACTAAACAAATTATTTAAATATATTATTTGATTCAAGCTGCACGACAATGCTTTGAGGGAGAAACAAGTCTCAAGAGGTTAACCTCACAAAGCTTGCGTGAGGAAAAAACAGGATCCAAATTTAATTATGCCTAACTTCAAAGTCCAAGTATTCAAAAACACTTTTCCATATTGCCTTCTATGTTCATGTGATATTAGTGTTCTTTAAAACAAAGTACTATTGGGGGAATTTGATTATGGACTACTAAATAGATAATACCACAGAAAAGTTTTTGTTTTGTTAAGTATGATGTTAATAGTGATTATGTAAGAAAATAGCTATTCTTAAATAGATGCATACCAAAATATGTAGATGAGAAAAGGTTGTGAAATCTTACAGTAAAAGAAAAAGTTTAGATAAAACAAATGTAGCAAAATAATAATAATTGTTTAATTTAAGTTATGAATGTATGGGGCTTCATCATTTTTCTCTCTTTATGTTTCTTTTTATTTAACATTTACATAATTATTACTTTAAAGAAGTCATGGAACTAATACCAGTAAGTCCTCTATGGCCTGATTTTTCTCCAGTTCTACCTGAATGGCCAAGGGGAAAGGTTCCTATTTTCTTAGCTTATATGCCTTCCATCTAAGGGTTCATGCACAGCAGAATCAACTGGTACATATTCCCCATTTTCTTCCAGGAATGAGCTACTTCAGGTCTTGGGTAGCAAAAAGTTTTGAAGGTAATAGAAACTCAAGGCTACAAGAAGTTGTAATATGCTCATATGGCATGTCTGCCCTATTGAAAAAGTCATACTCCCTTCTGACACTCTCTAACACCTTCCTCAGGCTTAATTTTTTTTTATACAACTTCTTTTTTCTTTCTCCACTATACTGTAAGCTACAGACAAGGGACCTTGTCTGTTTTGTTTATGGGTATATTCCAAGAAGCTAGAACACATAGTAATCAATCAATAAATATGTGTTTGAATAAATCAACACATAAATAAAGGGCTAGCTTCAATAATATGTGGATTTCTGCCACTAGGCAAGGAAAAAGTTAATATATAAGGTTCATTAAATGTTCAAATTGGAAAAGGTAAGTTGGGCACTCAGGAAAAAGGAGCTTTGCTGTGATGGCCAAGAATGGTGATACAAATGTGTTCAGGAGTTAGGAGTCCATAGTTGGCTTGAATAATACATTATTTATTTACATTATGAAGAATGGTGAGGACAATGAAGGTTCTAGCCATCTTCCATCTTGGTTTAGGGGCCTGCATGGACCAAAACTATAGACATTGAGTCAAACCATTATAAGCTTTAGAATCTCAGAATTTCTGAACTCTCCAGAATTATTTGAGGTCACTGCAAGGTTAGTAAGAGGGCTCTAGGTCTCTTTCTCCTAAGGCAGATTGAGATTTTTATTCAGCATTCATTGCTATACATTTATTACCTGGATCTCAGGCCAGAATTGACATTTTACTTCAGCTTTATTCATTTTGCCTTAGAGAAAGGGTGGAAAAAAAGAAACAATTTCTTACATTGCTACCCCATGATCTGGAAAATTTAATGCTAATGTGTTCTTTATTAGTAACAATAAAACCCTTTATTGGATTACCATAGAGGAATAGAACAGGTAGGTACTGAGACCATGAGAAAGATAAAAAATGAAGAAGGGTGGATGTTTACAGAGAAAGGGTAGAAATAAAGATAAATTTTGCCTATTTCTTAGTTTAAGGCATGAATATTTGAGGTTCTATACGATTATACTCTTAAGTGTCTCTCTAAAATGGGACACTCTATGGCAAATATGAAATTTAGATGATTAAACTTTTATTGAATAATATTTAAAAAATTTAAGAAAAAGTGCCCGACATTGGAAGAGCTAGAATGTGAATAGACTATGTTACTTGTTTGGAAGGATGGAGTCAACACACTGCAACAACATGTGAAATTTCTTATAAGTATGGAGAAACTACTAGATCATATGTAAATAGGATTGAGTATATTTATTTTTCATTAACTATATATACAATTTTACTGAGTGACTAAAATGTAAAGTATGGAAATTATTCAGTTTTAAAGCCCATATTCTATAAATGAAGTCACTTACAAATAAATTATATCATGTTAGTTAGTGACTCTAACTTTCAAGCAACAACTGTATAAAAAGCAATGCCATACCTTGACAAAAGAAGAAAGGCAAGAATATTATAGTCATCTCAAATATGTGGTCAAGGAATTTCTAAAGATAAAAATAATATGTTTATTATGAATAATATGTTTATTATGCCATACTCACCTTATAAAAAAAAAAGTAAATTCCAGATTCAGGGAAGTGCTACATAGGGAAGAACAACTTGGCAGAACTATAAACTCCTGTCAGGCATGCAATTGCTGAAATACTATAAATTCCCTAAGGGCCATGAAGTTGACTAGCATCTTAACTGTAGTTGAGCCCATTAATGTAAATTTTCTGAGCTACAGAACAGAACTAATTTTGGCTGTACACTCTCCTTAAAGTAATTAAATGCTTAAACTTCTACACCACCACCACTACAATGACCCATTTCATCCCCTGCAGTATACTTCCCAGTAAGAAAAATAATAATGGTTAAGATAAAATGGAGTCCTCAAAGACATACAGTTATGCATTCAAATAGTTTCATGAGGTAGAGCTTTTATAAAATCAGGTAAAGAGAATATAAATACACTAGACTAATACAATATCCCTCTTCCTTTTCAAGTGGTTGTTGTGGTAAGATAGGACTGGAAAACATCAGACCAGGATAAAGCCAAGGAAAAATCTGATGTGGGCAGTTTACAAAATTCTGATGCAGGAAGAGGACTCAGGTAAGGGGAAGCAAAGAACAAATACTTGTGACTTCTTTTTAATCTGAGCATGGGGATGAAGGAGAAAGAGTGGCCTTGAGGTTCATACATAGTTAGGCTAAGCTTATTGGAACATCTTAACTGTGTCTATTTATTAATATAAACTCAGGAGACTTCTATTTCCAACATTATGGTCAGAAAAATAGAAATTCTCTCATTCTAGTACACCTAAAAATGCTGAAAAAAATAAAAACCTTTTTTTTTAAATGCATAGGTGAGCTTGTAAAACAGTAAAGGAAAGATTTCAATTTAAATAATGAGAGGTTAAGTTATTCTCACCAAACTTTTCTGAGAAAACTAATTTAAATACTGGATAAAATATTTATATTTAAAATCTCTTTAGAAGCAACAAAGAGATGATAAGACAGTTAGAAACTGTCAGACAAAATTTAAAGGAAAAGTAAGAATCTAGAGAGGTAAGAACACAGAAGCTCCTTTGGCCTTGAGAATATTTGGCAATCTAGGAAAATTTTAACTTTATAAGCTGAGCCTTCACAGTATAGATCCTCAGGGTAATAGTAAATCACAGGATACCATTTTTGTTATCCAAATTCATAATGCTTCAATCATTCAGAAAACCTCAAGCTGTTAATTTAGTTTAACAAAGTAACAGATTTATAATACCTCTAGGCATACAGAAGCAGATGCTAATTCTCTCTTGATTAAATCATCTTTATTCTAGGCTTCAAATTATTCTCACAGTTAATTTTTCAAGATACAATGAGTAATGAAAATTATAATCAAATATATAAAGATTATAACCCAGGAACCAGGAGTGAAAACAATGATTATAGTAATAGAAAAAATAACAGATACACAAAGAATTCAAATACAAAAATTATTAGAAATACCTTTAAAATATCTATGGTTAATAGACTTAAATAATTAACAGTTTTGGAAGGAAAAAGCAATGATTAAAAGTGGCTAAGCAGATTTGATAAAGTAGAATTGATGGAACTTATAAAAGTAAAAATACAATAGCAATTTTTTAAAAATATATGAAATATAGAGCTTTTAATAGGATATTAAACATAACTGAAGAGATTATTTATGTCCTGGAATAAAAATCAGAAGAAATTAGCAATGATGCAAGCATGAAGAGGTAAAAAGATTGAAAATATGGAAGACAGTAGGCATGGAAAATAAAATGAGAAAGTCTAACATGTGGTTGATTAGACTCTCAGAAGGAGGGAATAAAAACCAATATTTAAAGAGATATTTGCTAAGAATTTTCTAGCAATGACAAAAGATAACAAAGATTCAAGAAGCTTAATGAAGCCTAGAAAAGATAAATAAAAGAAACCCACATTTAGATGCATGATAATGAAACAGCCACACACTGAAGAGAAAGAGAAAACCTTAATGGCAGTCTAAGAAAAAAAGACACTATTGTCAAAGGAGTGGCAGATAAACTGTTTTATGTTTTCTCAATGGCAGTAATGGAAGTCAAAAGACAGTGGAATAATATATTCAGTTTTTTTTTTAAAAAAACTGCCAATTTAGAGGTCTACATCCAATAAAAATATTTCTCAAGGAGAGTGTAATATGAAAACATTATAAGACAAAAATAAACTGAGTTACTACAAGACAACCCTCACAAAGAAATACTTTAATGTTTTTAAGGCAGAAAAATAATCTTAAATGGAAGAAATAAAGAAAAAAAAGTGGTATATATAAAACTACAATGTATATGTAATTTAAATGGATATTTACTGTATAAAAGAGTAATAATAAGTTCTTATAGAATTCAATTTTTAAGAAAGTATAAAATTAAAATATATGACATTAATAACACAATTTGAAAGAGGGCAAATAAAATTAAAATGCTAGAAAGTTTTTTAATTGTTTGGGAGGAATATAAAACATTTTGTTGGCTTTAAATTTTATTATATTTTATTTTATATTTTTTAATTTTATGTTATTATTAGTTTCAAGTATACAGTACATTTCTTAGACATTTATGTAGTTTATAAAATGATCCCCTAAATTGTTCTTTTGAGTCATTTTCCTTTAAGCATCTTTTGATTTCTTTCTTTATTTCATTAATAACACATTTCTTGTTTAGAATCATATTATTTAGCCTCCATGTATTTGTGTATTTTCCAGTTTTTTTCTTGTAGTTGATTTCTAATTTTATACTATTGTGATCAGAGAAGACAGTTGATATGATTTGAATCTTCTTAAAATTATTGATATTAGTTTTGTCTTAACATGTGGTCTATCCTGGAAAATGTTCCATATGCACGTGAGAAGAATGTATATTTTGCTGCTTTGGGGTAAAGTTCTATGAAAATATCTAGTAAATCCATCTAGTGTAGTGTGTCTTTTTAGGCCCATTGTTTTCTTGTTGATTCTTTGCCTGGAAGATGTGTCCATTGATGTCAATGGGGTGTTAAAGTCTCCTACTATGAGTATATTACTGTTGATCTCTATTTTTATGTCAGTCAATATTTGTTTATGTATGGGTGTTCTTATGTTGGGTATGTATGTGTTTATTATGGTAAAGTCTTTCTTTGTCTCTTATTATAGCCTTTGTTTTAAAGTATATTTCATCTGACATGTGGGTAAAATATCTTTTCCCATCCCTTTACTTTCAGTCTGTGAGTGTCATTTGACCTGAAGTGGGCCTCTTGTAGACAGCATATACATGAATCTTGTTTTTTTGTTTTTTGTCTTTTGTTTTTTTTTTTTGTATTTGTTCCGCTACCCTATGTCTTTTGATTAGAACATTTAATCCATTTACATTTAAAGTGATTACTGGTAAGTACATAGTTGCTGCCATTTTATAATTCATATTTGCTATTTCTATTTTCTTTTTTATCCCTTCTCTTTTTACAGAAGTCTCTTTAACATTCCTGTAATATTGGCTTGTTGGTGATGAATTTCTTAAACTTTTTTTTCTGTCTGAGAAGTTCTTTATCTCACCTTCTATTTTAAATGAAAACCTTGCTGGATAAAGTATTTGAGGTTATAGATTCTTGTTTTTTGTAACTTTAAATATTTCTTGTCAATCCCTTCTGGCCTAAAAAGTTTCCAATGAAAAATCAGCAGACATTATTATGGGGGTACACTTGTAAATGACTAGCTTCCTTTTTCTTGCTGCTTTTCAGATTCTCTTTGTCTTTGACTTTTGGCATTTTAATTATGATGTGTCTTGGTATAGGTCTGTTTGAATTCCTCTTGTTTGGGACTCTCTGTGCTTCCTGAACTTGTATGTCTAAATTCTATGCCAGGTTAGGGAAATTTTCTGTAATTATTTTTTTCAAATAGATTCTCAATCCCTTGCTCTCTCTCTTTCTTTTCAAGTACTCCTATGATCCAGATATTTTTACATTTCATGTTGTCCCAGACGTCTCTTAAACTATTCTCATTTTTTAAAAATTCTTTTTTCTTTTTGTTTTTCTGATTGAGTATATGCTACCTTGTCTTCTAGTTTGCTGATTCAATCTTCTGCTTTGTCCAATCTACTGTTGAATCTTTCTAGTGTATTCTTCATTTCAGTTATTGTATTACTCATTTCTGTCTGGTTCATTTTTGTGGTTTTTATGTCCTTTTTTATGCTTATTATCTCTCTGTTGAGGTTCTCATTGTGCTCATCCATTCTCCCTCTAAGTTCATTTATCATCCTTATAACCATTATTTTGAACTCTGTCTCTGGTAGGTTGCTTGCCTCCATTTCATTTAGCTAATTTTCTTGTTTTCTCCTGTTGTTTATTTGTGGCATGTTTCTTTGTTTTCTCATTTAATTAGCCTCTCCATGTTCATTTTTATGTGTCAAGAATATTTGTTTTATTTCTCAACCTTGGCCAGATGGTCTAATGTAACAGGTGTCCTGTGTGACCCACTGCCGCACCCTCCCTGATCCCTTATGCCGAGTGCTCTGGACATGATTTTTGTGTGGGTTGTGTGTGATCTTATGTTGTCACCAAACCCTTATTGTTATTAGTGGATGGGATTAATGCTCAGGCTGACTAATTGTGGGAATTGGCTGCACCCACAGGGCAAGAGTTGCTGTGTGGGGGCTGACCCTACTGAGTGAGATTTGCCCTAGCCAGCTTGTGTACTTTTTGAGACCATCTTTTGTGTATACCTCAAATGGGGCTAGTCAGGATTTGTCCTGTTGTGGTCTGATGTTGTCCTCCTGGTGCACTGGTCTGTGGCTCCTTGGGAGGGGGGGCCCCATAGGACAAGTTTAGCCACTGATTTTGATTGCTCAGGGCTACCAGGTGAGATCCACAAAGCAATCTGCAGATAGTTGTTGTCTATGCTGTATCTGAGGTAAGTAGAAGAGATAATGCTGTAGGCAGCACTCAGTTATCCCCCATCCCTGACCTAGGGCAGTTTAGCAGAGGAATCAGTTCTCCTCCAGGTCTGACACTACCTGTTAGTTGCCCATAAGTCTCTGAAACTTGAAAAGCCTCTGGTGATATGAATGTTGGGTGGCACAAGGACCCCAGGAGTCTTCTGAGTCTATTGAGTAAATTTCCCCCTGTCACTGCAGTGTCAGTTTACATGTCAGTGCTATCTCTGTGGCTCTCTGTTCAAGTTTCCAATCATAGCAAGGTCAGTTGCTGTCCAGCTTGGGCCTGAATGTGCTACTCCAGGGCAGGGTCAGCTGCCTAACAACATATGGTGGGCACTTTGTGCATTGGATGGGATAGGAGCTCAGGGAGTCAAAGACCATCAGGCCAATACAGGCCCCTGAAATCCTCTTAAGATATATTTCAGCTTGTACAGGCAGCAGTGGTCTGCTCATAACTATTTTCCCCAAAATTCACTCACTTCACTAGCCAAAATCTGTTGCCTGCACAGAGCGTGCAACCCCAGAGCCAAGCAGGGCATGGGAAATTGCCTGTCAATGGGCTGCAGACACTTTGTGGTTTGGGTGAAGCAGGATCTCAGGCCAACACAGCCTCAGTTCTGCTGCAACTTCTGTGCCTGGCCATTCCCCGTGTAATCACAGATCACAGTGAGACCAGCTGCAGTCTGGGGTTGTCCCACAGACCCCTGCACTCAGCAAACACAATATTGTAAGTCTTGCAGGTAGCAGAGGTCTGCCTGCAACTGATTTCCATGTAGTGCTCATCCAGTGCTAGTCAAAGTTTGTGTGGATTAGAAGACCTGGGGAGAGGGGCAGGGTGGTGGCAGTTCACTATCAATGGGACACCTGGAGCAATTTGTGAGTAAGGTGGGGCATGGTTTCAGGGAGACAGTGGCAATCAGATCAATATAGCCTCAGTCTTGCTTCAACTTTGGTTACCGATCACTTGTTCCCGCATACGTTCCAGATCACGGCAAGACCAACTGCTACCTATAACTGGCCCACATATCCCCAAGATCTGCCCAAATTTGTGTTTGCAGAAGTGATATTCCTGACCCTATTTTGGAAATGTGGCTCACAGAGCTGGTCGTCAGTTGGGAATGCTTGGCCCTAAATTGGCACAGGCCATGGCAGTCATCTAGCTACAAAAGCCCCAGATGGGGCAATCCTCAGGTTGGGTAAGACAGACTGATCACCTCAGGCCAGTACTTTCTAATGGCCCTTTGAGAGGGGTCTGCACAGTCAAGATGGCCAGATAGATTGTCTGGTAGGGTGGCCAGACTAAGGCACAATGGTGGCTGATATTTCAGCCCTTGTTCTGGAGTCAGGTAATACAGACTTTCTTGGTATGAATCCTGCGTGACCCTCTGACTTACTGCTTGTATCCCAGGTGAGTGTCGCAGGTCAGAAAGCCTGTGCATGGGTCTTTCAAAGGGACTTCTAGGGTTTCAGTCTCTTTCTGTCTCATCAAGATGGCCAGAATCCCCTCTGGTTTCTACAGTCGAAGTTATTGGAATCTTCTATTCCCTGGGCTGGGACTCTGGACTGGGGAGCCCCTAAATGAAACCAGGACCTCCCAATTCTTCAGAAGAGCTTCTGCAGCCTTGCTCTCACTCTCAGTGATCCTTCACCACCCGTGGGTGCAGGTCCAGCCCAATTTGCATCTTTGCCCCTTTTACCAGCTTTAATGTGGCTGTTTTGATCAGATGTAGGTGTTTTGATCAGCCAAACTTCAGGTAATTCTCCACGTTGATTATTTTATAATTTAATTGTAATTTCATTGTGGATCCAGGAGGAGGTGATCCCAGCTTTTGCCTAGTTCACCATCTTTTATCCTCTTTGATAAGTATTTAATCCTTTTATTTAAATTTTATATACATTTACTGACTTATTTCTACATATTTTATTAATTAATGGGATGGCTTTGTTTATTTCCTCTTATGTTTCTGTGAAGCTTATCTGTATACATTACAAGGCTATGCTATGCATACAAGTTTGATTTTTTACATTAAAAGCTATCATTATTGACTTATGCACTTGAAATCCATGTAATTTTATTAACTAATGTCACTCCAATAAATTTAATTAAAAATAAAAATATATATAGCCATACCACATTGAAAAAATTAAAATTGTTGTGGTTTAAATATTTTTATTCTTTATTTCCAAACTTTCTTTAGTCTTAGGTTTTATATGTTCTTTTTTTAAAGTACATAGTTAAAAATTTCCCCCACAATCTTACAATCTTTACTTTTGAAATGGAATATTAATATAATTATTAATATACTGAAAATTATATTTTTGTATTTTGTGCTTTTATTAGTCCTGACTATTCTTTTTTTCTTTTCCTTATATATTTTTTGATCATTGGTTTTGTTTTAATATCTCAAGTTACTACCTGATATCTCTTTGGAAACTCTAGATTCTATTTCTCATCTTTTAGTGTCCATTCTATAAATTCCAACATCCACATTTAAAAAATAAAAGACGAGAAAACACAACAACTATGGGACACAGAGAAAGCAGCCTTAAGAGGGAAATTATTAGCAATACAGGCCTACCTCAAGAAATAAGAAAAATCTCAAATAAGCAATTTCGCTTTACATTATAAATAACTAGAAAAGGAACAGCAAAAGAAAAAAAAAGCCCAAAGTAAGTAGAAGGAAGGAAATAATAAATATCAGAGCAAAAATAGATTCTAGGAAAAACAAAACAGAGTCTATAAAAGCAATATAAAAGATTAACAAAACCAAGAACTGGTTTTTTGAAAGGATAAACAAAATTGACAAACCCTTAACCAGACTCATTAAGAAAAAAAAGAGAGATAACTCAAATAAATAAAATCAGAAGTGAAAGAGGAGGACTTTGGACTCCACAGAAATTCAAAGGATTATAATAAAATACTATGAGCAATTATTTGCCAACAAAATGGACAATCTGAACAAAATGGATACATTCCTAGAAACGTATAATCTCCCAAGACAGAGTCAAGAAGAAACAAAAAACTGAATTGATCAATTACCACCAATAAAATTGAATCAATAATCAAAAACCTACACAAAACCAAAATTCCTGGATGATATGGCTTTCTAGATGAATTTTACCAAGCATTCAAAGAAGAATTAACACTTACTCTTTTCAAAAAAATTTCAAAAATTTCAGGAGAAGGAAAAGCTGCCTAACTCACTTTACAAAGCCACAGTTAACCTGATTTCAAAACCAGATGAAGATGGTACAAAACAAAACAAAACAAACAAACAAACAAAAACTGTGGGTCTATATCCCTGATGAACATTGATGCAAAAATCCTCAACAAAATATTAGCAAACCAAATACAGTGATATGTTAAAAATATCATACACCATGATCAAGTTGGATTTATTCCTGGGATGCAAGAATGGTAAAATATCCACAAAACAATATGCTACACCACATTAGCAAATCAAAAGATAAAAACCATATGATCATATCAATAGATTAAAAAAAGAGTTTGGCAAAATCCAGCATCCATTTATGATAAAAACTCTCAGCAAAGTGAGAATAGAAGAAACATACCTCAACATAATAAAGGCCATATATGACAAACCTACAGCTAACATCAGGAACAAGACAAGGATGCCCACTTTTACCACTCCTCTTCAACATTGTATTGGAAGTCTCAGACACAGAATTCAGATGAAAAAGAGAAATAAAAGTTATTTGAATTGGAAAGGAAGAAGTAAAAATCTTGTTATTTGCTGATGACATGACGCTATATAGAGAGAAACATAAAGATTCCACCCCACAACTGTTAAAACTGATTGATGAATTCATTAAAGTAGCAGAACACAAAATTAATATTCAGAAGTCAGTGGCATTTTTATACACCAATTATGAACTTTCAGAGAGTTAAATAAGAAAACAATCTCATTTACAATTGCGTCAAAAACTATAAAATACCTGGGAATCAAATTAATCAGGAAGGTAGAAGACCTGTTTTCAGAAAATTATAAGTCATTGAAAAATTAAATTGAAGAATATTCAAATAAATGGGAGCATATACCATGCTCATGGGTAGGAAGAATCTACATTATTAAAATGGCCATACTACCCAAAGTAATTTATAGATTCACTGCAATTCCTATCAAAATACCAATGGCATGTTTCAGAGAGCTAGAACAAATAATCCTAAAATTTATATGGAACCATAAAAGAGTCTGAATAGCTACAGCAATCTTGAGAAAGAAGAACAAAGTTGGAGGTATCACACTACCTAATATCAAACTATACTACAAAGCTACAGTAAGTAAAACTGCATGGCACTGGTATAAAAACAGACACATTGATTAATAGAACAGAATAGAGAGCCCAGAAGTAAATCCACACCAATGTGCTCACTTAATATATGACGAAGGAGGTAAGAATATACAATGGTGTAAAGACAGTCTCATCAATAAATGATGCTGGAAAAATTGGGCAGATATACAAGAATAGATTCAAAATGGATTAAAACTTAAATGTAAAACCTGAAACCATAAAACTTCTAGAAGAAAACATAGGCAGTAATGTCTCTGCTATTGCTACTAGTAATTTCTTTTCAGATGTATCTCCTCAGACAAGGAAAACAGAATTAAAAATAAACAAATGGGACAAATGGGACTATATCTAACTAAAAAGTTTTTTGCACAGCAAAGGAAATCATCAACAAAACAAAAAGACAATGGATTGAATGGGAGAAGATATCTGCTTATGATACATCTGATAAGAGGTTTATATCCAAAATATATAAGGAACTCATACAACTCAACAACAACAAAAAAGCGATCCCATTAAAAGAATGAGCAAAAAACCTGAATAGATACTTTTCCAAAGAGCAAATATAAATGCCCAATAAACATATGAAAAGATGTTCAAGTTCACTAATCATCAAAGAAATGCAAATTCAAACCACAATGAGATATCACTTGACATCTGTCAAAATGGTTATCATCAATAAATCAAAGAACAGCAAGTGTGGGCAAGAATGTGAAGAAAAGGAAATTGGTACCGCCGGTATGGAAAACAGTCTAGAGGTTTCTCAAAAAATATACTTTTTGACCAAGCAACTGGATTTCTGGGTTTTTATCCAAAGAAAACCAAAACAATAATTCATGAAGATCTATGCATCCCTATGTTCATGGCAGCACAATTTACAATAGCCAAAATATAGAAGCAACCTGAATGCCCATCAATAGACAACTGTATAAAGAAGTTATGGTTTATATACATAATGGAATATTACTCAGCCATTAAAAATGAAATCTTACCATTTGCAGCAACATGGATGGACCTACAGGTTATGCTGAGTGAAATAAGTTAGACAGAGAAAGATAAATATTATATGATTTCACTTATATGTGGAATCTAAGGAACAAAAAGAGCAAAATAATCAAAAACAAACTCACAATTATAGAGAACGAGAGGAGGCTGGGGGCTGGAAGAAAGGAATGAAGAGTTAAAGAAGTAAAATTTAGTAGTTAATAGATGGTCACAGGGATGGGGAGCGCAGCATAGAAAATGGAGTTAGCAATAATATAATGGCTAGATGGAAAACCTGAGGAGAGAATGAGCAATTGGGGGATTGTTTTATAAACTATATAAATGTCTAACCAGTGTAATATTTACTTGAAACTAATAAAACAAAAAGACAAAAAAAAGATTATACTTTACAGTAAAAAAAAACTACTTAACAAAATGTTTCCAACAAACTGAATAAATACTAAATATAAAAACTGCAGAATATAGGCTCTTACACACATAACACATTTATTTTAAAAATTCCATAACTGAGTCTTGAAGCTTGTTCTGGCTAATGTATAAATTTATATCTTGAAGTGGGTTGCTACCAAAATAAAACTATAAAATATGTAGCTTCAGATAAGAGGCTGGAAATTGAATGGTACAGAAAATGAGAATGGAGCTTGGGAAGATGGTGATTCTTGCCAGTAAGTTGCAAAGTCTTTGATAAAAACAGTTTCTTCAATAACAGGGTAAATAGATCATGTTATAAATTTCAAAAAATTAAAATCATATAGGGTATGTCTCCTGGCAATACTTATTAAGACAGAGAGATGGTAAGGGTGAGGAGAAAGGCAGTGAGAAGGAGAGAAGAAAGGGGGAAAAATAAGAGAATGTGTAGAAAATGAACAGATAACCAATATCAGAAATAAAAAAGTCACACTGTTATATATAATATGAAGATAATAATGAAAATATAATGAATAATTTTATGACAATAAATTTGAATATGTAACAAATGAAAAAATTTCTCTAAAGATACAATTTTTAAAAATTGACTCAGAGAGGAATAGAAAACCTAAATAACACTATGCCCATTCTTAAAACTAAATAAGTTGTCAAACTTTTATGCTACAAAGAAAACTCCAGGTTTATGTGACTTAAATGATGATTTCCATCAAATATTAAAAAATAAATAATTTCATTTTTACACAACCTCTTCAAGAGAATAGATATAAGTCAGAGCACACCCAAACTCATTTGATGAGAACAGAATATCCATGATATCAAAATCCATCAGGAAATATATGAGAAAAGATAATTCAAGGCAATGTTTCTGATAAACATAGAAGGATCTTAAAGAAAATTTTAATAGATACAATATAGCAATGTGTATAAAGATATGCCATGACCATTGAACTTTTTCTTGGAAAGCAAAATATATTTAATATTATGAAATCAAATAATATAATTCATCACTTTAACAGACTAAAGAGAAAACTCATAAAATTAGCTCAATTGATTAAAAAATTTGATAAAATTAAAATTTTGAACAAAATTCTTAGTAGAGGGTTTCTAGCCCCCAAAAACTCAAAGACCAAAATCCAAAATCTACATCAGATTTTATATTTTATAATGAAACATTAAGAACTTTCCTTTTGATATTAGGACACAAGAGATGAATGATTGCTATCACTATTTTTATTCAGCATTTTACTGGATGTCTTAGCACAGTAAAGCAAGACAGTGGAATAAAGGTGTAAGGAGTAGGATGGAAAAAAACAAAGTTCATTTTTCCTGAGTAATACAACTGTCTATATAGAAAGTCAAAAGAATTGACAGGTTAATTATTAAAATTAATAAATGAGCATAGTATGTTCCTGAATATAAAAACCAATAAATCTTTTTATATACCAGCCTGAAACACTTAAAAATACCTTTAAAATATTTATATCACTATATCTAGAAATAAATATAACTTAATATATGTAATATTCTTCCACCATAGAAACATTTTACACTTTATTTAGACACATTAAAAATACCTAAAAAATTAAGAGATGTATCATGTTTGAAGATTAGAAGATTCAGTTTTTTTAAATGTCAATTATTCCTAAACTGACCTATTAACACAATGTAATTATAGTGTAAAAAAGATCCATTTAAAAAAACTTGAAAAGATGATTCCAAAAATTCAAATGTACATATAACTAAAAATGACCAACAGCCAAGAAACTCTTGAAAAAGAAGAAGGTGGGAGGAACTTCTCTAGCAGTTATCAAGAGTTATTTCAAAGCAATAGCAATTAAGATAGTGTGGTATTGAAACTGGAATAGACACATAAACCAGTGGAACAGAAAATAGATCAGAAACAGTTTCATGAATATATGGACATTGCGTATGACAGAGATGACATTATAGATTAGTGGGGAATTAATGACTTTCCAATAAATGGTGCTGGGATATGGAGTATCCATGTGAAAAAAAAAAAAATAAGCCAAACTCTGCCACGCATCACAGCAAAAAATCTACCTTTGAAGGCAAAATTATAAAGTTTTTCAAAGACAACTTAAGAAGATTTTCATGATGTCAAGGAAGGGAGGAACTTCTTAAAAAACACAACTTATAGGATACAATAACAGCAGTGCTTAGAGGGAAACTCAGCTCTAAATGTATACAGTAAAAAATAAGATCTCCAATCAGTAACCTAACTCTACACCTTCAAGTACTAGATAAGATCAATTTTGAAAAGATAAAAAAAATTGACAAATTTTTAGCTATGACTAACAGAAAAAAAGAATACTCAAATTATATTAGAAATGAAAGTAGAGACATTACTATTGATTTTACAGAAATGGAAAAGGATTACTATAAGAGATTGTTATGAACATTTGTACATCAACAAGTTGGATAATTTAAATGCAGTACATACAGTTTAGAAACAATCAACTGAAACTGATTTATGAAGAAATAAAAATCTGAATAGACCTATAACTAGTAAGGAGATTGAATTAGTAATCAAAAACCTTCCAAAAAAGAAAAGTTCAGGACCAAATGGCATAATTGGTGTGAAATCTACCAAATATTTAGAATTGTCACAATCCTTTTTAAATTCTTCTAAAAGTTAGATCAGAATTTTTCTATCCATTGTACATTGTATTAATACCTAGATATATCCTCATTGTTACAGATCAGATAATATATTATTCACTTATATTGTTTGATATTTTATTGTTTCAAAGTTTATATTTACTCTTAAATTTATTTAAAATTTATTTTGGTGTATAATATAAGAATTAAATTGTATTTTAAAATAATTGTCATAATATTGTTTCTTGAATAATTTGTCTATTTTTTCTACATATGTGAGTAAGAAGACTCTCTTTAAAAATTAACAAAGAAGAGATGAAATACTGCCATTTGCAACAACAAGGATGGATCTTGAGATAATTGTGCTAAGTGAAATAACCCACAGAAAAAGTTGAAAACCACATGATATCACTTATATGTGGAATATGAATCTAAAAAGAACAAACAAACAGGACAAACAAACAGAGATGCATGGACACTGATAATAGACTAGTGTTTAACAGAGAGTGGGAGGGGAGGGAAGAGGTAGATGGGGTAAAAGAGATTAAATATGTGGTGACAGAAAGAAATCTAACTATGGCTGGTGAACCACAATGCAATATATATATATATATATATATATATATATATATATATATATATATATACACACACACATACATACATACACCTTACTTTTGAATTGTATGCTTGAAACTTACTGGATTTCATTAACCAATGTCATAACAACAACAACAACAACAACAACAACAACAACAACAACAACTCATTGATAATATATTCAAGAACAACTCACTGATAATATATTCATATTTGGGAATAAAAAAATTAACTGAGATGATTAGAATTTTCTTTTGGTTTTGTAGTTTCTTTTTGGTCTTCCAGTAACTCTGTGGAGTGGGTATTACATTCCTATTTTAAGTAGAGCAAAGTGCGTTTCAGGGATATTAATTACCTTGCTTATGGACAGATAGCTAATAAATGACATAACTGAAGTTGGGAACCAAGTGGTTTGACTCAGATACAAACTATTTTTGCCTCAAAACTACTAGAAAGGATATGCCATTTCTTTTTTAAAATTAAATTTATTGGGGGTAACATTGGTTTATAAAATTGTATAGGTTTCAAGTGTACAATTCAATAATATATATTATGTATATTCCATTGTGTATTAACCACCCAAAGTTAAATTTTCTTCAGTCACCATGCATTTGGCTACCTTTACCCTTATCTCTCCAGCTTTCCCCTTGTGCCTTGTAAGGGGAAACTGTTGTCTATTTAAATATGTGTAGGAGATTGTTTCAGGCCATTTACAGGTTTATAGTTATAGGTATGATTTCCATATTATAATAATTTAAATCACTAAAATTGCATTTTTTAAATTTTTAGTAAACTCAGTAAACACACTAACAAACATCACAGGATCAATTTTAACATAGAGTTCTCAATTTTAAAGGTATATTTTGACTTCAGAACTTTTTTTGCCAATTTCACTTTTGTAGAAAAATGAGACTTTTACTGTATATTTAATGAAATTATATGCCATCTAATGGCAAGCTTTTCTATATATTTCATATGTACACATTTAAATAACCTCTGTCTTTGAGAAGATTATAATAGGAAAAAAGGTATTGTTTGATTATATGTTGTGAACCCCAATGCCATCTGAAATTTTCTTAGGCTTTCTGTAGTTTCAGATTTTAATATATAATGTAGAGCTAATTTAAAAAATTGGGTCTTTAAACAAGATACCTTCATTCTGGGAAAAGACACATTTTTTTTTGCTAAAATGACTATAGCTGGGATCTGAGAATCATATAGCTCTGACTTTGCTGTAATGATTTTTCTGGTCGGCTTGCAATAAGATTGCTTTGTCACAGAACTTATTGCAAGTGCATTGCAGAGCAAAGGTCTGCAGAAGAAAATTCAATTACAAATTTCTCCCTGCCATCATGGAACATTACACTTTTTCTTCTGTTCTCACCTGCACATAAAGGCAACAGATCCAGACTTAAAGTCCTATATAAAAGATGCTGAGGTTTTTCTCAGTTACTAACACCTTTCTTTACTAATTCTCCTCCTACTTCCTGAAAAGCCAAAGAAGCATTTTATTACACCTACAATCACCAGCAGAATTCTTCTAGCAGTTAAAAAATTATTAACTTTATTGGGATGACATTGATTAATAAAATTATATAGGTTTCACATGTATGATTCAATAATATGTAATATGTATATTGCGTTGTGTGTTCACCACCCAAAGTTAGATTCCTTGTATCACCATATATTTGATCTCCTTTACCCTTATATACCTTCCCCACCCTCATTCCCTCTGGTAACTACTAAATTCTTGTCTGTGTCTATGAGTTTTTGTTTGTCTTGTTTATTTGTTGCTTTAGGTTTTATATCTCACATATAAGTAAAATCATAAGATTCTCAACTTTTTCTGTCTGCTTTATTTTGCTTAGCATGATAATCTCTGCTAGCAATTTTAAATTAAGCTCTCTCCAGGGGTTACATTTTAGTCTTGGACACTTCTGCAAGTTCAACTTAAAAGACTGACTCAGAAGTTAGAGGAAAGATTAATTTTAGGTAAAAGAGAGATTTATATGTAGTAACAGATTGGCAATAAAGCATTTGATTTTATGATTGAGGCCTAATCAATTAGAAGGCAGTTCAATTAAATGTCCTAGAAAAATCTTCCATGAAAGATTTGCATATCCATTTTTCTAATATCTACTTCAGTATTGAGAAATATTGGTTTATTTGAATGCCTTCAGATTTTTTTTTCTCCTGTAAGAAATTGTGTGTCATCACTTAGTCCAAATGTTATTGATAGATACCTGTTAGAGATGGTGGCTATTTTTCATGATTCATGTGCCAAAAGGATATAAATCATTATATAAATCTTATTCTTATCATTTATTTTTTCTCAAAGATGAATGCTGCAGTTTAAGTCTAAAATTAGATCATTGTCTATAGCATTACAAATATTTTTTTTCTTTGTACATGATTAACATTTGACAAAAAGTATAAAAGTTTGAAGATAACTTAGATATAGCCTACTTTATGTTGGCAGCATAGAGTCAATCATGTTACTAAATAAAATTATCTCTACCCTCCTTCTGTTTCTTAAAACTATCTTTAAAAATATTCACTAGGAGAAGTATGTTTTTAATAAATATCTCATTACCATCATTGTTAGTAATAATTAATTTTAAGTATTTCTTCTTTCACTTTGTGGCTTCTTATTTTGATCTATAGATCCATATATTTCCAAATGCCTTCTGAATATCTATCAGTATCATAAACTCAACAGATCAAAAATGACATTAATCTTCTTCATGTTAAATCTTTTCCTGTATCCCCAGACTCTATTAAAGGCATTGCCATCTTTACAAGAATCTAGTCACCATATACTGTTTACTCACTTTCTCACATCTAAATAGTTGTCAAGTCCATTTGATTTTGCCTTTGCAATCTTTCTTACATCCATCCCTTTACTTAAATGTGTGCTAACATTATCATAGTCTAGACCCTCACAATGTTTCACCTGTCTATTACAACAACCACAACTGTCTTCCATAACATTAATTTCTTTCCACATCAATACTGTGTTCACATTGACTGCATTAAAAATTCTAAAAATGTGGCTCTACTTTTTATTATTCTAATATTCAAGTTTCTTTCTTACCCAGAGGATAAAGCCCAAACTCCTTGGAGCACCATTGAAGGTCTTCCATTATGCCCTGTACCAAACCAAATAGCTCATACTTTGTGAAACTTTACCCAAACCCTTCATCAAAGAAGCTCTATTTTTTTTTTCAATTTATGCACGCATAGCACTTTGTACTTCTGATAAAATGCTTGGTAGTTTAAGAAACTTTTTCAGTCATCAACATAGTGAACTTAATCACAGTCTAGTTTCTGTCAAATCTTATTAGAGGCTTTTGATATTTGAATAGTCTAAAGGACACATTAAAGATTCAGTCCTTTAGGATTTATAAGCTGTATCCTTATACCAAGTTAGTGATCCAGGAAACTAATTATCTAGACCAAGGTAGTTAAAGTCCTTAAGAATATCTTTATGGAACTACATTTGAATATTTTATTGTAGGTTCTCTACATGATAATAATATGAAGAACATTTTTTTTTTCATTCTTAACTATTGCACTTGTCATCTGCTTGGTAGTATTGTAGTTTGTGTACATGCATTTCTTTTTTTATTAGCTTATAAATTATAATTGTAATATTATACTAGTTTCTGCCAAATACTGACACAGCCATACTCTAAGTTTACCTCCATCTTATTCATATCAATACTTACCCAGCCATACAATGGGAATGCCAATTTTTTAAAACTTATTTATTCTTAGGCCACCAAGTGTTTATTGTTTCCATTAAATATACCGTGGAAAACAAAAAGTAGAAAATTCATAAAAAACAAAAAAGTGACAAAATGCTAGAAATTTAAAATAAATACGAGTTTGATTAAAAATAAAAGTCAACTTTTGTTTTTAAAATAAAACCTGAAACTTGGTAGTAAAATTTAATATTTTTAGTGTGCATACATTTTCACATAAATACTTCTGTTATTGGAATTTGATTTATCTCCTAATCAGAGAGTTACGTAGTTGAAAATAGGTGTTGAAATTTGTAACTAATATCAAGTTTCTTAATATAATGAATGAATAAGTGTGAAGCACTTATATGGAGAATATTATTGTTATTATATTATACACATGATACTATTTTCTCTTTTAGCATTAATTAGAAATGCTTTATAACAATACTGAAGAAGTATTTTGTGTCAACTATGAAAGGAAATATTTTGGTTAAAGCGTTTGAGATATTAGACAATTTCTTTTTTGAAGTATAGAATTATAAAGCAAACCACTGTGATACAATCGAGATCTTAAAAATAATCTCTTTTTTCACATTTGTAGTCTGAGGCCTGAAAAAAATACTTTTCATTTGAAGTCTTAATAGCCTTTCCTGACATTCTGCAGGTCATGCTGTTTTCTCTCTTTCTTGAAGTCCTGCTGCACTGAGAACTAGCACCATACGATTTTGCACTTAATTGTTATAATAGTTTCATGAGTCACTCTTCTCAACTAAACTGTAAGCTTCTTAAACTAAAGATATCATGTCTTAAATTTCTCTTGCCTGGCACAAAATTGGATAATTATTGATTAATAACTGTAGTCAACAATTTTCTCCCTTTTGAATGTTTTCATTCCTCTCATCTGGGGCTGCTCAACAAATTCCAGCCTCTTATAAAAATTGTACTCTACATTTAACAATATCTTCTAGTGTTAAAACAGAGGTAGCTAGAAGCTCTAGAATATCAAGATACATTTCAAATGTAGTATGAATTTTACAGTATGTATAAGTGTATGGTCTCTATAAATACTTTCTGTCTTAAAGTGGGAATGTTCTGTTCCATATTAAAACTCATTCAGCAACGTGTATTGGACAGCTATAATGGAATAGACATTGTTTAAGTGAAAAAATGAGTGCAAAAGATCTCTGACTGTTAAGGAAGATAATTTAGTCCCAGCTGTCTGCTAGCTGCTTTATATAATATGATTTAATTCTTACACTCCAAGGGTGGTATCATCATCCCCACTTTACAGGTGAGTAAACTGCAGTTCAGATAGGTTAATTTTCTGAAGGTCATAGCTTTCAAATGGCAGGAACAGAATTTGAACCCATGTCTGTCCATTTTCAAATCCTGAGCTTAAAGTTTCATCAGAGATATAATCATATGAAGACATACTTATAATAGAAATATACTTATGATAGAAATATATAGCAAATACTATGGGAGCACAGAAAAGTGAGAGGAGGACAGAGAAGGTAGTGATTAACACTGCTTGTGAAGAAGTGAGGCAAAATTATCGAGTCAAAACAACTCACTTGTTTGCTCTCAGAGCATCATTTCACTTTCTTAAATAGCACTAATCACAGTTATTTTATATTTTAGGAGTAAGTATTTGATTTTCTTTTCTGATAAACTTTAAATGACTTCAGAGACTATTTTTAATTTTTCTCATCATGCACTAACATGGTGCCTAATACATAGTAGAAATCTAAGAAATATTTATTGACTGACTGGATGAATGAATGTTGTGAGATTTGAATTGAGTCCTTAATGGTAGGTAGAAGAGTGCAAGGTGGAGAAGAGGATAAATGGCCTTTCAAGAAGATACAGACTGGGAAATACATTTTTTGATTGATTGGAGGAGCTTAAGTAATTACTTTAAAATTTTCTAAATCTGCATTTCAAGCAATTAAAGACTATTGTCAGTCATCAAATAGTTATTCTGTATGTGATATAAGGTACAGATTATATTCAGTGTTTTACTTTGCTCTCACTAGAACTCTGGAGCAAAGATGGGAAAATTGGTAGCTTTTCCAAAAGTTTAGAAAAATGCTTCAAATACATATCCCTGGACTAGAGTATTTAATTCCGACATAATAGAGTTACTGAAAACTATTGTATGACATTACAAAAATACATTTAAAATGTAACTCATTAACAAAAAATAAACAATCTGATTTAAAAATTGACAAAGGATATGAAGAGACATTTCTACAAAAAAGGCATACAGATAAACAACTGACATATAAAAAGATGTTCAACATCACTAATCTTCAGAGAAATGCAAATAAAAACTGCAATGAGTGTTCCTTTCTCTAACACTTATTATTAAATTGCTGGTTGGAATGTAAATTAGTACAGCCACTATGGAAAACAGAATGAAGGTTTCTCAAAAAATTAAGAATAGAATTAGCATATGACCCAGTAATCTCTCTTCTGAGTGTCTACCCCCCAAATTTGGAAACACTTATTTGTAAAGATATACACACCCCAATGTTCATTGCACCATTGTTTACAGTGGTCAAGACATGGAAATAACCAAAATTCCCTTCAGTAGATGCTTGGATAAAGAAGATGTGGTACAATGGAATATGATCCAGCCATAAGAAAAGATGAAATATTGCCATTCGCAACAACATGGATGGACTTTGGGGTTATTATGTTAAGTGAAATAAGTCAGAAAGTTGAGAATCATATGATTTCACTCATATGTGAGATATAAAACTGAAAGCAACAAAAGAACAAGACAAACAAAAATTCATAGACACAGACAAGAGTTTAGTGGTTACCAGAAGGAAAAGGGCGAGAGGGCGAGGTAAATTAAGGGAAAGGAAATCAAATATATGGTGATGAAAGAAGATTTAACATTGGGTGGTGAATACATACTGTAATATACAGATGATGTATTATTGTATTTTATGCTTAAAACCTATATAATTTAATTAACTATTGTCACCTCAATACATTTAATTAAAGTGGCAGATGAATAAATAAATAAAGATAGATAGATAGATAGATAGATAGATAGATAGATAGATAGATAGATAGAAGATAAAAAGACAAAGTATATCATCTCATATCAGTCAGACTGGCTATTATATATAACAAAGTCAACACATAATATGTGTTGGTGAGGATGTTGAGAAAAAAAAACGTGTACTGTTGGTAGGACTGCAAATTTCTGTGGCCCCTATGGAAAACTGTGAAGATTCCTCAAAAAATTAAATTAAAATTAAATTAACCATATGACCCAGCAATCCCACTTCAGGGTATTTATCCTAAGAAAACAAAAACACTAATTTGAATAGATACATGCACTCCTATGCTTATGGTAGCATTGTTTACAATAGCCAAGATACAGAAGCAACGTAGGTAACCACTGAGAGATAAATGAATAAAAAAGATATATATATATATATATATATATATATATATATATATATGTGTGTGTGTGTGTGTGTGTGTGTGTGTGTGTGTGTGTGTGTGTGTATTCCACATGATGGAATATTACTCAGCAATAAAAAAAATTGCCATTTATGACAACATGAATGGTCCAAGAAGGTATTATGCTGAGTAAAATAAGTCAAAGAAAGACAAATATTATATGATTTCATTTATATGTGGAATCATAATCAAAACAAAATAAAAACAGAATCATAGATACAGAGATCAAACCAATGGTTTCCAGAAGGATAGCGGTGGGGAGATGGGTGAAAAAGTGAAGGAGAAAAAAGTCAATAAATTGTGATGTTTGCCTGGTGATGGATATTATTAGACTTAGTGTGGTGATCATATTGTAAGGTATATACAGTTTCAAATAATTATATTGTACACCTGAAATTAATATAATAGTGTATACCCACTATACTTGAATAAAAAAACCAGAACTACATTACAAAATTGACCTCAAAAACTAAAAATGGCATCAGATCTATTTTACATTAGTTGACTCCAAAAAGAAATTTAGAGCTTCCAGGTATTGAAATAATCAAATGATAATAAAGATATTTATAAAACCTTTACAATCTTACTTTTAGAAACTTATTTCAGTCAAGTTTTTGAAGAATGCTATTATTCAAGAATCACATTCCATATACCTGTGGTTTCTTTTTTACAAACTAGAGATACTTTAAATACTGAGATAAGCAAGTTTCCTTTTTAATACTTGGAAAGAAACGTTATCTAATTAGTGGGTTCATCCCAAAATTACCTTGAAATTTAAATGAGCGTCGTTACTTCTACATAACTCTGGCATATCAGTTATAGCTAGAATTGTAGATAAGATAATTAAATCAATGTGCATTCTTAATATCAATATTATAATTGATAAGTTAGCTTCCAAAATTAATTTGAGCAGGCTTGTATCATCAGAGTTTTAAAACATGCAACCTATTTGTAGAAATTCAACACATATTACCCAGCGAGGTGGCATAGAACATGTGGTTCTAATTTTATTCAGAAATAAATTTTCAGGGTCTAAATTGTTTTTCCTTAACTTGAGGATTTTGTATAACTATAATATTTTTAAAGCTTTATGTTGTAGGCACAGGGGTACTTAGAACTCTCCTGAAATTAATTTACATTATGAAGTCTGCCTTCACTTTTGTTCTTCAGAGGTATGGGAATATCAGACTAAAGAGACTCCACAAGAGAAATACATTTTTTCACTCAACTATTTACAGAAAAATGAAATCATTATTTACTCTGATAATATGAGATATATAGAATGAATAAATGAAATCTATAGTATTGGAAAACTTCATGCAATGAGCTACTGATTAGTTCTAAAAATAAGTAATAGTTTCTTTGTGTATCATCTGAATAAAGTGATATAGTGAAGATGGTGATAAACATAATTTATTCAAATTAACCTTTTAATTGCTAAAACACAAACATTAAGCAAACATTAGAAAAGCAAGTATATTCTTCCAAACAAGTTCTATTATTGTATGCATTGCATAGATGTACATTTTAATAAGCTATTTAAAATGCCACATCATCTGACTAGATACTAGGAATACAAATGAGAATATAATAGAAAATGTGATCAGCAAATTGAATGTGTATTGTCCAAATTCTTTATCAGATAAAAATACTTTTTAAAAATATTGAATTTAAATTGCTTACTTGTTAATTTCTCATGAATTTTGCCATTACTCTCTTCCACATTCATATTATTAACTTTGGATTCAGTTTGATTAACATTTATTGAATGGTTACCATGCAATATGTGTATAGTGGAGGAGAGATTATACAAATATGAATTAAATATGGTCTTAGTTCTTAAGGAAATTACCATATACTGGGACAAGACATGCATATGTTTACCTTAGAGTCACATGTGAATAAAATATTGCACTTTAATTCAGATTTTGTGTAGTTCATCTGCTACAGTTAAAATGTGACTTTTCATGATATGATTCTTAAGTATTTTCTAAAGCTTACCTGGATGTTGAAGGAAAGGAGAAAAAAGCAATTAAGGATACTATTTTATAATCCTTACTACTGAAATTTTTACAGTCTTGGATCAGGATGATGGTACACTTGGATAACAAACCACATAATAAAACTTGAAAATAACTGTGGAAGAATATATCAAAAAGTGGAAAAATAATATAATATCGAATATATGAATCTTGAGGATTTATACTGAGTAAAATTCCACAAGTAGTTTGAAAAATCATAAAATTTATTTTACTTATTTTATTTTAAAGTAGTTGGGAAAAATGTCATAGTAATTCTGAAATATAAGTTCATATTCACAAAATTGTTTAATACTGATAGTCACCTACACAATGCAAGTCTTATCTGCTCCAAAAAGCTTTCTCTGGCTTCAACCTACAGTGATCATTTCTTCAAATGAGCTGCGGCAGCCCACATTTTGTGTACTGCTCATTTATTGCTTAACGGCATCTTCTGTATAGTTGTTTTATATTTTAACTTTGTATTAGTGTCTATCTCTGTATACATAGATTGTAATATCCTTGATGATAAGAATATATGTCTGTGTGTGTGTGTGTGTGTGTGTGTGTGTGTGTGTGTGTGTATTCTTTGAAAATAGAGCTCCCAGTGCAGAATCAACCACATTTTGAATAGATGTATAATACATATTTATTCCAGGGCTAAAGCTAATCTAACCTATTTATTGAGGATTCATACCAACCTAATTAATGTGTCTCATTTTTATGAGAGTTGTGGCAACCATGGGCCTACTGAGATCATTTGACTATTTACAAGATATGAAGTGACTAATTTAGGCTCCCTAAACATAAAAAAAATGTAAATAATGTATCTGCAAATTTGTAGAGACTTTCAATGATGCCAGAAAACCTGACCTAGTGAAACTCAGAAAACACAAGAGGAGGTCGGAGGGAAAACATGCCTTTGAAATACTGAGCACAATAGAGGTGTTTAGTGCAATTAGCCCTACCCTCTTGTTTAATTGGTGAAAATATGAATTATCAAGAAAACAATGTGATAAATGTGTTTGGAGTTTTCATTAATAATGAGTATGAAAATGGGTATAGCATTCTTATAAGGTAAGCTATGCGGATATTGAAAACAAACCAGTGGAGTTCTGTGTTTTAAAATTTAGCAATATAATTTTTCTCAATTGGTTTTATTTTATTTTTAATTTAATTAATTAATTTTTTAATTTAAGAAATGATTTAAATTTTTTCTCATATCTACATCCCCCTTCCCCCGCCCCCTACCCTCTGGTAACAACTAGTCTATGGTCCATATCCATGTGTCTCTGTTTGTCCTGTTCATTTGTTGCTTTTATATTTATATCCCACATATAAGTGATATTATGTGATTTTGATTTTCAACTTTTTTCTGTCTGGCTTACTTTACATAGCATGATTACCTCGAAGTCCACCCATGTTGTCACAAATAGCAATATTTTATCTCTTCTTATGGCTGAGTAATATTCCATTGTATATATGTACCACTGCTTCTTTGGCCAATCATCTATTGTAGGACACTTTGGTTGCTTCCATGTCCTGAACATTGTGAATAATGTTGCTATGAATATTGGAATGCAAATATTTTTTTTAGGATATGAGTTTTTAAGTCTTTAGGGTAAATACCCATTAGAGGGATTGCTAGATCATATGATAAATCAATTCTTAGTTTTTTGAGGAACTTGCATACAGTATTCCATAGTGGCTGTACTAATTTGCAGTCTCACCAGCAGTGTATGAGGGTTCCTATTTCTCCACATCCTCTCCAACATTTGTTATTACTTGTCCTGTTGATTACAGATATTCTAACAAGTTTAAGATGGTATCATATTGTGGTTTTGATTTGTATTTACTTAATAGCTAGTGATGTTGAGCATCTTTTCATATATTTGTTGGCCTTTTCTATGTCCTCTAGGGAGAAGTGTCTTTTCAGGTCATCTGCCCATTTTTTTAAATTGGATCAAATTTTGTTGTTGTTGTTGTTGTTATTGAGTTTTATGAGTTCTTGGTATATTTTGGGTATTAGACCATTATCAGAGGTGTTGCTTGCAAATATATTTACCCATTCAAATGGTTGTCTCTTTACCTTATTGACAGTTTTTTTGCTTAGCAGAAGCTTTTTAGTTTGATGTAGTCCCATTCATTTATTTTTGCTTTTACTTCCCTTGTGTTTCAGGTCAAATTCATAAAATCATCATTAAATCCAAGGTCCTTGAGTTTAGTTCTTATGTTTTCTTCTATGCATTTTATTGTTTCAGGTCTTATATTCAGATCCTTAATCAATTTTGAGTTAATTTTGGTGTGTGGTGATAGACAACACTCTAGTTTCATTTTTTCTTTTTTTGCAGGTGACTTTCCAGTATTCCCAGTACCATTTATTGAAGAAGCTTTCCTTTCTCCACTGTATGTTTTTGGCTTCTTTGTTGAAAATTATTTGTCCCTATAATTATGGGTTTACTTCTGGACTGTTGATTCTGTTCCACTGGTTTGTGTGTCTATTTTGCTGCCAAAACCATGCTGTTTTGATTGCTTTCATTTTGTAGTATAATTTGAAGTTGGGCAGAGTGATGCTTCCAGCCTCATTCTTTTTTCTCAGGATGGCTTTGGCAATTTGGAATCTTTTGTGCTTCCATGCAAATCTAATGATTTTTTATTCAATTTCTTTAAAATTTGTTGATGAGATTTTGATGGGGATTGCATTAATCTGTATAATGCTTTAGGCAATAAGGTCGTTTTAACTATGTTGATTCTTCCAATCCAGGAACATGGAATATCTTTCCATTTCTTTATATCTTCTTTGATTTTTTAAATAGGGTCTTGTTGCAATTGCAAAAGGAAGTATTTTTTCACTTCACTTTCTTAAACTTTATTATTATAGTATAAAAACGCTATGGATTTTTGAACATTGATTTTGTATCCAGACACTTTACTCTATTTGCTTATTGTTTCTATTAGTGTTCTTATGGAGTCTTCGGGGTTTTCTATATAGAGAATCATGTCATCTGCAAATAGTGACAGTTTAACTTTTTCATTTCCTATTTAGATGTCTTTTATATTTTTCTCTTGTCTGATTGCACTAGCTGGGCCCTTCAATGTTATAATGAATAACAGTGGTGGTAGTGGACAGCCTTGCCCTGTTCCTAATCTTAGAGGGAAGGTTTTTAGGTTTTCACCATTAAGTATGATGTTGTCTGAGAGTTTGTCATATATGGCCTTTATTATGTTAAGGTACTTTCCTTCTATACTGATTTTGTTAAGTGTTTTGAACATAAATGGATGCTGTGTCTTGTCAAAGGCTTTTTCTGCATCAATTGATATGATCACATGATTATTGTTTTTTCATTTGTTTATGTGTTGTATCACATTAATTGATTTGCATATGCTGAACCATCTCTGTGCCTTGGGGATGAAGCCCACTTGATCATGGTGTATAATCTTTTTACTATGCTGCTGTATTAGGTTCTCTAGTATCTTATTCAGGATTTTTGCATCTGTGTTCATGAGAAATATTGGTCTGTAGTTTTCTTTTTTTGTTGTTGTTTTATCTTTACCAAGTTTTGGTATCAAAGTAATATTGGCCTCATAAAATGAGTTGGGAAGTATTGCTTCCTCTTCAGTTTTTTTTTTTTTTTGCAAGAGTTAGAGGAGACTATTAAATCTTCTTTGAATGTTTGGTAGAATTCACTGGTGAAGTCATCTCATCCTGGACTTTTACTTTTGGCAACTTTTTGAGCATTGTTTCAATTTCCATACTGCTGATCAGTCTATTTAGATTTTCCAATTCTTCTTTATTCAGTCTAGGAAGGTTGTATTTTTCTACTAGTCCAAGTAGTAACTCATTTCCTCTAGGTTATTAAATTTGGTGTAATATACTTTTTCATAGTATTCTTGTATGATTCTTTGTAGTTCTGTGATGTCAGTCATAATTTCCTCTCTTTCATCCCTGATTTTGTTTATTTGTGTGCTTTATCTTTTTTCTTTGCTGAGTCTAGCCATGGACTTGTCAATTGTATTAAGCTTCTCAAAGAACCAGCTCTTTGTTGTATTCATTATTTCAATTATTTTTGTAGTAGTTGTTGTTGTTTTCAATTTCATTTATTTCTGCTCTAATTTTGATTATTTCTTTCCTTCTGCTGCCTTTGCACTTCATTTTTTCTTCCTTTTCTAGTTTTTTTAAGATGAAGCGTTAGGTTGTTTATTTAGGCTCATTTTTGTTTTTGAAGGTATGCCTGTGATATGAACTTTCCTCCTATGACTGCTTTCATTGTGTCTCAAAATGTTTGATATATTGTACTATCATTATCATTCATTTCTATGTATTTCTTGATCTCTGTTTATTTTTACCCTGACCTAGCTATTCTTCAGCAGCATATTGTTTAATCTCCATATATTTGTGGTTCTTTCTGCTTTCATTTTGCATTTGATCTCTAGATTGAAAGCATTATGATCAGAGCTTATGATTGGTATAATTTCAACCTTCTTATATTTGTTGAGGCTATCTTCATGTCCCAGTATGTGGTTGATTCTTGAGAAGGTTTCATGTGCACTAGAGAAGAATGTATAAGCAGCTATTTTGGGATGGAAGGCTCTGTAAATGTCAATTATATCCAGTTGGTCTAATGTGTCATGTAAGGATATTATTTTCTTATTGATTTTCTGTTTGGATGATCTGCCAATATCTGACAGTTGGATATTTAGGTCCCCTACTTCAATAGTGTTTTAGTCTGTTTCTCCCTTTAGTTCTGTCAGTAATTACTTTTAGTATTTCAAGGCCCCCCTGATTGGGAGTATAGATATTAATAAATGTTATGTCTTCTTGTTGCATGATTTCCTTTACCATTATGAAGTGTCCCTCAGCATCTTTCTTTCCCTTTTTTAATATCAAAATCTATTTCATCTGATATTAATACTGCTACTCCCACTTTTCTCTGAATGCTATTAGCTTGAAATATCATTTTCCACCCTTTCACTTTGAGTCTATATTTGTCTTTAGAGCTGAAATATGTCTCCTGGAGGCTGCATGTGGTTGGGTTTGTTTTTTGATCCATTCTACAACTCTTTGCCTTTTCATTTGTGAGTTCAGTTCATTTCTATTTAGGGTGATTATGGAAATATGAGGTCTTTTCATAGCCATTTTATCTTTTGCCTTCTGGTAGCTCATGTTTTCATTGCTTCCTTGTTCTTTTGTTTCCGTTTTATTTATTTTGGTTGCCTTTTGTGGGTTTTCCCTCTGGTTCTTCTCGTTTTATGTTATATACTTCAGGTCTGAATATTTTGCATGTGGTTACCATTACAAAATTATATATATATATATAATTTTATACACACACACATATATACATACATATATATATATATATATTTATAGATATAAAATTTTATACACATACACACACACACACACAATCATCCATTTTCTTCTGCATGTGCCTTATCTCCATTCCTCTTTGCAAGTTTGGATCTTTGAATCCTTCCTTTTTCAGTCATTGTCATCTCAATTTTACCCTATATATGCTGAATGTTCATTACTATCTTGCTATAGCAATTCTCTTCTTATTATTTAAGCTTATAGTGCCTTGTTCTTAGTAATGGTTGCACTCCTCTCCTATTTGCCTGAGAGTCACCTTTCCCCTAATTATGTATTTTTTTTTTTCATTTCATTTTAGGTGAGCTGAGCCCTTTCAGTGTTTCCTAGAATGCAGAACACATAGTGGAGGATTCCTTCAATTTTTGTATGTCTAAAAAGTCTTAACTTCTCCTTTATATCTAAAAGAGAGCTTAGATGGATACATTATTCTAGGCTGGTAGTTTCTTTCACTTAAAAGTTTAGATATTTGATACTATTCCTTTCTGGCTTGTAAGGTCTGCACTGAGAAGTCCAAGGATAATGTAATGGGTTTTCCTTTATAAGTTACCTGTTTTTGTTTTTTTTTCCTGGTGCCCTGAGAATTCTTTTTCATTGATTTCTGATCATCTTAATACAATGTGTCTTGGTGAAAGCCTTTTTGGGTTGAAGTAATTGAGTCTTCTATTGACTTCTTGCATTCCAAGCTTCAGCTCATTCCTCCCCTTCGATAATCTTCATTATTCTTATGTTTCCTCTCCTGATGGTATCAGCTAGTTCTTGAATTTCTCTTTTGTTATATTTTATTCTCCAGTTTCTTTTTCCTTCTGATTTATTTCTAGATTTCTGTCTTCAATATCAATGATCCTTTCCTCCATTTGTTCAACTCTATTTTCCAAGCTTGCTATTTCATTTTTTAACTCTTGCAAGTGTGTTTTTCATCTTCGGAAGTTCTATTCATTTCTTTCTGAGTGTTTCAGTCTTCTTGCTCTGCTCATCTTGTTGTTTTTTTCAATTCCTGAAATTGTTGATATGACTTATTTCAGAACTCACTGAGTTTTCCCAGAAGTACCATCCTGAATTCTCTGTCATTTAAGTTACATATTTCTATTTCTGTAAACTTCTTTCTGGAGATTTTTCTCTTTCTGTGGTGCCTTATTATCTTGGTTGTTCATGGTGTTTAATGGACTATTTCTCCACATGGCCATTAATGGAAGTGTATTCTGCTGTTTTTTTTTTTTCAGCAAGAAGATTTATTATATAAAGATTTCTCTTTAGCTGTTGCAAAGAAGAAGCTTTATTTATTTATTTTTTGTTTCCAGTAGTTGGCATCTAACCATCTTGGTTCCCTGCTTTATATAAAGCCTTAATAATGACATTTTAATTTTTTGTAGATATTTAATCACACTCACTACCCTCAGTTTTAGTCCCTGTCAGTGTCAACATTAGTCTCGGCAGCATTTGTTCAGATTCTCCTAGGGCTCCATGGTGACTGGTCTTAGAGGTTATAGGGCAGTTTGGGGCTCCTGCTTAGCCTCACTTTTGCAACCACGCTGGCAAAAATCAACTGTTATTTCTCTGTGGTCCCATCTCAGGTCTCTGCTTTCTGCCCTGATGACTGGTCCTGCTGCCAGTGAGTGGTACTCACAACTCTCCCAGGCAGGGCTGTTCAAGGAAGTTGATGCAACTTCTCCCCTCCCCTTTCTCTTGCAGGGAGCTCTGACAGCTGTGAGAGGCAGCTTCTTTATTTCTCCCAGTCCACCTCCCAGCATTCAAGGTTCTGACTTGTGGTAGCACTTATGCGCAGATCCTACTCAGACGTGCTGGTGTGCAGGTTGGGTATTTTTTGTTGAGTTTTAAATGTTCAGCTTATTTTTGTTCCAAGGGGAGAGATCTGAAGACATTTCTCATTCCACCTTGTGTCCACTCCAGATTCTATAGCCTTTGTTTTAAAGTCAATTTTTCTGATATAAGTATTGCTGCCTCAGCTTTTTTCATTTTCATTTGCATAAAATATCTTTTCCATCCTTATACATTCAGTCAGTGTGTGCTTTTCGATCTGATGTGGGTCTCTCATAGACAGTTTATGTATGGGTTTTGTTTTATTTGTTCTGCTACCCTATGTCTTTTGATTGGAGCATTTAGTCCACTTATATTTAAAGTGATTATTGCTAGGACCAAAGTCATTGGCTTTTTATTATTCATATTTATGTTAATTTTTCTTCCCCTTCATCTTCTTTTAATTTAATTTTATTATTAGTTTCAAGTATACAGTACATTGCTTAGACATTTACATAGTTTACAAAACAATACCACTAATTGTGCTTTATCTCTTTTGGACCTCCACCTAATCTTCTTAAACAAATCCTTACAATATTTCTTTTAATACTAACTTGGTGATGGTGAATGCCTTTAGCTTTTTCCTGTCTGAGAAGTTCTTTATCTCACCTTAAATTTTAGTTGATAGCCTTGCTGCTAGAGTACTATTGGTGTAGGTCCTTGCTTTTCATCATTTTGAATTCTTTGTGCCAACCCCTTTTGTCCTGCAAAGTTTCTGTTGAGAAATAAGCTGACATTCTCATAGGAGTAGCCTTGCAAATAACTAGCTGCCCTTCTATTGCTGTTTCTAAGATTATCACTTTGTTTTTAACCTTTGCCATTTTAATTATGATGTGTCTTGGTGTGACCTTGTTTGAGTTATTCTTGTTTGAGGCTCTCTGTGCTTCCTAGACTTTTATGTTTATTTCCTTCTCCAGGTTAGGAGAATTTTCAGTCATTTTCTCAAATAGGTTATCCATCCCTTGATTTCTCTCTACTCCTTCTGGTATCCTTATGATGCAAATGTTGTTACACTCAATGCCCCAGAGGTCCCTTATTCTATCCTCATTTTTTAAAATTATTTTGTTGTTGTTGTTGTTCAGATGGGTGATTTCTGCTGCCTTGTTTTCTAAGCTGTTGAACCAGTCCTCTATTTTATCCAATCTACTGTTGATTTTTTCTAAGGTATACTTCATTTTAGTTATTGTAGTCCTCATTTTTGACTGGTTCTTTTTTATAGTTCCTATGTTCGTTTTTATGCTCACTATTTCTTTGTTGAAATTCTCACTGAGCTCATCTAATCTTCCCTTAAGTTCATTGAGCTTCTTTATAACTAGTGTTTTGAAGTCTGAGTCTAATAGATTACTTGCCTCCATTTCACTTAGTTATTTTTCTGGAGTTTTCTCCTGTTATTTTGTTGTGGCCAATATTGAATAGACCAAACCAAGTATGCTTTCAAAGACTGTTTATTAGGTGGTGGCTGTTCTTGCTAGGAGCAGTCCTGAATAAGAATCATGCCCAGCTTATATTCAATTGATTGTTTCTCATGCCATGCAAGCGAGCAGGGCGACACAAGCTAAAATTGGCAGTTAGCGTATAAGCTCATTGTTACATTGTTACAAATTTCATGATTAACAGTAAGGGTTCTGGGAACTAGGCCTTTTTGCTTTAGGTAAACATTACTAAAGTATAGACTTCCTTTGTCTGGTTTTCAGGTTTTTTTTAAATTAACTCTTTCCTTAACACATTTCAGCAGGCTGTCACAATTTCACTTGGGACATGTTTCTTTGTTGCCTCATTTTAGTGCCTCTCTGTGTTCACTTCTGTGTATTAAGCAGATCTGCTTTGCCTACCAGTCTTAGCTAGGTGGCTTTATATAGTAGTTGTTATGTGTGACCCAGGAGCACATTCTCCCTGATCACTTGCACTGGGTGATTTAGAACTGACCCTTGTGTGGTTGTGTGCGCCCTCTTATTGTGGTTGAGCCTTGATTGTTGTTGGCATTCCAGTTAATGGAATGGACTCTCAGGCTGAGTGTGTGTGAGAATTGCTCACACCCACAACTTATGAGCTGCTTTGTGGGGCTAACCTCAGTGAATGGAGTTTGCCACAGTGGGTTTGTTTGCCTGTTGCAACCATTCTTTGTGTGTGTTGCTTGTGAGACTAATCAGGTGGTCCTCTTTTGAGGTCAAATGCTATCCTCCAAGTGTATTGGTTTTGTGGCTCCTTGGGAGTATCTCTAGTGCAGACCAAGGTCAGCTGCTGTATATGATGGGCCTGGGGCTACCTTGTAGAAGCTACAAAGAAATCCATGTTTGTTCATTGCCTGAGCTGGACTTAGAGGTATATGGGAGAGGCCACATGGTAAACTGAGGCTGACTGCCTCCAGTACCAGCCTAAGGCAGTTCAGCAAAAGGCACAGGGTACCCTCAGGCCTGAGGCTGCATGCCAGCTGCCCATAAGGCTCAGCAGATGAGTGAGTTTGGGGGTACCAGAGTAGGATGAGGTAGGGTCTCAGGGAGTCACCTGGGAGGTGCAAGTGGTGTTCCCCAGGTTTGTGCAGATTCAGATTTGTTGTCAGTGTTGAGCATGTGGCCACTTGCAAATGTTTCAGCTCACACTGAGACCAGCCACTGCCTGCCTCAGGCCTGCAGATCCCCAAAATTTGTTAAAAAAAATACTGCAGCTCAGACCAGGGTTCAATGCCTGCCACCAAAAGTGTTTCCTGAGGTCTGTAAACTGAGGCCTATTGACTGCTACTGAAGGAAATTCCTGGTGATAATGCGGTGACAATGAGGTCTGTAAGCTGAGGCCTATTGATTGCTACCTAGGAAAATTCCTGGTGACAAGGCCTGGTGATTGCTACTTAAGGAAACTCCTGGTGAAGGAAACTCCTGGTGACTAGCTGGAAACTCCTGGTGGTTTCCCAGTAACCACCCAAAATTGCCTCCAAGCAATTTGCAAGTTGGGTGGGGCAGGGTCTCAAGGAGTCATCAGAGTGGAATGAGCAGATCTCACCAGGCCAATATAGATTCAGATTTAGCCATGTTGGGGGAGGGTTCAACACCAGTAAGATGGCGTTTGCCTGCAGGCTTCATTGGTGGAAGGCTGAACAAAAGGACAATGTTGTCTATCTCCCCATCCCTCACGCTGAAGCCACACAGCTCAGTCTTTCTCTGTATGTCTCTGACACCTTATGAACTGCTGTCCATCTGCTGCAGCCTAGGGTGAGTTCCTGAGAGCAAGTAAATCTGCACACAGGCTTTCTAAGGGGTCATCTGAATATCTAGCTACCTTCTGTCTCACCCAGATGACCAGAATTCCCAGATTTTCACAGCCAAATCTTGTGGTTACTCCTCTTTCTGGCACTGGAACCCTGTGCTTGGGAGCCCTGGTGTTGGGCTGGGGTCCTTTGATCGTCCTGGGGGATGGAGGCCCCTCCCAATGGGTGTGAGACAAGCCCATTTTATATCTTCAAGACTTCTACCAGTCTCGAAGTAGCATCCTCTTTATATTTCCAGTTATAGGAGTTCTGTTCACCAAGTTTTCAGATTGTTCTCTAGGTTGATTATTTAATAATTTAATTGCAGTTTTAATATGGTCATGGGAGGAGGCATGCATGACATTTAAATATCATGCCATCTTGATCAGAACTCTCTCAAAATTACCTTTTGGTGAGGCATTTCTTGACTACCCTACTTAGAATTACAATTTTTCAGCTCCAACACTCTTAGTTCTCCATACCTGTAAATTTCATCTAAAGCACTAATACATTATATGACCTATTTGTTTATTTTGCTTATGTTGTTTATTATTGTCCATCTCCCATTGTTAAAAATGTACACACTATGAAGGCAGAGATTTTTCTGTGTTTTTACTCCCCTGGCATATCCCCAGTAGACATTAAATAAATATTTATTGAATGAAAACATGAATAAATGAACACAAGGCTATAGCAATAAGCAGTCACATTTTTTACTAAGTCTCTTGATTGCTGAACTTTCCTTGAAGCAATAGCATTATTTTAATTATCATTGCTTGATAATTACTGGGAACTCTAGAACATATAAAAATTATCTCAATGCTTCATATTTTGTGAATACTTTTTGATTTGGTTCACATAATATGAATTAAATGTTAAGATAGGCAATAAACTCCTAAAGTGCACAGTGGAAGCAGGCTATCGTCTACATTACCATCCATCCATTTTCCATATAATTGAGGCTATACTATAGACACAAAAGTACAAAATTTCCACATAGAAATGTTTTTTTCTCTTCTTTCCCAGTGAAATACTTTATGAAGCAAATTAGAGTTGGCCATTTAAGTTCATTAGCTGAGGTATACAATATTAAAGAAAAAATCACAACTGCAAAAAAAAATGTCTTGTTAATAAAGGTTGTCAGGTTGTTATGTAACATTTATTCTCATGTGTGAGCAGAAGATAGGTACATAACAACTACTAGATCTTATTGCCATCCTACTTTTTTCTAATTAAATAGAGTGGTAAATCATTAAATTAGTTGACTCATTTGGTAAAATTAAATGAGAAGCATTATATGTGCATCTATGAACAAAAATTTGGAAGCAGCCAAATTTTGTAGAAATTATTAAAGTCTACACTAATGGGTGTTTCACATGAAGTTCTTTTCTTCTCAAATTGGCAAACATACCACAATGAGCTGAAAGTATTCTTCAGAAATAAGTTTTCCTAAATGGTAAAGCTGGAAGTGATTGTGGAACTTGTCTTCTGGGTTAAAAAAGAAAAGAGTTTTCTCCAAGTTTATAAACCTTTTTTAATAGCAGATCAGAGTATAGATTTCAGGTCTCTAAACTCTATATTAACACTCTTTCTACTGCAATATGTTGCCTTTTCTCTATCAAATAATGTAAGACATTTCTCTTCATGATGATCTTGCAGGACTCTATTCTTGTAAACACTAGAAATTTTAATTTCTTAGTTATAAACAACAAATGCATGGTGCTGAACTGTTATAAATAATAATTGTTCAACAAATAGCATTTTGGCTCATAGAGCATACGATGTTTCTTAGTTACCAAAACACATGGAATGGTAGAGTGTGTTATCATCTAAGTTGTCAATTATGCACTGAGATATAGTATAAGTGTTTCTAAAAGGAAACATGATGCATGAATGTGAATGTAATGTATGTTCTCTTTTGCGCCCTTGAACTAGTGCATGAAGTGAGAGAACTGGTGCACGAAGTGAGAGAAGGGAGGTAAAGACTAGGAATAAGTAAGCATGAACTGTGGAATGATGCTGCACTTGTTATAAAATCCTGATTACAAGGCTAAGACAAGAGACCTGTATTCAAAAGTCACTGACTAAAACCTACACTGACTGCCCTCCCCATTGCCAGCAGAATTTTAAAGCACTCCAAAATGTGTCCACTTCTATGAAAATGCTTCTGCTCATCATGTTGGTTTTCTTGTTTAACACATAATGTCAACCCTCACAACTATTTTCTCCCCTTTTGTAGTACGTTCTCTTACCATTGTGACTATCCAAAATCTATTTGTTCTTCAACACTCAACTCAGGTCTTAAATCCTCCTTAAAATATTTCCTGATTGAAGGACAGAGACCTTCAGCAGGTTTCTTATTTTTCATGAGTCTTAGTTTACTCATCAATAAAATTAAGTTAATTTTACTTGTATCAGAGTTTTTGTTAGGAAAATCCCTACAGGGTATCTAGCACATAATAGATGCACACAAATGTTAGTTCAATTTCTTTTTTGTGTTTGTGTTGCTTATAATGCCTAGCATAGGAGCTTGCACATAGTATATAATCAGCAAATTCTGGCTGAACTAAACACAACCATAAAACAACAAACCATTTTCTTATTGTTATATGTGGTGCTGTTGGTGGTAGAAGGGTGTATTTGTCATGTTTTCTAGAAGAGAGGAGAGGAAAGAGGTCAGGAAGAAAAAAGAAATTGAAGTTATGCCTTTGAAAATGTTACAATGCCTAGCTGTCCTCAGTCTATTCAAGGTGATATTAGGAGAATAAGTAAAACAGGAAAAGGTAAGTTATCATAAGGAACAATAAGGATAAATTTTATTGAATTTCCATTTGTTTAGATATAAAAAACTTGAGTATTCTTTATTAAAATATGATACAGGAACACTTGTCTAAGCATGTTAGAAACATAAAATCTGTTTATAACAGCATGAAGTCTATGAAGTAGCACAAAATATCCTTATACTTGCAAAGGGCCAAAGGGCAAGAGAAAGAAGTTATCTCAAATAAAACTAAGCAAGAAAGCAAGAAAGACTGGACTGGAATTCCTCAAACATTAATGGAAACTTTAATTGTCATCCACATGCACACACACACACACACACACACACACACACACACACACACTCCATAGGAATTGCCAAAGTCCTTCTAAGTGCTAAATGTAGACATTTCTTGGCAATTTCCTATGTGTTTAAGCTTGGAAAATGACTGTAAATATTTTAAAAGGCCATAATTATGTCTTCTCAGGTAATTTTATGTGGCTATTAGTATAGCATGATATAGATATTCAAGAATAATAATAACTATGTCCATCATCATCATTTATATTTACAGAGTTCTTTATTATTTACAAAGCACTTTCACATATACTCAACTGAGTACTTGATTCAATTATTAGCACCTATTAATCATAGATACTTTTATATTTACTGTGCTCCTTACAACATTTTATAAATTAGCAGAATGGAATTGTTTATATTTTGCTGATGAGGACACTTGAGGCTCAGATAAACTATGGTTTTACAAGACCACATGGATAATTAGTGACAGAACAAGAACTAAAATAATTGATTTATATCCCCAGACTGGTCCTTATTCTCCATTTTACAATACTAACTTCAGTTAAATTCTTAATTACGTTTATGAATTCCTGACACTTAAGGTTTAATTTGTCAAAAAATTTTAGTTCATGCTCCAGAAACCACACTGGATTTTACCACCATTGGCAACCATCATTCACCTGTTTTTCTAGAATGACAGCCTTAAAATTATTTTTTATTCCTTTCTTTTACTGCTCCTGTCTTCTATATTAATCTAAATCCTGATGAGTCTCTTTCCACATATATATCAAAGTTACCATTTTTTCTCTCAAACTGAAAGTTTCCATCTACAAAACACTCAAGGATTCCAATAACTATATAAGAATGTTAATAGTTCCTGTTTTTGGTGGTATAATTATTTCCATTATTCCATAATTCAACAACTTCATATAGTAATGATAATATGGACTAGGATATAAATCAGACTTTCACTAATTACTTCAGAAGCATGGGAGTGAAGATTGTGAAGAAGAGGATAGGCTTTGCTTTTATAGATCTTTGAATTCTAATTTTTCATTGATCTCCATAAATATGAGTTACTGCTGTAATTTGAAATAAAATAAAACAAAATAAAGAAACTAAATGTAAAAAACAATTAATCTATTTTTTCAAGCACTTAGTACTTTCAAAGCCCTATAGGATAAAACGATGAACAAGATAGATATAACTCTTGCTCTTATGAACCTTAAAATGGTGATAGGTTCTCTGAAGAAGTATAATAGTTATAGCTGACCCACTCTAGATGTGTTTCTTGTCTGGAGATTGTGGTCTGGAGATTGCTTGCATCAGAACCATTTAGGCACTTGAAAATTTCAGATTCTCAGGCTCCATCATAAACCTATTGAATCTGGGTTTGGGGCTTGGGGCTTTCATATTTGACAAGCACCACAGGAAACTTCCTTGCACTGAAGTTTGAGAACCTGTGTTTTAGGTCATGGGCTAGTCTTGTATTTTGTTCTCCTTGTGTATCTGCATTTTCTGTAGTTTTTTTTTTCAGTGAATGACCAATACTTAAGGAAAAAATATTAACTTATTTAAGAAAATTCAACCAAATGTATGAATTAGAATATCAGTTAACAGAAATCACTGGAGTGACAGAGTGTGGTGGATTTTAAAGTAAAGTATTAAAAGATAGGTTTTGAAGAGAGAAAAAAAATGGCATAGATGATAGAGGCTCTGTTCATCCTTCTGGTGACCAAATCAAAGTTGTGATGGTAACAAGGAATAGCAGCAAGGAAAAATTGCCTGGGATCTAAGCCTACAATGAGGAAGAAACCCAAGAAATTGCCCATCACCCTGCAACGGCAGAAAGTAGAACAGGGGGCTACCTGGTCTGGAGCAGCTGAGTGAGATAGAGACTGTGGCATCAAGCAGCAGCCGCAGCAGCAGCAGCAGCGGCAGACTCCTCTTAAAGCAGCTGTGTTTGCAAGTGGAGTTTTGTGGTGCCGAACTTGCTCACTCTGAGTACCAGTGCCAATTCGGCTGTGTGCAGGGGACATCGGGGTCTTACAGGGAGATAGAGAGTGAAGACTGAGGTGAAACTTACCCTGTACAGAAGTGCTTGCAGTATCCATTGTTCTCCATTGAGCCCTTCCCTGTCCCAGTGTACCAACACAATTCCTCGATAGCCATGCCGTCATCAAACTGGATAACAAAGGTTGCTCCGCCCAAAGGGTTCCCTGGAACCTCACCTCCCCTCAACTCATGGCTCTACCCAAGCCACATCCAGTTATATCCTCAGCAAATCAGGGCCTCCTTGCTGAGACTCACACTGGAGGCAGCTAGCCTTGGTTTCTGGTGTGGCCTTTTGAGGAAAGTTTAAGCAGAACATCTGTGGATTACTTGCTGAATACTAACATATGGCCTCAGAGTGGTAGAGGCTTGGGTTAAATGTGGCCTGCAGCTGAGCTCCTCTCAGGACTGTGCCACTGAACAACTACTTCACAAATCCACAATAATATGACCTGGAGACTTAGGAGCTTTGCTTAGTACAAAGAAGCAGACATGGAAAGGCAGCCAAAATAGGAAGACAAAAGAAGCATAAACCATATGAGAGAACAGAACAGAGATTCAGATATAATGGAGTCAAGCAATGTAACAGATGCAGAGTTCAAAACACTGGTTATAAAGATGTTCAATGAACTTTTGAGAAGTGTAGATAAATTCAGTGAGAACTTCAATGAAGATATAAAAAATATAAAAGTGGAAATGGAAATGATAAAAGGAAAACAGTCTGAAATGAAGAACATATTATCTGAGATGAGAAGTATATTAAATGGAATAAACAAAGTAATAAACAAAGTGAATAAAGACAAGGATCAAATGGCCTATCTAAAGGATGGAAAAGCCAAGGACACACAATAAGAATGGCAAGATATAATATGCTAAGACTATAAAAATAATTTAAGAAGATATGAGACACTAAAGAGGGTCCAAACATCTGTCTGATCGGTGTAACTGAAGAAAATCAAGATCTTGAACAGATGTCTTAAGAAGTAATGATGGAAAACTTCCCTAACCTGGTGAAGAAAATGGACATGAAACTCCAAGAAGCTCAGAGAATCTCAAAAACCAGGGATCCAAAGAGGCCCACACCAAGACACATCATAATTAAAATGCCAAAGGTTAAATACAAAGAGGGAATTGCAAAAGAAGCAAGAGAAAAACAGATAGTTACTTATAAGGGAATACCCATAAGACAGCTGCTGATTTCTCAAAAGAAACTATGCAGGACAGAAGGGCTTTGCACAAAATATTTGACAGGATGAAGACCTACTATCTAAAACCAAGAATAATTTTCCAGCAAAGCTATCTTTTAGAGTTGAAGGACAGATAAAGAGCTTACCAGACAAAAATAAGCTAAAGGAACTTATCACCACCAATCCAGTATTATAGAAAATGTTGGAGGAACTTCTTTAAGAAGAAAAAAAATATATTAAAAACATGAAAAGGAATGGTAACAAGTACATTCCTATCAATAAGTACCTTAAATGGAAAAAAAAAATTAAGTGCTCCAACCAAAAGATAAGTGGCTGATAAAGAAGGAGATGGAAAAAGATACTGCTTTGATGGGCCTAGAAGGTATTTAAGTCAGAGAAAGATAAACACAATATGATTTTACTTATATGCAAAATCTAAGGAATAAAAACAACTGACTAATCAAAAACATATTTATAAATAAAGTGGACAATTTGGCTATAGATAAAGGAGAGGGGGGTTTGGGGTCTGGGAGAATGGGATGAAGATTTCAAGAAGTACAAAATAGTAGCTGATGGATGCACACAGAAATGGGGAGGACAGCATGGGGAAAGCAGTTAGCATTAATATGTTGGCTAGGTGGAGGATCAGGAGATGGAGGGAGCAATTGGGGGGATTGTTTTACGAACTATGTAGATGTCTAACCAATGTATTGTATACTTGAAATTAATTAAAATTAATAAATTTAAAAAAATTAAAGTTAGGTTTTGAAGGATGTGATGACAATGGATTAGCTTAAATTTTTTCCAAAAAATAGAAGACAGACTCTGTTAAGAAAAACATAAATATAGGAGTAAACAAAATGTAATTGGTGGGTTAAGAAAATCTAACCAGAGCAGAGAGTTATGTTAAGGAGGAATGGGATGAAGTTAATGAGCATAGGGTAACATATCAATGCAAGGTCTTGTTTATCAAGCTGAGGTGTTTTGATTTGATTCAGGTTAATCAATAAATTTCCTTGAACAAGGGTGGATGAAATTATGCAAATTATGCTTTGGAAAGATTTGATGAGTATGTTATGCAGGCTGGAGAAAAAAAGGAGAAAAACTGGAATAAAGGCTGGTAGACTAATACAGATATAATTTGATAAGGTTTAAAACTACAGTGATGGCTTTAAAACTTGTATTAAATGAGGAGTTAGGAATAGTGAATGAAATTTAAAAAAATTTATTATTAGTTTCAAGTATACAGTACATTGGTTAGACATTAATATGGTTATGAAATGATCCCCCTGATTAGTCTTTCTCTCCTCTGACTATACACCTAGGCATTACATTACTGCTCACTGAGATTAAAAAAATAAAACTCTCTGCTCTCTATCTTTTTTTATTTTTTCTTAGACATGGCATTTTCTTCTTTGATTAGAGGACAGAGCTTTCTGTAATAGGGTATTTGGCTCCTTCACACATATGATGACATGATTTGCCATGTTTAAGGATTGGCACCTTTTGAGCATTTGGTCTATATACTGTAAATTGCTTAAAAACAAATAATTTATTTTTTTCCAAATGCCCCCTCCAAAAAAATAAAAGAAAAAAAGAACTTTTATTTATTTTATTTGTTTTGAATTATGAGACCCTAAGAACAATGTTTGTAGCTTCAGGGTGCTATAACCTTCACTGGATTTAGATAATTGTTTAATATTAGAGCTGAAGGAGACCATGATGATTACCTTGTCCCACTATCTTTACTTTACCAATAAGGAATTTGATGCCCAAAGAAGTTAAGCAACTAGATTTGCATTGGCTAATTGGTCAGAGTCATAGTAGAACCCAGAGCTCTGATTCTTGGTATTAGTCCCTTTGTGCTATACCATGTAGCCTCCTGACATTGCTTCATAATTTTGCCTCTGTTCAAACATTTTGATTATCATTATCTCTACCCTTGAAAAATTAACTTCATCTATTAATGTGGCAGATGCCCTCTCATAAGCATAGTCATAAGCATAGTAATACTAATCAAAATGTACTAGTCTTCCTGTGAGAAACCTAGACATAAAATTTAAAGTCTTCTAGATCCATATTTCCACTTTTAACCTAATACATTATTAGCCCCTTAACCTCAATTAAATAGCACTCTAAAGTCACATTGTAACTTCAAGATCTCAGCTTTAAAAGAAATGAGAAAAGATTTTGCATTTTATAGTTTTAAAAATATAACATTACAGTAGAACCACATGGGTGTCAAAAATGTCCCCATATTTAGATGGCCAGGGGAAAAAAATAAGAGGACAAAGAACAAGGGAAGAATTAGTTTTGAATCTAACTAAAGTTACCCAGAGATCAAAAGTTGAAATAATTGTAGTAGCCTTCATGCCAGAAATAGTGCCTCTCTTATACCAAAAGAAGCAGCAATGTGGAGGAAATGTGTGTGTATGTGTGTGGAGGGATATTACCTTTCTCTCATGGGTCATATGTGTCAAATATAATAACAATCTCTGGCTGGGAGAGGGTTTCTCTAGCATATGAAGAAAAAAAAACACTGAGGTTTAACAAAGACCATCAAATGCACTTTGTGGATTCATCCCTTGCCAAATCTAAGTCCAAGTTATTAAAAAAAAAAACCATGCCAACCACCTCATTCACTTTCTTACATATATCCTTACAATGACCAATTACCCCATAGTCAAGTAAGGGTAGGTTTATCTGCATATTTAACAGCTGGATTTGTTTTGGGGGAGTGGGGGAGGAATAGTTCTACCTCTCTGTCACTCTGTCTCTGTCTCTGTTTCTGTTTCTGTCTCAGTTTGGTAAATTGAAGCAATAGCTACATACCCTTTACCTTACCTAGACCTAACACTTTCTTTATTAGTGTCAAAAAGTGATTTGGAGATAGAAATATACTTAGAAGAGGAAAAGAAACTAACTTGGGTACTGGAAAATTCCACTTGAAATCATACATATGAAACCAGTTTATAAATAGATACTTCCCAAAACAAAGCTCCTTCTTCATTCCACATTTGCCCTCCCTCCTTTCCACTTTCATTTGGTAATCATTTTTCTGATTAGACTGACCTTAAATCATGAAGTTACAGCTGTCCCACTTTCCTCTAGTTCAGAGCGTGTCTTCTAAGCTGTACTGTTCTGATTGCTCAATATTAGCTTTAGCCCAAGCCATTAAAGTATTTTGGACAACCTGAGTCTGCCACCTAGCAATCGTTATTCTCAGAACAGAGAATTCTGTATAAGATATCTTGTGGAAATAAACTTGACTATTTTGTGTTAAGTAATTTTAATGTACTAAGCAATGTACTGACATTGTGAGCTCGAATGTTTGGAAAAAGAAAACATGGGAGGAGATTTGTTCAAGGACAAAATAAATAAATTCCCTCGAATTTCATGATATTTTCAATCTGGTGAGGGGGAAACATATTACACTCCCTAGAATTTAAAAATGTATATATAAGAACAGGAAAATAAATAGTAGGAAAATGTCACTTTAGCTGTACTTTAGACCTAACAGATGATAATAACAATTACAATTATTTAACTACTTCATTTCAGGTCAAAGTAGACAAGACCCATAGCATAATAGTTTTCTCTGAACTTCTTCAATCAATGTCAATCAAATATTGCAATATATGAGATAAATATAAGTAAAAATTCATCTAGATGACAGTGATTTAAATAAATTTATTCTGAAACTTCTTGGAATTTTAGATAATTGTTCACAAAGGACACAATAAACATCAACCTAAAAATATTTTCAAGGGAAATAATATGTGCAGGAAACAAAACTCTCAGATCTGTATTCAAATCCCACTAATTAACTTGGGAGTAAACAAAATTTTGGTCTAGAAATTTGTGATATAAATGTGTTACTTAGTTACTTAAGGCAAATATATGTGAAGAAACATGCACTTAGCAAGCTTAAAAATTTTACTATTCTCCTTGACCTCTTAAAATACTTGATTACACCATTGCTTCTATAATGATCTCTCTCTCTCTCTCTCTCTCTCTCTCTCTCTCTCTCTCTCTCTCTCTCTCTCTCTCTCCCTCTCTCTCTACATGAAACATTCTTCCATGAAATGTCAATAATAACCATAGCATTTCCAGACACTCTATGCAGCAAGATTCAGCTGACCAAAGCAGTAAGCAAGTCTATGCACCAAACTGAAGAGAGTCACAACTGCAAGTCAGAAGCATTCAAATCTCATCTTTGCCATAAACCAGTTGTGTGACCTTGGACAAATCACATAATTACTCTGTGCCTCAGTTACCTATCAGTTAACTAAAGTTGTTTGACAATAAAATCTTTTGTGCTCCTAAAAATTCTCACAACTTATCAATTTAATTTAAAAGTTAGTCAACAGGCACCACATTTTTCTATTACTTCTCAAATTCCAGTGTAATGTTTCACACAGTCATATACTTTATCTTATTTGATGCTCATAAAAGCTCAGAAGTAGGCAAATATTGCCCCCTCTACATTAAATAAAAACAAGTTTATCCTCAGGATGTTTAAGAGTCTTTTAATTAAGACCACTCAGTAAATGGTAGTGATTCAAAGCCAAATCTGTCTGACCTTGACCCTCCTCACACAAATTGTATTTATCATACAATTAGTTGCTTACTAATCAGGTAAGTAATTCTTTCAAGAGGTGGAGAAATGAGGCTTACATTCTTTTTCTTTATTAATTAAATTCACCATGCTGTACAATACATCCCCATGACTCATTTATTTTATAACTGGAAGTTTGTACTTTTCGAACTCTCTACCCATTTCACTCACCATCCCCTGACTCTAGCAATAACCAATATTTTCTCTGTATCTACAAGCTTTTTATTTTTTTCCTTTTTCTTGTTTTAGATTTTATATATGAGTGAGATTATACAGTATATGTCTTTATATGTCTGACTTATTTCATTTAGCATAATGCCCTCAAGGTCTATCCACGTTGTTGCAAATGATAAGAAATCATTCTTTTTTTTTTAAATGAATGGATAGTATTCCATTGAGTGTGTGTGTGTGTGTGTTTGTGTGTGTGTGTGTGTGTGTGTGTGTGAACAAAAGGTTACTGATACCAATTCAATATTACCAGGACTCCTGAATTTGAAGGGAGAAACCTTATACTTGTGTTTTTGGACTGAAATCTGTACCCTACACTGAATATATTATATCCATTAATTGTGTAATCATTTGATTGTCTATTTACTCCACAAGATTATAAAATTCATTGGAATAATGACTGCCATTGTTATTGTTCACCAATCTATCCCCAATACCTAGCACAGTTCCTGACACATAGTTGGCACTATGGTTATTTTCTAAGTGGATGATTAGACAAAAATTACATTGATAAATAATTTATTTTTAAAAAGAATCCCCTGTATTAGTTTCCTAGGTCTGTTATAACAAAATATCACAACCTGGGTGGCTTGTAAAATAGAATTTATTGTCTTACAATTCTGATGGCTAGAAGTCTGAAATCAAGGTGTCATTAGAGTCATGTTTTCTCTGAAGTATGTAGGGGAATTCTTCCTTATCTCTTCTTAATTCCTGTTGGTTTGCTGACAGTCTCTGGTATTTGGCTTGTAGCTGTATAACTCCAGTCGCTGCCTTTGTCATCACATAGCATTCTCCCATTGTGTTTCTGTTTCTTCACATGGCGGTCTCCTTATACAGATACCAAGTCATGCAGGATTAGGGGCCCACTCTATTCCAGTATAACCTCATCTTAACTAATTACATCTGCAATGATCCTGTTTCCAAATAAGATACTAATAAATTCTAAGATACCATGAGATAGGACCTCAAAATATTATTTTTTTAAGAGAGGAGGGCACACAGGTTCACACAAAATGGCTACATGCCACAAATATTTCACTAGTACTATTTAGTACCAGGCCTTCCGTTTGCTGTTGTATATATTCAATGTTCACACAAAATATCATTCCCATTTTACAGAAGAGAGAATAGAGGCTCAGTAAGGTGAACTCTTCTTCAAGGTCATTTAGTTAATAAATAATGAGGTTGAGTGTGTCTGACTCCACCACATTTATGAACAAATATATGAAAGTTAAACTTTATATATGTATAAACATTTTTATTTCATTGCTGCATCACTAATAAAAAATGCTATGCTATATGATAATTAATTAAAATAGTAATAAGATTTTTACACTTGCAGAGAACTTGGCAGTTTTTCAAAGCAATTCCACATAAAATTTATAAATTAATCTGACCATAAACTTTCAGGTTACTAATAATTTTTTAACAGTAAGGCATATATATATATATATATTTACATTGTGTCTTCACCTTCCATAGTTAGACTTCTTTCTGTCACCATATATTTGACACCCTTTACCTCATCTACCTCCCCCGCTTCCCACATCCCCTACCCTCTGGCAAACACTAGTCTATAATCCATGTCCACGAGTGTCCATTTGTTTGTGTTGTTCATTTGTTTCTTTTAGGTTTATATCCCATGTATCAGTGATATTAGGTGATTTCCAGCTTTTTCTGTCTAGCTTATTTCTCTTAGTATGATTATCCCAAGGTCCATTCATGTTGTCACAAATGGCAGTATTTCATCTCTTCTTACAGCTGAGTAATATTCCATTGTATATATGTACCACAGCTTTTTTTTTATCCAATCATCTATCATAGGACACTTTGGTTGCTTCCATGTCTTGGCCACTGTGAATAATGCTGTTATGAATATCATTGTGCAAATATCTTTTTGGATCTAGATTTTCAAGTCTTGAGGGTAAATACCCAGTAGAGAAATTGCTGGATCACATGGTAGGTTACCAATAATTTGAAGCAAATAATAAAGAGTGGATTAATTCTTCCAGCTAAATAAAAAAATTTGTTGATCATAAGAATTATTGAAGGATATTTCTCTCTTGTGTCATTATCTCTGATGAAAGAGAAAGATTCTTATATTTTAAGAAGAAATTATGGCTCTTATTTCTAGTATATTATCCTATTTTGAAGTATATTGTCTACTTTGTGCAAAGTTAAATGACTAATGGCTGTGCATTGTAAAACTCAGAACTATCTGGGGGTGAAATTGGGGCCACATTACCTAAGCAAATAATGGTTGACATTGTGATGTCTATACATCCTGAAAAAAGCATTTTAGTGTTTACTGTAATAAGTGAAGAATCAGATATTGATCCATGTAGACAATAAATATTCAGAATAAACCCAGGAAGATATTTGTAACAGCTATTCTTTTGACACTGTATAAAACTGTAATTTCTACTGATTTTATTCCATTGAACATACTATGAGAATTATTATTAAACCAGACCAGGAGTCATAGTAAAATGTGCTGACAAAAATGTTCAATAATTCTGAAACTCTTAATTCCCTGGCCCTTGAATAAATTACTAGGTAGCTTGTGCCTGTTTTATATGTCTTTTCTCTGAAATAAAACCTCCTCTTCTTTCACTAAAGACTTGGCACCCTCATACTGTTTTCTTAGCATTCTTCCAGATCTGTTCTGTCTAAATGATGCTCTGAGTTTCTCCCTTCACCCTCCCTATTATAAAATTCTCTGTGGCTCTATCATATTGCAAATGACTGGATAGAGTAGAGATGACTAATGATTTCTTATTCCATCTGAAAAGTTTTATATATCAGTTAAGAATGCGCTTTGCTGCAAATAACAAAAATATTACTATAAGGGCTTAAAGAGTTAAGTTTGGGAGTAAACAGTCTAGGGCTGATAGTGTAGCTCAGTGATGCCATTAGAGGCCTAGACTCTTTCTAATTTTCTCTTTTATCATTCCCAGCAATACAGACTTTTGTTCTTATGCATGCCTCAGGATCGTGAGATAACTACTGTACCTCTGGGCCTCACAACTGAGGTTCTGGCAGGAAAATGGGGCAGTGTGAAAGGGCAAAATGGTGATAAATTTTCTCTTTGCAAGATTCCCCTTTCACCCCAGAAAGGGATGCCTTCTCCAGGGACTTTTTCATACATCTCATTGATCAGAGTTATGTCTCATGGCTACTCCTCATTATTTAACACAACTCTAGAAAATCAGAAAATAGAGAAATAGAGTTGTTTTTGCTGGAACATTACCACTATGAATAAAAGAAGGTGTCTGCTAGTAAGGAAAAAAGAAGACATGTAATAGGCATGTAATAGATAAGCAACAATTGATATTTGCCACAATAGGTATTTTGACAGTACATGACAAAGAAGGAAAGAAGGAAAGAAAGAAGGAAGAGGAAAGAGAAAGGAAACATTTTTAAAATCTAATTGTGGCATCCTAGACATAAGTAAAGAGGCAGTGGGAGAGATATTTTGGAGAATAATGGTCGTTTTCTGGAGACTACTCAATTATCCATATAGACTGAAGCCTAGCTCAATATAATAAGAGATACCAAATACTGAATGCCTACTTTATGCCATGCATTCTATGCATTTCATTTTATTTTATTTTCACATTAACCCTAATAGGAGCACGCAGTCTAATTATAGTACCATATAATAAATGCTAATAAGACACATGTGCACAGAACACAGAGGAACAGTGCATATATTTCTGATATAAGCCTTGTGCAAGTTGAGATGGTACATATCTGTCTTCAAGATTCTTTTCTTTTCTTGGTAGTATAAAATAATTGTTATAGTAGAAAGGACAGGTGACAAATGTAGGTTTTTACTGTAGCCCAATAAGAAAAGTATGTTTAACTTTTTACTAGGCCTGTATGCTATTGTTGCTTTTAAAACTAGGTCATATCTACCTAGCACAGGCAAATTTGGCCCTATTTTTTCATTAGTACCTTAATAGATAATTTGTTTTGTCAGAATTGTTCATTCTGGAAAATGTGTGAGTGACAAAGCCAAAAGAACTAAATTTCCTTCTCAAAATTTTAGAATATTTATCTATTTTACTATGTTTTCTGTTTATTTGGCAAGTTGGTTATTTACATTTTACCCAATTCAGATAAAGTGGTCATCACTTTATCTGAATAGCAATCACTGTTATTGGTTATCTCTCACAAGAAAAGACTGTTTTTACAAAGACTGTGAAAGGATGTTTTGTGTGCCTTTCTGAACAACTTGTAGCCAATTAAAAAGTTTCCTAATGTATTTGAAAATCTGTTTGCTTTTTAAAGAATACCAGGTGCTTAGTGCTACACAGGAGAACTGCCATTGTTAAAAATACTAAGAAATAAATTGAAGATATGGGCATGCTCTTAATATGGCCTTAACTACATAGAAATTTCTCAAGGTCTCAGATATACTTGTGAAGTGTTTGCTGATTAGTTTTTGTCCAAAAAAAGGGGGGCAGCTTTTCACTCATACTTAACCAACAGCTAACGAAATGCAAACTACCCACCTAAAAGAGTAAAAATATATCATATACAGAACATCTACCATTGAGATGGTTTATACTCATATAGCCATTACAATTGTGCTTTCCTCTCCACGCAAGATATTTAAACATTGTTTTTTAGGTCTATTATTGTTGTATTTGCCTTTTAAAAAATAAGTATATAATTCAAGTAATCAGAAATTGTCTCAACCATTGTAAGCTACCATAGCTATCAATGTTATTTTAAAATACAGCAAGTGCTTGTGATACTGGAATCAGTTATTTGACTAGTTATAAATGTTTGTACATCTTTTCTTAAGTAGATACGAGGTGTACTTAGTGTCTCATTTTTTCGTTTTTTTTTTAAATCTTTTCCAGGTGAATGGAAGTTGTGATGGAAATTACACAGGGAAAGAGAGGATGAATAAGAAAAAACTAAAAACATCTGGAGAGTAAAAGTGGTAAATTTAGTTCACCATCAAACAGAAACATGATGAACATAAGAGTGCAACCTTTTAGGTAATACTGAGTTGGAAATTCTAAGCCTGTACAAAGCCCAGGCAATCTTTTGAGGCTTAGTTGTTACACATATATCTTTTTTTTTCTGCAAATGGTTTGTACATCATTACTGGTGTCTTCTCTACAAAGTGTTTTAACTTTTTGACAATGGAATTTTTGTAGTGCTTTTGGGCCAGCAAAAAAATGTATATACATTTATAGTAGATAAACATATACTTGGTTCACTTTTATTTCCTGGACCAATCTGGTATTCACAGTTGATGGAACAAACTGTTGCTAGTCATTTTTTTTTCTTTGGATTTAATTAAGACTATAAATTTCTGAAAGCAAGGGCCTAATCATCTGTATGTTCTAAACTAAATATATAGTGACACTATGAGCCTTATCCTCTCAAGTATCTAGGCAACATGTGCATTTGCTCGTATTGTATGGGGATGTACAAGCTTCTTCATAATGCTGTCTCTGATCCTGGCTCTGGCTTTAATTCTAATCAGCTCCTGAGCTGACTGATTCTTTCTGCAGCCATTGCTACATATAGACACTCATACTGGAACCTATTAGTAAATCTCTACAAGATACAAAAGTAAGGCATACAGTTGACTATTGAGTCTGATCTGATTTTTAGAGAATTTCTAAGGAAGCACACAACCTGTAATCATCACAGAAACCCTCTAGGTTTACAACAGTTCACAATCTATGGTCTTAAAGAATCGGGCAGAATAAAATTAATCAGGATAGAGTATCAACAATGCTGCTTCTAAATTGTTTATTCTTCCTCCAGGAATTTAGTTTCAGTCCCAGTTTAAACAATAGAATATGATTCCCTTTATTCTTAAATGCATTATGGACTAATTCCATATAATTCCAAACAAATGGAAGTTATAATGCACCAGACACTTTCAAAAAGTCTACCTTATTTTCCAATAGGCAATGTATAAACAATATGAATTGCTATAATATCAAACTACTTTATGCTCTTAATATAAATTCTCTTTTTAACTTAAAAGATAAAATACTAATATATGCCAAATGCAGAAAATTGTTAAAACACAAAAGAGTACAGGACAAAAACATCATTTTCAATACCACCACCCAGGGATAATCATTGTGAAAATTTTTGCATATATCTATATGTTTTTAGTTGCATTTATAGCTACATTTCTGTATATACCCCAAAGTGGAATATATTGTACATACTTTTCTTGAAGCTTATATTGTAATTCAGCAGTGGACTGTATTTTCCCACATCAATAAATATTCTTCAACAACATGACATTTTTCTTCTTAAGTAATTTACTTTTTAATTTAATTTATCAGAGTGACATTGGTTAATAAAATCATATAGATTTCAAGTGTGCAATTCAATAATATGTCATATGTAAAGTGCATTGTGTGTTCACCACACAAAGTCAAATTTCCTTTCATCAACATATATTTAACATATCTATCTACACCCTGTTCCCTTTTCCTCTGGTAACCACTAAACTGTCATACATGTCCATGAGTGTCTGTTTGACAATATGATTTTTAATGGCAATATGCCTTACATCCATATGGGCTTATTATAATTTACTTAAAATAATTTTTCATTGCCGGACATTTTGATTGTTTCTAATTTCCAACTATTATAAATAACATCATGATGAAAATCCTTATACATTAAATTTTGCACACATATTTGATCATTTCATTAGTATAAATTACTAAGAGAGTAATTGCTAGATAAAGGTCATGCATATTTTAAGACTGTTTGTGTCTGTTGCCAAACTAGCACTGGTATTATCATGTTTACATTACTTGTTTATATTATGTTGCTATAAAAAGAGAACTCATCAGTTTTTTACATAAAGAAACAATTAGACAAATATTCAAATATTTATGCACATCACTATTTTTTTGCACATAATGAAAGATCTGCACTTAAGTGCATATATTTCTATCCCTCTATTATTCATATGTTGAATCAATGTTGTACACACGTACTTTTCATTAAATTCAGGACACTACCCAGAAGCTTTACTTTACCACAGATATCATCAAATGAGAGTGAAAAAAAGCAGAACGCCAAGTGATTTTTCATTAGCAAAGCCAAGTATTTTGAGTGTGTATACTCTGAATATATGTTATAAACAAAAGTGTAGTGGAATCAAAATGGCAGGTGTCTTTTAATAGGCCTATATCAAGTGTCTACTTTGTATGAGGTATTATGCTAAGTACCCTGAATTTGTATGTACATGGGGTGAGGGAGATTAGTGCAAAGTCTTGCATAGAAAAGCAGAGGCTTTGCTTTCAACAGTTACCAGAAAATGGCTGTTGGAGAATGAGATATTCAATAAAAAGGCTATATGGGGGATGTAGCAGAGTCATCTCACTGAACAAAAACAAGTCTAGATAAGTAAATTAAAACTATAAAAATTGATTTGTAATGATCAGAATCAAATTTTGTTCTAATAACTCTGTACTTTAATCTCACTACTATTCTCCTAATATAAAAAAATATTTCTCAAAATTATGCTATAATGAAAAAAGAAATAATCACACATAGAACATAGATAAATAGCACATTTTAAAATCAGTCCTGCCAGAAACTTTGTGAAAAATTATTGTATAAAGAAGAATAGATGGTAATAAAAGGTAGACAACATTAGAATTGAAGGGGGGATTAAGGAATGGTCTATTAAATTCCTAGAAAGCATTTGTGATTTTTTTAAATTTTACACTGATTCTTTGATCATCTACTCTATTATTGGCACTGTGCTAGGTTTTTTGGAGACAAAGACAAATAAAGCAAGGCATCTTTCCATATCTAATTAAGAATAACAGTGAGAAATAATACTAGTGAGTAATTTATATTGAAGGCTTAATATATCTATCAAAGTTCTTAGTTGCAAAAAAAATTGATTCTGAATAAATTAAGCAAAAAAGGTAATTTATTTAATTTCAGTCTAATGGGACCAGAGAACCAAATTTGGAGTTTTCACAGATTGCACTAATGAGATCACTGACATTGGAAACAACTAAAAATTATATTACTGTTGCCTCCAGGAATTGGACATAGTTGCTGCTACTGCTACCACCCATCAGCAGAATTATTTCTGGATGATTCCCAGATCCTCACATTTCTAACTTCCTTTTAAAGTCAAGTGAGTGATTCTGATTGCCAAGGGCTTAATAATCTCATGCCTTATTTGCAAGAAATGTTGAAAAAGGGTCAGAAAAAAATGTGATGTAGATGATAGAGGCCCTGTTCATCCTTTTGGTGACCAAATTAAAATTGTGACAGAAACAAGGAACAAACAGCAAGGAACTTCACCTGGGATCTAGATTGAACAAGCCATACAACCAGGGAGAAAAATAAGAAATTAACATGCAATGGGAGGAGGTAGGACAGGGAAAGGATGGGAGGCCACCCTTGCTCAAATGCTGAGTGGGACAGAGGCTGCAGAAGCTGCAGATGCCTCTTAAAAGGATGTGTCCACAGTGGACTTTCTTGGTAATAAACTTACATGATTTGAGCACTAGCGCATGGTTGGCTCCTCTGGAGGCACCAGGGACTTAAGGTGACACTGAGTTGTCGGAGTGAGGGCCGAGGGGAGACTCGCTCTATACATGCTGGAGGTGTCCATTGTTCCTCTGTTGTAATATATATCTAAAGGGGAAGAGAGGCACTAGATTTAGTGAGGTGATCACTTTGTGAGTTTTGTAGATCTCTGATCACTATGCTACACAACTGAAACTGCTATATTATTGTATGCCAACTATAATTGAAAAATAAATACTCATTGGATTGTACAATGTACATACGAGCAACTAATCATCTATTATATTTCAATAAAGACAGAAAAAAGTTTGAGAAAAGAAGTATCTGGCATTTTCAGCTTCTATAGTGGGTGGTAGTGTATGCCTTATAAAATAAAGAATTGCTAAAACATAAGCAGATGTTCAAGATGCTATGCAGCTATAAGGAATTACAAGTATCTATTATGGTTAGATACTATCTTAAGTTATTTATATATCTTTTTTTTAATCTACAGGGAATCACTATGGTGGATATATCAGTCAGATTAGATGCGGTTACACTGGAAAAGAAAACAAGCCACCAAATCTCAATGGTTTGTAATAAAACAACAAAAAAGTTTATATCTCACTTACACTACATATTTATTGTGGTCAGCAGGGTAGGGAGTTGGTTTTGCTCTCACTTCCCTTACCTAGGGATGCGAACTGACAAAGCTTTCTGGTTATGCCACCATTTCAGTATGAGATTTTAGGGTTTACTATGTCAGAGGAAGAGAGAGAAAGAGTTAAATTATGGTGATTAAGTGCTTCAAATTTGGAAGTGAAACAAGTAGATTCAGCTCCTATTTCATTGGCCAGAAAGACTCATGTAATCATGTTAAAGTTAAAAGTAATGAGGAAGCATAATCCTTCATATATCCATAAATAGAAAGAGAACTAGGTTTAGGGAAAATATTAGTAAGGTCTACCATAGTAGACACTATTTTTATTAGCACCTTCAATTTTGAGGAAAGGTAAATGCAGACAGTTTAAGTATGGTAGAATTAAATAACAGAATTAGAATTAGAATATTTTCAAGATTACATTAAGTTTTACAATAATAATGATATTTAATATGCATTGAAAATTAACATCATTTTAATTTTTACAACAACCTTTCAGAAAGGTTTAATCATTGTCTCAGTTTAATAGATGAAGACACAAGGGCTCTAAGAGGTTCACTAATTTTCTCAAGTTTACAAAGCTAGTAAGTAATCAATCAACCTTAGAAGCAGTAGTGTGATTTCAAAGCTCATGTTTTAACTACTCTACTACATAGTCTCATATACTTTGCTTTCTAACATAATATAAATAATGTATAGTTACCAGCTGATTTGAGTGAATGTAACCAGCTACCCAAAGTGTTTTTAAATTAATACATAGAACTTTATTATTTTAATTAATTTATTTATTTTTAATTCTATAATGTCACCACATATTTGACCCCTTTTACCCCATCTACTTTCCCCCACCCAACTCCTCCCTACCTTCTGGTAACCACTAGTCTATTGTTCATGTCCATTAGTCTCTCTTTGTCCTGTTCATTTCTTGCTTTTAGGTTTATACTCCATATATAAGTGATATCATGTAGTTTTTAACTTTTCTGTCTGACTTATTTTGCTCAGGTCCATCCATGTTGTCACAAATGGCAGTATTTCATCTCTTCTTATGGCCAATCCTCTCTCTACCTTGGGACACTTGGGTTGTTTCCATGTGCTGACCACAAATAATGCTGCTATGAGCATCAGTGTGCAAATATCTTTTTGGATAAGAATTTTTAAGTCTCTGGGGTAAGTACCCAGTAGAGAGATTGATGGATCATATGGTAAATCAATTCTTAGATTTTTAGGAACCTCCATACAGTTTCCCATAGTGGCTGGATCAATTTGCAGTCGCACCAGGAGTGTATGAGGATTCTATTTTCTCCGCATTCTCTCCAACATTTGTTATTACTTGTCCTGTTGATTATAGCTATTCTACCAGCTGTGAGATGGTATCTCATTGTGGCTTTGATTTGCATTTCCCTAATAGTGATGTTGGGAACCTTTTCATATGTTTGTTGGTCATTTGTATGTCTTCTTAGGAGAAGTATCTGTTCAGATCCTCTGCCCAATTTTTGATTGGATAATTTCTGTTTTTGATGTTATTGAGTTGTATGAATTCTTTGTATGTTTTAGCTATTAGATTCTTATTGGAGGCATGTTTACAAATATATGTTCCCATTTGGATGGTTATCTCTTTACCTTGTTGATGGTTTCTTTTGCTGAGCAAAAGTTTATTGGTTTGATGTAGTCCCATTCATTTATTTTTGTTTTCACTTTCCTTGGCTTTGAGGTCAAATTCATAAAACCCAAGGTCCTTGAGTTTAGGTCCTATGTTTTCTTATATGCATTTTATTATTTCAAGTCTTATGCTCAGATTCTAAATCCATTTTGAGTTAATTTTCATGTGTGCTGATAGACAATGTTCTAGTTTCCTTCTTCTGTGGGTGGCTTTCTAGTTTTCCCAGCACCAGTTATTGAAGAGGCTTTCCTTTCTCCACTGAATGTTTTTGGCTTTTTTTGTCGAAAATTATTTGCCCATATAAATATGGGTTTACTTTTGGACTCTTGATTTTGTTTCACTGGTCTATGCGTCTGTTTTTCTGCCATTACCATGCCATTTTGATTATTGTCACTTTGTAGTATAATTTGAAGTTGGGCAGAGTGATTTGTCTAGCTTTGTTCTTTTTTCTCAGGATGGCTTTGGCAATTAGGGATCTTTTGTGCTTCTATACATATCTGATGATTTTTGTTCTATTTCCTTAAAAACTGCAAATGGGATTCCAATGGAGATTGCATTAAATCTGTATAATGCTTTATCTAATATGGCCATTTTAACTATGTTGATTCTTCTAATCCAAGAATATGCAATATCTTTCTAATTCCTTGTATCTTCTTCGATTTCTTTCAATAGAGTCTTCGGGTTTTCATTATATAGCTCCTTCACATATTTTATTAGATATATTTCTAGGTATTTAATTTTTTTTGTTGCAATTGCAAAAGGAAGTATTTTTTTTCTACTTCTTTTTCTAACACTTCATTATTAGGGGATAGGAATGTTATAGATTTTTGAACATTGATTTTGTATCCAGAAACTTTACTGTATTTGCTTATTGTTTCTAATAGTGTTCTTGTGGAGTCTTTAGGGTTTTCTATATAGAGAATCATGTCATTCTCAAAGAGTGACAGTTTGACTTCCTTGTTTCTTATTTGGATTTCTTTCATATATTTCTTTTTACTGATTACACTCACTAAGACCTCCAACATTTTATTGAATAACAGTGGCAATCATGGACAGCCTTGTTCCTGATCTTAGAAGAAAAGTTTTCAGTTTTTCACCATCAGTATAATATTCACTGATGGTTTGTCATATATGGCCTTTACTGATCTTGTTAAGTGCTTTGATCATAAATGGATGCTGTATCTTGTCAAAGGTTTCCTCTGCATCTATTGATATGGTAATGTGATTCTTATTTTTTAATTTGTTTATGTGATGTATCACATTAATCAATTTCTGAATTTCAAAACAACCCTGCACCCCTGGGATGAAGCCCACTTGATTGTGGTGTATAATATTTTTTATATGTTACTGTACTCCGTTGGCTACTATCTTAATTAGGATTTTTGCATCTGTGTTCATGAGACATATTAGTCTGTAGTTTTCTTTTTCTGTGTTATCTTTACCAGGTTTTGGTATCAGGGTAATATCAACTTCATAAAGTGAGTTAGAAAGTATTGCCTCCTCTTCGATTTTTTGGAACAGTTCGAGGAGAATAGGTATTAAATCTTCTTTGAATTTTTGGTAGAATTCACTGGTGAACTCATCTGGTCCTGGAGTTTTACTTTTTGGTAGGTTTTTGATAAATGCTTTAATTTCCATACAGCTGATTGGTCTATTTAGATTTTTTAGTCCTTCTTGATTCAGTCTAGGAAGGTTGTATTTTTCTAAGTACTGGTCCATTTCTTTTAGGTTATTACATTTGGTGTTATATAATTTTTTTTATAATATTGTTTTATGATCCTTTGTATTTCTGTGGTGTCTCTCATAATTTCTCCTCTTTCATTCCTGATTTTGTTTATTAATGTTCTTTCTCTTTTTCTTTAGTGAGTCTACACAGGGTTTTGTCAATTTTACTAAACTTTTCAAAGAACCAGCTCTTTGTTGAATTTATTTTTTCTTTTCTTTGGTTTCAATTTCATTTATTTCAGTTCTAATTATGATTATTTCTTTTCTTCTACTGACTTTAGGCTTTATTTGTTCTTCCTTTCCTAGTTTTGTAGAATGTTTAAGAAGCTGTTTTGGGATAAAACACCCTTTAAATGTTGACTATGTCCTGTTGGTCTAATGTATCATTTAAGGATGTTATTTCTTTATTGATTTTCTGTTTGAAAGATCTGTCTATATCTGACATGGGATAATTAGGTCCCCTCTATGATACTGTTTTGGTCTGTTTCTCCCTTTAGTTCTGTTAGTAATTGCTTTACATATTTTGGGGCTATCTGATTAGAGCATAGATATTAATAAGTGTTATATCTTCTTGGTGCATTATTTTCTTTATCATTATGAAGTGGTCCTCTGTATCTTTCTTTACCTTTTTTATTTTGAAGTCGATTTCCTCTGATATTAGTACCACCACTCCTGCTTTTCTCTTAATGCCACTTGTTAGAAATATCATTTTCTGGTCTTTCATTTTGAGTCTATATTTGTCTTGTGACTGAGATGTGTCTCCTGGTGGTAGAATATAGGTGGGCTTGTTTTTTGATCCAATCTGTAACTCTATGCCTTTTTATTGGTGAGTTCAGTCCATTTACATTTAGGGATTATTGAAATATGAGGTCTTATTATAGCTATTTTATCTTTTGCTTTCTGGTAGTTCGATATTTCCATTGCTTCTTTGTCCTTTTGTGTCTTTTTTTTTTTATATTTGGGTTGGGTTTTGTGGCCTTTTCCTCTGGTCCTTCTTGTTTTATGTTACTTCAATTCTGAATCTTTGGGGTTTGGGTACCTTTACAAATATGTAGAATATGATTATATATTAATTGTAGTCCATTTTCTTCTGCACATGCCTTATCTCCATATCCCTTTGCAAAGTTGGATGTTTTTATGCTTTCCTTTTCAGTCATTGTTGTCCCAATTTGTCCCTATGTATGCTGAACCTTCATTACTATCGTACTATAGTAAAACACTTACTTTTTAAGCTTATAATGTCCTGTTCTTAGTAAGGGTTGCATTCTTCTCCTTCTGTCTGCCTGCTAGTCACCTTATTCCTAGTTATGTATTTTTTGTGTGTGTCATTTTGTTTTAGATGAGCTGACCCCTTCTAATATTTCCTTTAATGTAAGCTTCATAGTGGAGAATTCCCCCAATTTGTGTATGTCTGGAAAGGACTTTATTTCTCCTTCATATCTAAAGGAGAGCTTGGTGGATGCATTATTCTTGGCTGTTTTTTCCTTTCATTTAATAGTTTTAATATTTGACTCCATTTATTTTTGTGCTGAGATGTCCAATGATAATCTAATTTTTTTTCTTTATAGGTTGCTTTCTTCTTTTCCCTGGCTGCCCTGATAAATCTTTCTTTGACATTGATTTTTGATATTTTTAATACAATTTTTCTTGGAGAAGTTCTTTTTGAGTGAATTAGGTGTTCTCTTGACTTCTTGAATTCCAAGCTCCAGCTCATTCCTTAGATTTGGGAAATTCTCATCAACTATTTGTCTGAAAATGCTTTCCAATCTCTGCTCCTTTTCTTCCCCTTTGAGAATGCCCATTATTGTTATGTTTTCTCTCTTGATGGTATTAACTATTTCTTGTATTTTGCTTTCATTATTTTTCATTCTTTGATTACTCTCTTCTTTCTTCTGATTTATTTCTAGATTTCTGTCTTCGATATCACTGATACTTTCCTCCATTTTGTCGACTCTTTTCCCAAGATTGCTATTTCATTCTTCATCTCTTTTAGTGTGTTCTTCATCTCAAGAAGTTTTATTTGGTTCTTTTTGTGGTTTTCAATCTCCTGCTCATCTAGTTGTTTTTTCAATTCCTGAAGTTGTTGATATGAATTGTTTTGGATATCATTGAGTTTTTTCAGAAGTACCATCTTGAATTCTCTGTCATTTAAGTTACAAATTTCTGTGTGTAAGCTTATTTTCTGGAGATTTTTCTCTTGCTTTCTAAGATGCCTTGTCTTTTTGGTTGTTCGTGATGTTTAATGAATTATTTTTCCACCTGGACATTAATGGAAGTGTATTCTGCTTTTTTCCCAGAAAGAAGATTTATTATATAAAAGTCTCTCCTTAGCCTATTGCAAAGAAGGCATTTTGATTTTGGTTTCCAGTAGGTGGTATCTAATTCTCTTGGATCCCTGCTTTATATAAAGTCTTAATAATGCCTTTGTTTTCTTATAGATATTCAATCATGCTCACTACCCTCAGTCTCAGTGCCTGTTTGTGTTAGTGGCAGTTTCAATAGTGTTTGCTCTGATTCCCCTGGAGTTCTTCAGTGTTTAGTCTTGGAAGAGGTGCCCTCTGGGTTGGGGATTGAGGGCTGTGGCTCAGGCTCATGTTTCGCATACAATCACTGCTGGTAATATTTAACTGTTTTTTTTTTCTCTGCCATCTCCACTTCTCTGCATTCTGTCCTGATATCTGGCACTGCCATCAGCAGCATAGAGTTCTCAGATCTCCCAGGTAGGGCTGTTTATGGAACTCACCTAACCTTCGCTCCTCCCCCCTATTCCTACGGGGTGCTCAGTCTGGGAGAGGTAGCTTCTTTGTTTCTCTCAGTCTACTGTCAGACCTGTGGTAACTCTTATGTGCAGATCACACCTCAGACACGCCCGTGTGCAGATTGTGTGTTTTTGCTGAGTTTTAGTTGTTCAGTTTGTTGTTCCATGGGGAGAGACCTGAGGACATCTCATACTCTTCCATGTTTCTGATGTTCAGCTTTAGACAAATTTGAGTCTAGAGGCCCATAAGCCTGACTTGTTCCAAGCTATTTTTCTTTTACACTTCTTGGATTCTAATAAGAGAATCTTAATTGTAAGGATATATAAATTAGGTTAGTTTTGATCCAATCTATTGCTGCTCTAAGTTGATTGAGGATGTTATGCTGCAGTGGGAGTGTAATAGGTAACCCATTAGGCTAATTGTGCTTATTATTGGTTTGGTGAAAAATAATTTACAAATAGACACACATTAGATCATGGGTTATCTTGGGGCTATATTGTAAACTGGTAGAACATCTTTTCTTGGCAATGTTCTGAGAAGGAACATTCCTCTCCACCCCACTCCTCTCCTTTTCTTTCTTCTATTATTCTCTCTTCTGTCTCCTCCTAATTCTTTAGTAGCAGTGAGAAAGTATTATCATTGAAACTGTTAGACAAGCAAGATATCTCAGCATATCTTGGACGGAAGGTAATTTGGTTTGCATGTTCTGCTTCTGATATAGTTTTTGGTCTGATTTTGTGATGGAGATTGTGTATCCTGTTGGTTTTAGTCACTTGTGAAATCACTTTGAAAGTATTTATGTTATGCCATACAGTAGCTTCTCTTAAGTCTGATGAAATGCAGCTGATTGAGCTTCACAGTAAGCATGTTGCCAGAATCTGCTTAGCAAGAAGTGCAATTGAAATTGAATGCTTCAGTAGACAAACACAGATGAGTCTATATACTTCTTTATGTGCTGGCTGATAAATTGGTTTTGTTTGCTTAGCTTTCAATCTCTCAGATTAGATACTTTTTTCTCCCTTACAATTAAATGATGCCATGCACTCAGAAATAATGTGTATATGCAGAACTTGTGGAAAGTTTTTTAGGCAGGATGATGGGAATGCTGATGAGGTGTCATATAAAAGATTTTGCTAATATCAGTGGCCCTAGTTAATTGTCCAGCTTCTTATTTGTTTAGTGTGTATTTGTTTTGAAAATGCTTATGTTTTAGGATAATCACCAGTATGTTAGAAAGTACAATCTGCTCAGTGTAGGAACTGTGATAGGAAATGACAGATGCTGCCTTTTCTGTGAGTACATTGTCACTACGGAACCTGCTTAGGAAAACTTAGAAACCTTTATCTGGATGTATATCTGTAGCTCATAAAATGTAGGTAGAAAGACAGAAAATATTTATTTTTATACATAAGTGCATTAAATGCAAGGTTTTTAAAGGTGGGTAAAATTGATTACAATCTCTTACTGGACACAAATTGAATCAGTGTTTAAAAATTAGAGGGAAAAAAAGGACATTACAGAAGGATCTATTTTCTTATGCCTGATTTTATACTATTTTAATGTAACTAAATGCATATTATTTCTTCAATGGAAGTTGAATTGTTTATTTTTTGGAAAGAGACACAAACAGACTACATGTCTGTTATACAGGGAATTTTTTCAAAGACATTTTTATTTTGTGAAAGAAAATAATTTAAGTTTCACTCAAGAAAATTGTGACTTCTCAGAATTCATGATGCATGATGAAATCATTCATTTTGATGTTAATTTTGCTTATTGTGATGAAACATAGTGCATAAATAAATTGAATTTGCTTATTAACACTTTGCAAATACCAGATATTGCTAATATCAATGGCCAGCTTGTTAAAAGTTAGTTTCCAGAGTACTGTGGCTGTTAGACGAGTGGAAACGCTAATTACCTTAAGTATTTCGTACAAGCTGATTTCTGATATGACTAATAGCTGATGAATACCTGTGCATGCACATCGAGACAGAAACGAGCTCTCTGCCAAAAGATGAGATGTGTCAAATGCCAAAACACAGTTGTCAATACAAGTTATTTTCAAAATTGTATAGGGGAAATGAGCAAAAAGAGATTTTATGATGACAAGATAAGGTGAATAAACCCTAGAATGATAAAATATAATTGACAAATTAAAGAACATTTGTCACTAGTTTTTAAAACTGTACTTACACCTTTATAACAAACTTAATTAAACCTTGGTTAATATATTTATCTGTTATTGAGAACTATCTATATATTTCTCTGTATTTAGTTTGCCATCTCCACAGAATGAATTTTGTTTCTCAATACGTAATTAGATTTTTTATCTCAGATTATTCAGATTATGTTAATGTAAATATTGGAAAAAGCATTGATCAGTGTAAGACTCCTGTTTTTTCTCATGTTATAGTATGTTCTCTGCAAGTCACTTGTTAAATAAGACAATTTGAAATAGTCTTACTCTAGTACTTAGTAGATTTGTAAATATGAGTGAAAGCATATACAAACTGACAATACTTTGTTACTAAATGTATATGCCCATTTTTGAGAATTTATCTATCTCAGGAGTACTGGCTTTACATGTAGCCCTGGATATATTTTCCAATTAAGAAAAAAAAATGTCAGAAAACTATGCTTTAACATATTTACATATTATGTTACCAAGCTTTTATTGTGCATTTTCATTGCAAAGAATGTTATTCCAAGGCTTAAGCAGTATCATGGTGCTTTAGTCCTTCACTTAGCAAAAGGACAATTAGTTCAGGATTAACTTTCTTATTCTCCTGATTATTGCAACTTTACTGTCTGCATTTGGCAGATGGCTATTTCATTACTAAATACTAGAGCATTTCCAGTATTCAAGTAATATCTATTGTCTTCATAGGAATTGCTTCAGACTCATCCACTGGCTGAAATTTACCCTTTAAATATATGCAATGCCAAAGATTGATTAGAAACTCTTGTTTGTTTCCTGACATATTCTGGCTGCTTCTTTGAGTTAATTATATTTATTTAAAATCTGTAATGCAAATGTGAAAAGCCAGCCATTTCCAGAATATCATAGATACTAACATGAAATGCAGCTCTAGATTTAAGGCTGATGAACTCTGGCATTCAGTCAGATATTTATTTTAATTAAGTTGTCCTAGCACTGATGGTACTGAGGTTTCTGTTCTTTATTTTCTATGAATAAAATGATAATATGGGTCTACAGCCATGCCACCTTGAACATGCCTGATCTCATCTGATTTTAGAAGCTAAGCAGGGTTGGGCCTGGTTAGTACTTGGATGGGAGACCACCTAGGAATACCAGGTGCTCTCAGCATTAAAAAATTATAATATGGATATGGACATAGTTAGGGGGTTTAAGAACATTTGAAAGAGTCTCAAATACATGTATTTCTGTTTAATGACAATGGAAATAATAGCTAAAGTGATGAGGGCTTCATCCTTCATTAGGGAGTGCTGATCCAAAAGATTTTAGCAGAATACATCATGTTCCATTGCTAATTCACAACAACAACTCAACAAATCAACAGGTATTTATTAAGTGGTTTGTGTGTGTGTGTGTGTGTGTGTGTGTGTGTGTGTGTAACATGATGGAAAAGTAGAATGAAGCTGCATTTGTTATATTCTGTTCAATTGTTAATTAATTGTTTAAGTAAAGGCTGCAGCCAAATACTAATCCTATTTAGAAGGTGCATTTACTCAAAGAAGCATTGACTATATGTGGTCAAGGCATTTCTACATACTGATTATAATGTACCTATTATTTAAAAAAATGCATTTAATAAGCAATTACAGGATTTTTAAAAGTGTTGTTTACAACAGTCAGCTTGGGTTAGGGATTGATTATACAGTTTCTGAATATACAAATTAATGTTTTTTCTCCTTTCTTCTGTTATTTGCTTCATATTTTCCTTCCTGAAGTCTGGACGGGTAACGCTTTATACATTTCATTTTGCTACTTATTAGTCTTTGCCAGAAATGATTTTAAAAAAGAAGTTGAAATAAAAGGTTCAAGATGATCTGTGAATTGATTTAAATTACCCATGTTCTTTATACCTTGGTCATGGTTAAGGAGAAGTTGACTATAATATCAAAATATAACCTAACTATAAGAGTCACATCAAAGAAGGCATTGATACTTTTTATTCTAATTGCAAAAATGCCTAGACCTTTTGTCAATACAGAAGCAAAAAGTAAAACAGATAGTGTGGAGAATTTTGCTACCATGAAAAGCACTGATTGAGTTTTACAATTAGTTTTACATAGTAACACCAAGATTTGAAATGCAGAAGGTCATTGAAGATTATTTACAGCTGAGGAGAGTTAGTAGAACACAAATTAAATGATATTACTATTTAAGATAGACCCTCTAGTAAATCCAGTAAATAAATTATTAAGTAAGCCTCTAGATACCATCAATGGTGTTTACCCTGCTGAACTCTACACCAGTTTTATCTACATATAAGATTATGAGAAACTGCCACCAGCAGGTGAATTTGAATCCCCCTCCCATTTTTAAACCTATATGTAAATATCAAAAAAAAAATAAAAATAAATATTTTCTAATCTCAGCTGCTGAAATATGGTCATTAGTGAAAATTTAATTTTGCACAAGATAAGAAAACATGAAAAATACAAGAAACATGAAAGTAAAGAAAATAGCAAGAATATAGCAGTTATTCTGGAAAACACTATCAATGTGGATGAGGTATTAGCTGATGGTGGGAGATTCCTTTTTTAAATGAGCCAAATTTTGCTTTACTGAATGTCATTCTAGGGATGACTCTTAAAGCATTGGCAGTTCTTGATTATTCTCATGAATGGAGGTTTACTGTGGTATGGATGTTTGGAAATTGTGTATATTTAACCAAAATGTGTTATACGTTACATAATATACTATAAAACTATTTTTGGAGTGGTGAATTTAATTTCTTAATTGCATATTAAGCTTACAAGGGCAAGGGACAAAAATAAAAATGGAATAAAAAATGTTATGGGTAATCCACATGCAGTTAATTGAAACGTAGCTCCTTATTTTGATATTCTGTTTGGTGTCCTGTTAAATAATCATTGAACAAGTTGTTTTTGTTTTTATATTTGTAGTTTCTTCATATGTCCCCAGAGGGTATAATTTTGATACACTGAAAGGACATAAATGACCTAGGTTTCTAAGTGTGTAAAGTTTTTATGAATATATCAATATGTATTATCGTATAAAAAGCAGGGTTAATTTGCCAGAGTTCATGTTAGTCATGGAAATTCAAGAGTCCTTAAGTAGTGGTATTTGGTGGCCAGGAGAGGGGGAGTGTGCATGTGTGGGAGTGATGGAAGAAGGGTGGTGCACACGAATAGAATTTCTCTCCTCTCATGAATGTGTTTATCTGTATGGTCTATGATCCAAATACATTTGGACACCATGCATGAACCAATTTGTCCAATTTGTCATGACTCCATCTTGAATAAAAAGCTTGCTTTATTAATGTCAGAAATTATGAGTGGTCAATGCAAGTAGGGATTTCACTGTCTTTGCATTACTTCTGTTCATGCTTAGCCTTTCTAAGAACCCAACTTGCCAGCTCCAGCTGAGGTCATTTATGATCACTCTATTTATTTATTTTATTGGTTATTTTATGCTTTAGTTCTTTTTAATATTCAATCACTGCAACTCTGATAGGCACAGTTATGTCAGTAATTAACCAAAAGCTTTGCCAACTAATTAATATAAACATAATAAAATAACAGTCCAATTGCTTTCTGCTACAGCAGGAAGTCTCTTTCGTGACAGATTAAAATTATTAAATCACCAACACAGGACTGTAAACTTATGTGGTGACTATAGGTTAGCTGAAGTGTTCATCTATACATTTGATGTAGCTACAAATGCAGCTATTCAGTACCCCAGAGATGCAGTTAAAAGAGAGAAAAGAGAAAAGGGAGAATTTCAGATGTCTATGAAAGGATAGACAAGGATTCTTCTGAAATCATTCATTAAATATTTTAATAATTGAACAGTTTAAAGTGAATATTTCATTTTTTAATGATAAACCTGAAGGAAAAAGATTTATTTTTCCTGGTAATGTGAGAATTTTGCTTGGTGTGTTGGAACAAAAGTGATTAACAGAATAATTCTACTTTTTAAAAGCGAGATCCAAGTTAAATACCTTTGTTATATTGTTATGTCAGTAAAGTATTAATGGATCTTCAAATATCTCTGGGAATATGATTTTCTCTCTTGTATATTAATAATTACTTTTTGTTATTATAAATTATATGATTGTTCTTGGGTAGTCCATAATTATGAAAAGAAATTCCAAATAGCCTTTATAATTTCAAGGAGAAGCATAGAAAAAAATTAAAATGTCTAGCTGTTAGTTAAAAAAAACCAAAATACCTTCCTTTTTAATTTTTATTTTTAATTATAGAGACATAGGGTAGAATGGTGGTTATCAGGGGTAAAGGGATACAGAGAATGAAGAGATGTTGATCAAGGAATACTATGTTTCAGTTTATAAGATGAATAAGTTCTGGATGTCTAGTGTAAAACAATGTGTCTATAGTTAATAATACTGTACTGTATATTTGAAATTTTGTAAGAGGGTACATAGTAAGTGTTTTCATCAAACCAAAAAATGCCAACTATCTGAGATGTTAATTAGATTTATCATGTGAGTATTTCACAGTGTATATGTGTACAATCTCATTAGATAATTGTATACTTTAAATATATAAAATTGTTGTCAAATATTCCTCAATTAAAAAAACAGCAAAAATTATTTCTAATTATAGTTGACATATAATATTATATCAATTTCAGGTGTATAACGTAGTGGTTCAACACTCATATACTTTATAAAGTGGTCACTGTAATTAATAATCATCTGTCACTGTACATAGTTATTACAATATTATTGATGATATTCTCTGTGTGGTACATATTACATCCCTGTGCCTTCCTTTAAATACTGTCAGTACAAAAAGCCTGACCTTTCTTGTTTCCTGGATGATTCTGAGACCAGAGTTAGATAGTTTTGCCTAATACCCTGATATATTTTGACATTGTTTAATTGGAAAATATCACAAGACATAATTCTTAAAATGTTATAATGTTGTACTTCAATTTTTTACATCCATTTGTTTTAAAAATCTATAGCTAACTTACATAAGTTGCAACACTGATATACCTACTTTGGGTTTTGCAGAGCAATATTTTTCATGTTGTTTGATAGTTTTGTCACCAAATCATTTTTAGGAAGAGAGAGTATGAAATGATTTGGGGGTGGGGAGGAGTTACCAAAATATCTCTGGTAAGTGCCTGAAATTCATCTATGAAAAATTACTTTATTTGACCCTTGAACAAATTTAGTGTCTGAGACTTCTTTATTACATTTTAAATACCCAACGGTCAGGGGAACACATTAAAACAACACATTATCAACTGAGAAATTATTAGAAATTCCTTTTCCTGAACAAGGTCCATCTTAATTGCACTGTAGAATGAACATTTAAAGGAATGAAAGGAATTGTGTGTTGAGGGTGGGGAGTTGACAGCAGAAAATTTCTTAAAATTTTGCCTTTGCCTTGATTCTATTTGTGACTAAATCCAGAAAATGCCTTTCGCTAAGGTCAGGATTTTAAAACCAGATCCTGACCTCAGGCTGTGCTAAAATTTGGACCTTTAAATTTTAAATAATCTTTTTTTCTTGCTCGGTTTTATGATGTGTTTGTTCTTTTTTTTCCTGTTTTTTTTTGAGACATGTTATTGTCATGGCAATTATTCAACAAAACCAATAGTTATCAAATAAATACAAAGAAATCTCAATCTGTGTGAAAAAGCTATGAGAGAAGATAGTAATACTAATGTAGAGAAATTTGAAACCTACAGGTTACTTAATTATGCTTTTCTTTGCTTGTGGAATTCAACTGAATACATTAAAAATCCAACATTAGAAATATGTTTCCTAATAAAGCATGATTGATAGTATAAGGCTTACAGGGAAATTAAATAATGATGTGGAATCACTACATTTCTTCTTAGCTTAAGAATTAATAAAACTAACCATGCTTTCACAGTACTTCACTTAGACTTTCTCAGAGTAACATGGACTTGGGCATGCACAATTTTATTTATTGAATTGAATTATAAAGATGATGTCATTATTAAACTCCTCACAATCCAAAAACAAAATCTAGTTTTGATTTTTTTCTTTATCAAATATGTAAGTGATTCTTGGGGAAAAACTGACAGAAAAAAGTGTTTTACATTAGACTCATTCAATTGTAGAGTTGGGATGACCTTTATAGATCAGTTAATTCAGTCTTATTAAATAACAATTGAAGACTGTAAGGTCCATAAAAAAGAAATTAATGGCCACAGAACTCAAACTCTTTAAATGCTACTTGTGTGTGCTTTCCAATAGACCGTATATGCTATTTGACTAATTTATTTATATTTCATGTGATAAATACATTTGGAGTTTCAGTCTCTGATTCTAATTAATTTGTTTTATCCTATTAATTTTATTAAATAGAATTTAAAAAAGGTAACTTGGAGAAATTAAGCAGCTTAAGATGAACCAACCGTTGAGAAGCCTATATTTAGGCCTGCAAAGGGGTAGTATTTGGCCTATCTGAAACTGCAGTCTGATGCCTGTGGGTTGGTGGCTCTGCTGAGAATGGAAGAACCTCCTATTAAAAATTTTGTAGATACATGAGGAAGAAAAGTCTCACAATCCAGAGATAGTGGTAGCTGTTAACTTGTGATATTACCTTCATACTTTTACTATATGTATTTATAAACATAGTTATATATGCTTTTTAAAAACAAAGTTACTGGATGTCAGAAACATGGTGGAATAAGAAATATCCACAGATCTCCCCTTGAAACAACAATAATCTGAATATCAACAAAAAACACTCAAACCATACACTTGCACATCTGAGCATGGGATCTGCACTTAAGAGCTACCACAGGTCAGAACCCTGGATGTCAGGCAGTAGACTGAAAGAAACAAAGAAGCTACATCTCCCAGCTGGAGGTCTGTATAGGAGGAGTGGGGAGGAGAGAAGATGTGGCTAGTTCCTTGAGCAGCCCTACCTGGGAGAGCTGAGAGCTCAACAAGGCCGAAGGCAGTACCCAGGCATCAAGGCAGAAAGAAGAGAAGTGGGGACATCAGAGAAGTGGGAACAGCAGAAAAACAATAGTTGAATATACTTAAGTGGTGGTTGCATTCAAAACTCGAGGCTGAGCCACAGACTCCACCCCCAACCAAAAGGGACCCTCCCCCCATATCCTCTGAGAAAGAACGCTGCAGAGTCTCAGGGGAATCTGAGCAAATATTACTGAAAATGTCGCTAACACTGACAGGGACTGACACTAAGGATAGCGAGCATTATTGAATACCTATAAGAAAAAAAATTATTAAGACTTTATATAAATTAGGAGTTCAAGAGGATTAGGCATTACCTACTAGAAACCAAAATAAAACACCTTCTTTGCAACAGGCTAAGGGGATATCTTTTAATAATAAATCTTCTTTCTGGAAAAATGCAGAAAATACTTCCATTAATGCCCAGAAGAAATATATTTCATTAAAGACCATGAACAACCAAGGTGACAAAGCATTTCAGAAAGAAAGGGAAAAATCTCCAGAAAATAAGCTTACAGACATAAAAATATGTAACTAAAATGATAGAGAATTCAGGATGGTACTTCTGAAAAAACTCAATGATATCCAAAACAATTCATATCAACAATTTCAGGAATTGAAAAAAAAATAGATGAGGAGAATGAGTTATTTAGCAAGAAGATTGAAACCTTCAAAAAGAACAAGATATAACTTATGGAGATAAAGAACACACTGCAAGAGATGAAGAATGAAATTGCAAGCTTGGGAAATAGAGTCTACAAAATAGATGTAAGGATCAGTGATATCAAAGGCAAGAATGTAGAAATAAATCAGAAGAAAGAAGAGAGAAACCGAAGAATGAAAAATAATTAAAGAGAAATATAAGAACTAGCTGATACCATCAGGAGAGAAAACATAACAATGATAGGCATTCTCAAAGGGGAAGAAAAGGAGCAGGGATTAGAAAGCATTTTCAGACAAATAGTTGATGAGAATTTCTCAAATCTAAGGAAGGAGCTGGAGCTTGGAATTCAATAAATCAAGAGAACATCCAATTAACTCAACTCAAAAAAGCCTTGTCCAAGACACATTGTATTAAAACTATCAAAAATCAATGACACAGAAAGATTTATCAGGGTGGCCAGGGAAAAGAAGATAGCAACCTATAAAGGAAAATCTATTAGATTATCATCGGACTTCTCAGCATAAACCTTACAAGCCAGAAAAGAGTGGAATCAAATATTCAAACTATTAAGTGAAAGGAACTACCAGCCAAGAAAAATGTATGCACCAAGCTCTTCTTTAGATATGAAGGAGAAATAAAGACTTTTCCAGATATAAAAAATTGAAGGAATTCTCCACTCCAAGGCTTGCTTACAGGAAATACTTAAAGGGGTCAACTCACCTAAAAGAAAATGACAAAAAAATACATAATTAGGAGTAAGGCAGATAGAAGAAGAAAAGTGCAACACTTACTAAGAACAGAGCATTATAAGCTTAAACAATAAGAGGAGATTTTCTATAGCAAGATAGTAAAGAACATTCAGCATACATAGGGACAAATTGAGACAACAATGACTGAAAAGAGGAGGATTCAAAGATACAAATTCACAAAGAGAAATGAAGATAAAGCACATGAAGAAGAAAAAAAATGTGTGTGTGTGTGTGTGTGTTTGTGTGTGTGTGTGTGTGTGTGTGTGTGTGTATCCTCTACATATTCTTAATGGTAATGACATGTCAAAGATTCAGAACTGAATTATATAACATAAAACAGGAGGGCAAGAGGGAAAGACCACAAAACACAATCCAAATTAAAACAACAACAACAACAAAACAGATACACAAGGATGAGGAAGAAACAGAAACACCGAGCTACCAGAAAGCAAATGACAAAATGACTATAAGAAGACTTCAAATTTAAATAATGACCCTAAATGTAAATGGACTGAACTCACCAATAAAAAAGCACAGAGTTGCAGATTGGATCAAAGAACAAAACAAAACCCAACCATATGCTGCCTCCAGGAAACACATCTCAGTTCCAAAGACAAATATAGACTCAAAAAGAAAGTGTGGAAAGTGATATTTCAAGCAAATAGCATTCAGAGAAAAGTGGGAGTAGTTGTATTAATATTGGACAAAATCAACTTTAAAATAAAAAAAAGTTAAAGAAAAATAATGAAGGACACTTTGTAATGATAAAGGGAATCATGTATCATAAGATATAACACTTATTAATATTTATGCTCCCAATCATGGAGCCCTTAAATATATAAAGCAATTGCTAACATAAATAAAGGAAAAAATAGACCAAAACACTATCATAGTAGGGAAGCTAAATACCCTACTGTCAGATATGGACAAATCATCCAAACAGAAAATCAATAAGGAAATAACATATTTAAATAACACATTAGACCAATTGAACATAATTGACATTTACAGAGCCTTTCATCCCAAAACAGCAGCTTATACATTTTTCTCTACTGCACACAGAATATTTTCAAAGATTAACCACATACTGGGACACAGTGATAGCCTAAACAAATATAAGAGGGTTGAAATCATAACAACCATATTCTCTGATCATAGTGCTTTGAAGCTAGAGATCAACTGTAAAACAACAACAAAAAAGCTGGAAGAACCAAAAATACATGGAATTTAAACAACATGCAACTGAAGAATAACTGGATCAGAGAAGAAATAAAAAGAGAGATCAAGCAATACATAGAAATGAATGATAATAATAATACAATATATCAAAGTCTTAAGACATGACAAAAGTGGTCATAAGAGGTAAGTTCATATAATTACAGGCCTAATTCAAAAAACAAGAATGAGCCCAAATAAACAACCTAACCCTTCATCTTAAGAAAATAGAAAAAGAGGAACAAATGAAGACTGAAATCAGCAGAATGAAAGAAATAATGATAATTAGAGCAGAAACAAATAAAAGTGAAAACAAAACAAAACAAAAAATATAAATTCAACAAAGACCTGGTTCTTTGAGGTTAATAAAATTAACAAAACCCCTGCCTAGACTCCATAAAGAAAAAGGAGAAAAGACACAAATAAAACCAGGAATGAAAGAGGGAAATTATGACAGACACCACAGAAATACAAAAGATCATACAAGAATGCCACGAAAAAGTATATAACACCAAATTTAATAACCTAGAAGAAATAGACCAGTACTTAGAAAGATACAACCTTCTTAAACTAAGTCAAGAACTGAAACATCTAAATAGACTGATTAACAGCATGGAAATTGAAATGACTATCAAAAATCTGCCAAAAAGTAAAAGTCCAGGAACAGATGACTTCACCAATGGATTCTACCAAACATACAATGAAGATTTAATGCCTACTATCCTTATACTCTTCCAAAAATTCAAGAAGGGGGCAGTACTTCCCAAATCATTTAATGAGACCAATATTACTCTGATACCAAAACCTGGTAAAGATCACACACACACACACACACACACACACACACGCACGCACGCACGCACGCACAACAAAACTACAGACCAAAATCTCTCATAAACATATATGCAAAAATCTTAAATAAGGTACTAGCCAATAAAGTACAGCAACATAGGAAAAAGATTATACACCACTATCAAGTGGGCTTCATTTCGGGGGCACAGGGATGGTTCAACACATGCAAATCAATCAAAGTGATATACCACATAAACAACTTAAAAAATAAGAATCATATGATCATATCAATAGATGAAGAAAAGGCCTTTGACAAGATAGAGCATTTATTTATGATCAAAACACTTAACAAAACTGGTATAGAAGGAAAGTACCTTAATATAATAAAGGCCATATATGACAAACCCTCAGCCAACATTATACTTAATGGTAAAAAACTAAAAGCCTTCCCTCTAAGATCAAGAACAAGACAAGGCTCTCTACTATCACCACTCTTATTCAATATAACATTAAAAATCCTAGCAAGTGCAATCAGGCAAGAGAAATATATAAAAGACATCCAAATAGGAAACAAAGAGGTCAATTTGTCACTATTTGCAGATGACATTTTTCTCCACACAGAAAATCATAAAGACTCCAAAAGAATACAACTAAAAACAATAAGCAAATACAGTAAATTTTCTGAATACAAAATCAATGTTCAAAAATCCATGAGTTCCTATACTCTAATAATAAAGAGTCAGAAAAGGAGGTGAAAAAATAATTTATTTCGCTATTGCAAGAAAAAGAGTAAATATACCGAGGAATAAATCTAACAAAACACGTGAAGGACCTATATAACGAAAACTATAAGACCCTATTAAAAGAATCGAAGAATATACAAAAAAATGAAAAGATATTTCGTGTTCTTGTGTTGGAAGAATCCACATAGTTAAAATGACCTTATTA